>PVHT020004020.1:14007759-14147370 GCA_004024745.2 Catagonus wagneri
GGGAATGGGGATAACTAGTGCTTTAATGATGGAATAGCAAGGAGCTCCAACTGTATTGCACGGGAAACTATATCTAATTACATGTGACAAATCCATATATGTACATGTAATCGGGTCACCACATGGTGCAGTTGGAAAATCTGACAGAAATCTGTAAACCAGCTATAATGCAAAAATAAAAATAAATAAATAAAAAACAGAAAGCAAAAAAAAATAAAAAAATAAAAAGTAATTGCTAAAATTTAAAACCAAATCCTATTAAATCATCTTATAGTATAAAAGGAAAGAAATCTTCCTTGCTAATAGAAAAATAGTATTAAAAGCAAAACAATATTTATGTGCAAATCTCTATGTATATGTGTATGTCTGAGTGTACATTTGTGCATTTTTAAAAAAATAGGCACATAATTGTTTTCAGAGTCTTAAAGGGAATGGACCGATTTAAAAGTCTGATAGAACACTTCTTTATTACCAGTGGAGCATCTAAACTTCTTGCATATGCAACTATAAAGGAAAATAAATGAAAAATAAATATTGGGTAGGAGTGGGTAAATATATATATCTTTTATATATGTGTGTATACATGTGGAATTATATACTTAGTATATCTATGTAACTACTTCATAGACTAATAAATATTTACTCCTAATATAAAGACAGGAGTGAATATTTTCTTCTATTTTTATAATTCCAGTAGTTAACAGCTAGAAAATATAACTTTAAAGAAGAAGAGAATCATCAAAGTAACAAATATATGAAATATTTTGGGATACAATTGAATTTTAATATGTGGAAAAATTTTGTTTGGGAACTGTATAATCCTATCTTGGAAGACGTAAATGAAAATTTAAATAAGTGGAGATATAACATGTATTCCCAGAAAGGACTGTTTTACATTACCAAAAATACCAGTTCTAATGAGTGCCTGTAAAAATAATTCCAATTAAACACATATAAAAATTTGACTTGAACTTGCTAGTGCTATTCTTCATAAAATATAAATGAAGATGTTTGTTTAGAAAAAATATGTGGGATTTTAAAATAATTAAAATGTAACTTTACCTATCAGACATTAGAACATATAGTTTAGCATCAATACATAAAATACTGCATAATTTGCCTAACATTATGAACATTGATTGAAATTTGTTAGATTTGAAATATCAATAACTACATGCCATCTCTTCTTAAATGATAACACAAACTTTCTAATTTAAATGAAATTAGAGCAGAATTACCATGCAACTATGTTTGGAACAGATAATAAGTGTAAGATACACCAAACACTGCAAACACTGAGGTCTTGGAGGAGAGTGAAGATACAACTTTTAAGAAAAAAACGTTTGTGCATGAAAGTTATGATGACATCAAATCAGAAGGAAAACAAACCTACCATTTTTAAAGGCTACAGTGCACCAGGCACTAGAAAGCACAATTATATACAATTTTCAAGTGTTTATTATTGCCCCAAACATAAAATATAACTGAAAAAGGTAAATAATAATAATAAAAGCAAGCGACTCATGCCTAGCATGATTATATTTGAAATGATTATGTTTTGGGGTGTATAATGATGTTTATCTATTAAAAGGCAGACATTTTATAAAATTCTCCTTATGTCCATAAAAGAAAAATAGAAAAGAATCAACTTGAGTATATCACAGAAACGCTATATTCTTTGTGAGAATCATATATAGATTTTTGTTCTCATACTCAGGCATTATTGTAAACAACTGGATCTTTTACTTTTTGAGAGTATAATCAAAACATTACCCAAATTCTAGGACAATAAATTTTTTTTTTTTTTTTTTTGCCTTTTGTCATTTTATGGCCGCGGGTTTATGGCCGCACCCGCGGCATGTGGAGGTTCCCAGGCTAGGGGTTTAATCGGAGCTGTGGCCACTGGCCTGCACCGCAGCCACAGCAACGCAGGATCCGAGCCGCGTCTGCAACCTACACCACAGCTCACGGCAACGCCGGATCGTTAACCCACTGAGCAAGGGCAGGGATCGAACCCGCAACCTCATGGTTCCTAGTCGGATTCGTTAACCACTGCGCCACGACGGGAACTCCTAGGACAATAAATTAAACTTCCAAATATGCTGCTTGACAAGTCTCTTGGGAAATGTTATGTTTTAATATTAATGGTTTTGTCAGTATGTTTATATCTCCCGTATCTTTAGTTGATCATTTAGGCTTCTGAGTTCTGTAAGTACATGAGAAAAAATAGTCTATTCTATGAAAGAATTTGAAAAAGTATGTATAAACATTGTGTTCTTCTTTTGGACTTAGTATTAGATAGAATTTATATCATTGTTATTAAAAGCATTTCAAAAGCTATAGTAGAAAGCATTTTCGCAAACATTTGCAAGAGAAAATAGGAAAATAGGAAAAGGAAAATATTTACACTAAATAGTGGTTTAAATGCCATTATAAGTGTAACTATAGTAGAGGCTAAATACGCAATTATTTTAGTATGACTTTTTTTTTCCTTTCTATTTAAAAAAATCAGTTCAGCTAAGAGCTCTGTTATACTTTAATACATTGTAAAACTAAACGGCTCTTGGTCCATGGCTCTTTGAAGGAACTAGACTAACCTGATATTGTACTTAGCCCCACAGTAAATTAATTACTTAGGACTCATGTGGATTTGTGTAGGATATACTCATTCTGGAGTTGTTTATATGAAAAGATATATTAGAGTCAGAATATAAGCAAGAAAATAGTAAATGATAATCAAAATTCAAATGCTAAGCATAGTTAATTAACAACTTAAAAATTTCAGAATGTAAAATTAGATTAAATGCTGTAGAGATTTAGCTGAGAGTACTTTATTCTTAACAGCATTGCAAATCATTTTCTGATGAGTAAATCAACTGAAGCTTATTCATTGAGGAACTCCATGCATACCCAAGAGTTTAATAATTGAATGAGGCAATGTAGAGTAAAAACAGACCCATACTCCAGTTGAGGAAATGGGGCATGATAAAATTAGTGAATATGATGTTAAAATAGAAGTGTATAATATCATTACAAATAATAATGTATTTAGTTTTAGAGCATAGCTAGTTAGAGAATGAGACACACTATAAATTTAAATTTTCATATGAGGTATTTAATGTCTCTGAATCCGATACATAAAACTCATATCTCTGTGTTTACCACCCAGTTTGAGAAGTAAGACAGTATTTACACTTTTTTTTGTTTATTTTTTTTTACACTTTTGAAATTTAGTGAGTTCTTGTCCCTGATAATGTGCCCCTCCTCCACTGAGATTCCTGTTATCTTGAAATTTGTGCTTATTAATAGTTCTTTCCTAGTATGGGTTTATCTTATGCATATGTCCCTGTGTTTCATTATATGAATATGTTACAAATTATGCATCCTCTTGTCTATGGATATTTGGATTGTTTATAGTTTTTGCTATTTTAAACAATGTTGTGTATATTCAGTTCACATTTTCAGAATTTTGGAATAAATTTTTACGTGTGAGAGTGGCCTTTAATTCTGTAATAAAGTCTGATTTGGTATTAAGGATGTATATCCTCAGAATGAATTTGAGAGCCTTCCAGCTTTTCTGTTCTGTGGATGATTTGTGTAGTATTGAAATTATCTGTTCTTTTAATGTTTGGTAGAACTTAATATAAAACTATATTAGCTTTCTTTGAAGGAAAAATTTGAATTACTAATTATTTTTCCTCTGGGTTGTAGAACTCTTAAGATTCTCATTCTGTTCCAAGTGGTGAGATAATTTATTTAGAAATTGTCTTGTTTGCAGATATATTGGTGTATATTATTCAGTCATTTATTATTATTAAAAACTACTGAATCTGTTTGTTCTTAATTAGTCTTGCTGAGGCATCTCAGTATTATTAGTGAAGTCTTTTTTATAGAAACAACTTTTGACTTTGTTATTTGATCTTTTTTATGGTGTCTTTATATTATTTGTGATACTATGTTTATTCATTCCCTATTTCTGCTTTTCTTGGGTTTATTTTATTATGTCATTCTTTTATAAATTCCTTATGTTGAATGTTGAGTTTATTAACCTCAGTCACATATGTGGAATTATTTTAAAATCTCTTATTCTTGTTATATAGACTTGTCAGTTTTTTCTAGTCATTAATTTTTGTTTTAAACATTTCGAAGCTATGTTTTTAGATGCATACCAATTTGGAATATTATATCTTGGTGAATTTAACATATTATCAAAATATATGTAGTTTCTTTTTAACTCTATTCATTGTTTGCCCTAAAATTTATGCTATCTAAAATTAAATGTTTATATTGATTTTCTATGATCACTATTCCTTTTCCCTACCTCCTTCTCCTATTTCCTCCTTTCTTCCTTTCTTTCTTTCTTCCTTCCTTCCTCTCTTTCTTTCTCTTTCACAGTATTTCCCCATCCCTTTATTTTCTTTTAATATCATAGTAATAGTGTTTATTTTAAACAATATATAGTGGAATTTTGCTTATATCTGAGCTAGCTCTTAAATGAGTATACAGAATGCTTTATTTAATTCTAGTCATCCTCCCTCTCATCTTACATGGCATTATTGCTAAGGATTTTTGACAATTTTTTTTTTTTTTTTTACTTTTTAACGTCTTTAATTGGACAGGAGTGTTATTTACTCTACCACATTATTTTAGATTTACCCATTTACTTGCCATTTTTCTAGGTCAATTTTATTTCTTCCTGAAGTCCACCTGTAGTATTTCCTTTAGTAAGATGTGGTTCTAACAGAGTCTCTCAATTTTTGTTTATTTAAAAATTCTCTTTTCACCTATTTTGAAAGATAATTTCTCAGTATATTCAATCCTGTTCTGATTTATTTTATCACTTAAATGCAATATTCCAATGACTTGTGGCTTTCACTGTTGTGGTTAATCAGATTTCAATACACCTTAACACTTAGGGGTGCATTTTTTTTTTTTTTGGTCATTTTAGGGCCGCAGCCCTGGCATGTGGAGGTTCCCAGGCTAGAGGTCTAAGCGGAGCTACAGCTGCTGGCCTACGCCACAGCCACAGCCACGTGGGATCCAGGCCGTGTCTGCAACCTACACCACAGCTCACGGCAACGCCAGATCCTTAACCTACTGAGTGAGGCCAGGGATCGAACCTGCAACCTCATGGTTCCTAGTCGGATTCATTTCCACTGAGCCACAACAGGAACTCCTAGGGGTGCATTTTTGATGGCTTTTTAATAATCTTTATCTTTTTTTTTTTTAACACACTTGACTGAGATGAGTCTAGTTATTGGCTTAGTTTTAATTTTTCCCTGTGTGAGGATTATTGTCCTTCACATATCTTTCCAGAAATTTCTTATTGCCTTTCCAACATTGTATGTATTCTCTTTCTCTAGAATCCTTTGATGAATTTTGAACCCCTTTTCCCCATGTCTCATGACCATGTCTCATTTCAACTAAAATTTCCCAATGCTGTGTTTTCTGTGATTTCTTCAAATCTATCTTACATTTGCCTAATTTTCCATTGACTTTAATTTGAGGGGCTTTTAAATCGTATCTGTCTGTCTGTCTGTCTGTCTGTCTATCTATCTGCCAATCTATCTATCAAGCCATTACAAAGAAGGTAAGCAAGTGTGGAAAAAAAAGAGGAGTGGTTTTGATATCTCCATTTTATTTGGGGTCAACAAACCTAAGTTCTCATCCTAGGTAATACAGCAATGTATCTACTTATCTGTAGAGGACTCTCTTTCTGAATTGTTTCCTGCTAAAACATTAGTTTTAAATCTTTTTTTTAATATTATATTCCAATGTGGAATGTTAGTTTTTTTCCCCTTTTTATGCTTTTACTGAAAATAAGGATTAGGTTCCTAATAAGCTTTCATATAAACAAGAGAAGATTCTTTACCTAAAATACAAATAATTTAAGTAAGAACACTACACAGCTTGGCTAAAAGTAATGTTTCATCTGAGTTTATTGCTAGTACCTTTAAAAATATTTCTCTGGTAAAACTATTTCAGGAGACTTTTAGATTTAAGAGGACAATAAAGGAAGGTAATGGGATGCTAATATTTACCTATCGTCTGACCCTGGGAACATCCCTAAAACCTTTTTGGGTCATTTAAAATCATTCCAACTAGAACTGAAATGCCCTCACTGAAGATACCCCCAAACACTAAATCATCATTCAGTCTAGGAGGTGATTTAGTTCCTCTTCTAATGATTAGTAATTTTAGTAAACTAGGAATAAGTGATGGAATTCAGGCAATAGAGTATGTCTAAATTTGTCTGCCATCATTAATGCAAATTTACCTGTCTGTCCATTGGAGATTGGAGACATTGGAGTTAAGATTATTATTATTATTCTTTTTGTCTTTCTGTCTTTTTAGGGCCGCACCTGTGGCATATGGAGGTTTCCAGGCTAGGGGTCCAGTTGGAGCTATAGCCACCAGCCTATGACAGGAGCAAAGCAAGGTGGGATCCGAGCCATGTCTGTGACCTACACCACAGCTCAGGGCAATGTTGGATCCTTAAGCCACTGAGCAAGGCCAGGGATCGAACCTGCGTCCTCACGGATGTCAGTCAGGTTTGTTAACCACTGAACCACAATGGGAACTCCAAAGAGTTAAGATTATCGATTCATCTAAATTAATGGGGGGGTTAGAATAACATTACCTTCTTTATCTTTGGCTATAATATTTTGCTAATATTTTTACTTGGAATGAGAAACAGGCAGTTTTCTTAGTTATGAAGGCTCACTCTTTCCAAAATTGTGCCAGCTGTGCTAGTCAAAATGACAAATGCCATGCTGCATTTCCCTTACTCTTTACCAGAACACGCAGTTCTTATTTTTTATTTATTTACTTATTTATTTTTGCTTTTTTTTTAGGGCCGCGCCAATGGCATATGGAGGTTCCCAGGCTAGGGGTTTAATTGGAGCTACAGTTGCTGGCCTATGCCACAGCCATAGCAACTCCAGATCCTTAACCCACTGAATGAGGCCAGAGATCAAACCCACAACCTCATGGTTCCCAATCGGATTCTATTCTCCTGAGCCATAATGGGAACTCCCAAACAAGAACAAGCAGTTCTTAGAAGAGACAAAATTCTCCTGTGCCCCTTCATCTTTGTATAAGGTTCTAAATATGATGTGTAATGCTATCCCAACCCTTACTTCTGTAGTCTGCCCAGGTTTTCCTCTGTCTCTTTAACTGGTGATTATCCTGTGGAATATGGTCTCTAATTCTTCAGTGGTATCTAGGTGGGTGTTCTCTTAATTTCTATATGCAGGGTACTTTATTATAAGTATCTACTTATATAACTGATTATGTTCACTGTTCTCTGATTATTAGGTTAGGAGCTCATGGAAAGCAGAGGCTGTGTCTTCATCATTTCAGCTTCTCCAGTGCCCAGCACAGTGACAAACGTAAAGTAAGTGAAGAAAAAAATTTTGGTTTAATTACTAGTCTTTAAATAAATGCTTTATTATATTATGAAAATGATCCTTGAATGCATCTGCTGCAGAGCTTCTACTGTCTGCTTAAGAAGTTCAGCATTTCATGACTTGGCTCTGTTTAGCTAAGCAAAATCATTAGCCAATCTGACTGTCAACACAGGCACCGCCTTTTTAATTTCCCTTCTCAATTTCTGTTCAGCGAGAGAAGCTTACACAAAGTTAACTTCCTGACTTATGTCAAAACCTTTTCATGGTAACAGTGGTGGAATTAGAAATAATATATTCTCGTTATATATAAAATTTGAGAACTTGGAAACTGATTCAGGGAAAATACAGAAGTTTTATTATTTGCTCTGACTCCTCTCTTAATGATTAAAAGCTTCATTTTTATTATTCTTGGTCTAGAAAACTGTAAAAAAACCCCAAAATCAAAATCTTGTTTAATTAAATATGATGTGTACATTTTCACTTTTGATTAACAAATTTATGGACATATTTTATACAATTTACATAAATAGATGTTCATTATCTCTCTTACAGAAATTCATTTATGTCCTAACTGGAAATTTATAGAGGATAATTCTCATAAATTAAGCTTATGCAGTGCCTGGCTCAGTAAAATAACAGATGTGTAATACATGTTTTTTAATAAAGATGTTAAAATGTTCACTTGCAAGGTGGGCTGTGGTCACATAATCTTCTTGTTCCCTGTTCAATGAATAATTCAAGTAGTAGCCTTCACACTCCCAGAGATGGAGAAGTTATATCTATTCCCAACTCTTGTTTTCCCAACTCTTGTTATTGAGATGTAAGGAGTTACTGCAAATATGAAATCTCTGGGTGCTTGTCACAGGGGCTAGCTTCAAGTTTTCTTTGTGATCTCAAAAAGATATGCCAGGATAGGATTTCCTGTCATGGCACAGTGGAAATGAATCCGACTAGGAACCATGAGGTTATAGGTTTTATCCCTGGCCTCACTCAGTAGGTTAAGGATCCGGCATTGCCGTGAGCTGTGGTGTAGGTCGCAGATGTGGCTTGGATCTGCGCTTGCTGGGGCTGTGGCATAGGCCGGTGGCTACAGCTCCGATTTGACCCCTAGCCTGGGAACCTCCATATGCTGCAGGTGCGACCCTAAAAAGCAAAAGAAAAAAAAAGAAAAAGAAAAAAAAGCGCTAGGAGAAACTTTAGAATAGAATCACTGTTAAAAAAAAAAAAATCAGGCACAGTTTCAGGGCCAGTGTCCATATTACAAAGAAAATGTATGTATATTTATCAAAGTGATATGTGGGTAGGGGGCTACCTCATTTACTTTGAGTTTTATGGACATAACCAGAGTTTAAATCTGTCTATGGATGTTATTTGAAAATATATATTCTTACACACAGATACGTGAATGGCAGATTTTAAAAGTATGTATTTTATGTATGGTTAAAATATGGCACTAACCGTTAATTAGATAGTTGTAATTGACAAACATGAGAGTCAAAAACATATTTATGTGTTTATATGCTGGAAGAAAATCGAAGAAAGTGTAAACTTAAATGCAAAGCTAGATGTGACTGAGTGGTTTTGTAAAAATTATCCACTGGACAACAGCAAAGGAATCATTTATTACGTTCTTGGAATCTGGGGAGAAGCCGTATTTATATTTAGTGGAAATTGTTCTTCCTTGAATCAAAAATTCACATTCATACAAAATCTAGGGCTTCAAATTTAACTCCAAATATGAAAAAAATAAATATATAACAAAACTATTTTTCTTATATTAAATTTTTCATGACAGAAAGTAGCACTGAACTTTAATAACAAATTTCCAATAATCACAGACAAACAATTTACCATTTTATTTTTTTCTCCCTAGGTTCTGGTTTAAGGAAACCAACTGTTTTCTACACTACTTTCCTTTCTCAAGAGTTGCCTGGAAATAAAGTCCTAGGTGAGTATTCTCAAAAATATTACTTCATTTACAATTTTAAATAATATTTTCATAAGAAGTCTGTTGACAAAGACAGCCCAAACAGGAAAAACAATAGAAAAGTTTATGATGTGTAAAATGAATTCTTCAAAAGAATTTTGTTTCGAAATGCCAGGGGTTATAAGTCAAATATATGCAGCACATATTACTATTTATTACCTTGCAATGGCTGAAATTCATCTCCTTTGACAACCCTGGGTAAATCATGTTACATATTTCATAAAATATGAGTGCTAGTCCTTTTCTGAAGATGCCACTTAGTGTGTGAACTCAGTGCCATTGGCTGCCTCCCAGTTGCTGTAAGCTCCCTTAAGACCACTACTTCTGCAGAGTCCTATGGCAGGTGAATCAGAGAAGAAAAGGTTTTTATAGAAAACATATGCAAAAGGTTGATAACTTGTCCAGTTTTTAGTGCACAGACTGACAGCTAAATACAAACTGAGAAATGTAAGTTTCACTTCAAGCAAATTTACTGGATGAAAACCTCATTTTTTCATTCCATTTGAATATGTTCACTGGCTTCTCAGAATATGCAACATTATAGGGAGCATATTTTTTATTCTTGAAGGCTTATTATTTTACAGTGAGGTTACTGAACCTAGACCACGTAGAGCAGATTACCCAGCATAATATTAATCAAAATATACATGGCAAATGGGATTCCAACCAGTGCCAAATAGGCATCTGTTTTAACACAGGATAAAAACGTGCATTTAGCTCCTTTATTAAGAGGTATTATGGGCAATTTATTTTTAAGCCATCTCTCTAACACTATTAACTGGTGTATAATTTAATGTACTCCCAAGCAACTTGACTTTTACTTTTTCCCCCAAAACAATAATGTATAAAAGAAACTTGATATATGATGCCTTTGATCCTGAGAAAAGATTCAAACTGTTAAAAATAAATTGAATAATCTTTTAGACACATGTAACAGTTACTTTGCATCTTGCAAGATAATGTATTTTCTGTTGTCATGTATGACATGATGTTTCATAGGGAAAAATGAAGCTAGTGCTGTGTTTAATGGTATAATTTATTTTCTCTGAATAAACCATAGCAGTGTTGTAAGTTTTATTTAAATTTGAGCAGATTTGCCAAATGCCTAAATATTTCTAAACAAACAAATGAAAGGAGATTCTCCAACTTTTTATAAGAGAGAAATAAATTCTGTTATGTATGTACAGGAAATTTTGGACAGGTTAGAGGGTACTGGATTTTATACTGTTTTTATAGTGTTTTCTTTATAGAGGAAAGGCACCCGATTCATTTCCACTGAAATGTAGCCAGACAACTTTATACTAAATAATTAATGGGGATAATGATAGGGGAAAAATAGCTTAAAATATAGAGAAAGCTAAAAACTGTGGCATTTTTAATTGAGTAAAATTTTTGAATGGTAAGTGGCAAATAAAACTTAAATTGTAAAAGTAATGTAAGGATGCATTATCCTTTTAAAGTGATAGTATTCAAAATTGTAGCATTAAGTGAAAAACAAGAGCAACAATAAAACGTTGATATCATCTCCTAACCTCCTGCAATGAGATTTCACTGTCGTGGTCTAGGTAACTACTATAAACAATTGGGAGGCATTCTTCAAAGCCTTTTCCTACATATTTACATTTATATTATTATCTATATCTGTATATCAGATGTATATGAATGTTTACATAAAGAAAGTAAATATTACACATGTTTATGCATATATATATATATATATATATATATATATATATATACTCTATATATATTTAAATTTTTTTCACTTGAAATACAATGAATTGATACTTTGGTATATATGTCTTTTATTTTTCTTAATTTTTCTTGCTATTTTTGTGTGTGGATGGGACTAAGTATTTTAAACTGCTACTCTACTGATAGACATTTGTATTATTTTAAGTTTTTGTTTACAAGCACTGTGAAGAAATCTCTATGGCTGTGAGATAGATTTCTAAGTGATTGATTAGTTTTCCTAGATATTGCAAAATTATCTCTAAGAAGTTTGTAGTAGTTTGTATCCCTCCCCCCCCAACAGTAGGAGTACTACTATTTTTGTGTCCTTATCAAAACTTTCTGTTTTCGATCTTTATTTTTGTTAACCTACTGGTAAAATTTTTCAGTATTTTAACTCATTATTACTAGTGAGGTTGAACCTTTGTACATATTTATTGTATATACTCAGACACACAGTCTCAATGGATTAAAATCTTAATCTTAAATCCTAAAAAAAATCTCATCCTGGTAGATTTTGTTTTCTTTATTTTATGACAAAGAAACAGGTTCAGAGGCAAAAAGTGGCTTGCCTAAGGCCACCCCACTAACAGGTGCCAGAGTTGGGATTTAAACCCCATCCACGTAGCCCCAGAGCTGGAGATTCTTGAACTCACTCCACTCCACGGCACTCTTTCCACCCTCAGGTCATCACTGTCTGAGAGCACAAACAAGCAGGCTGACTATGGCCTTGTTCAGCCTTAGCTGGGAACACGCATATAGGGCAACTCAGATTTTTCACAGCTTTGTGCATTCTGCAAATGATTGCAAAAGCTTCCTGAGTTTTGATTTTTAAGGTTCAAAATCAATTTTAGGGAGCAGAAAAATCCTCAAATATGGAATTGTGAATAATGACATTTGACTGTCTACACACACTCTATACATAATGTATATATATGTATTTGTTTGAATTGTTTTTCTAAGCATTCTTTAGTTATTTTCATTTTTTATTCTTTTGTGGACTATATTTCTAGATTATATATATATATGTATTATTTCTTCATTAAATATTTTCCAAATTTTCGAGCTCCCGTCGTGGCTCAGTGGTTAATGAATCTGACTTGGAACCATGAAGTTGCAGTTCGATCCCTGGCCTCACTCAGTGGGTTAAGCATCCGGCATTACCGTGAGCTGTGGTGTAGGTTGCAGATGCAGCTCGGATCTCGTGTTGCTGTGGCTGTGGTGTACGCCGGCAGCTACAACTCTGACTAGACCCCTAGCCCGGGAACCTCCATATGCCACGACTGCGGCCCTAGAAAAGGCAAAAAGACAAAAAAAAAATATTTTCCAAACTTTTTTTCTCCCAGTTTGGGCCTCTTGTTTTAAGTCTATCAATTGTATCTTTAATCACAAAGGAGATTCTATGTATGTAGTATTCAAATATATCAGTCTTTCCACTGGTCTTTTTGTTTTTGTCTAAATCTAGAAAGGACTCTTTTATCACCTAAAAAATTACGTAAAACAAAAAAACATAGGCTTCTTTTTTAAAATTTTTCTTTAATTCGTCTTCAGTTAGTTTTGTGTAGATACAATGATAGTGACATTTTAGTCATTTTTTTCTAAGAGGAAACTCATTTATCCTGAAGATAATATTTGAATTTTCTGTCATTTCCCCTGGTTTTAAAGGCTCCTTTTATCCTTACCTATATAATCCGTTGTTTTTGTACTCTTTATTATTTTCCATTGATCTGCGTCTCTTCTAAATCAAGAGACATTCTGTTTTAATGGATATACTTTTATAACGTGTGATAGAAAACAAAATCTCTCCTCTTTGTCAGAGTTGTTATAATAATTCTTTAATGTTTTCTACAGGAAATTTAATGTTAGCTTTTTCAAATTCCATAAACAGTTTTGTTGCATTTATATTGAAGCCTGTATTAGTTAGCTGTTCCTACATAATTACTCTAAAAGTCAGCAGCATAAAACAATACATTCCTAACTTTATTAAATGAAAAAATATCAACTCAGAGTTTCTGTGGGTCAGGAGTCCTGGCATGGCTTTTCTGGATGCCTCGCCTCAAGGTCTTTTATAAACCTGCAGTTTAGTTTGCAAGCTAGAGATGCAGTCATCTAAAGACTAAATTGGGGTAGAATCTGCTTCCAGGTTCGTTTCAGGGTTCAGAACCGCTGGGACTGTTGGACTTAGGGCCTTGTTTTCTCTCAGCTGTTGGGCAAAGGCTACCCTCAGTTGTTGTCACATGGACTGCTCTATAAGTCAACTTAAAAATTAAAACATGGCTTCTGACTTCCTTCAGAACCAGACACAGAGAGGAGGAGGTAAGCAAGCAGAAGCCAGTCATTTTGTAACCTGCTTTCAGAGAGCCTATCGCTTTGGTCATATCACATTCAAAGAAGTGAATAACTAGGTCCAGACCACCATCAAAGGGAGGGCATAGTACAAGGGAATAAACACAAGCAGGTGATGTTCAGGGTATTAGAGGCTCCCTCCCACAACTGCATAGACTCACTAGGGCCAGCTTTATAGTACTGCCTTCCCAGAGAAGAGTATGGTTGGTTTCTTCAATTGAATAGTTTTTAATATGCTTTCATTGTTTTTTTTGTAAATAGGATTTTTGAAATTTGCAACTGGAGTTGGTATTGCTACTGTGCAAATCTCTCTATGTAGGAAACATTTACCGTATAGATTTAATTTTTATTTTTTGAATTCTATTAGCATTTTTTTGGCTGCAATAATGTTCTAAATTTATATGTATATATATATATTTGTTTATGCTGTTTTATTGAAGTGTAGTTGATATACAACATCATATTAGTTTCAGGTATACTACACAGAGATTGAACATTTTTATAGACTGTACTCCACTTACAGTCACCAAAAAAGAATGACTATATTTCCCTGTGCCGTATAATATATCCCTATCACCTATCCACTTTACTCATAGGAGTTTGTATCTATCAGTCCCTTTCCCCCATGTTGCGACACCTTCCTTATTTCTGATCAACATAAGTTTGTTCTATATATCTCTGGGTTTCTTTCTGTTTTACTGTATTCATTCATTTTATTTTTTAGATTCCACATATAAGTGATAAAAGAGTATTTTTCATTAGCTGTCTGATTTATTTCATTAAGCATAATATTCTCTGTGTCCATCCATGTTGCTGCAAATGGCATAATTTCATTGCTTTTATGGCTTAATAATATTTCATAGAATGTATGTATTATATATTTTTTATCTATTCAACTGTTGATGAACACATACTTTGCTTCCATATCTCGGCTATTACAGATAATGCTGCTATGAACATTAGAGTGCATGTATATTTTCAAAGTAGAATATTTATTTTTTTGGACATATACCTAGAAGTGGAATTGCTGGAGTATATAGAAGTTCTGTTTTGATTTTTTTGGGAAACCTCCATACACTTTTTTCATAGTGGCTATCCCAATTTACATTTCCATCAACAGTGTATGAAGGTTCCCTTTTTTCCACATTCTCACTAATATTTGTTAAATGTAGACATTTTATTGATAGCCATTCTTATAGGTGTAAGGTGATACTTCATTGTGGCTTTGATCTGCATTCCTCTGATGATTGGCATGGTTGGGCATCTTTTCATGTACCTGTTGATCATCTGTATTTCTTCATTGGAAAAATGTCTATTCAGGTCTGCATCCCCTTTTTAATTTTTTTGTTTTATTGAGTTTCAAGAATTGTTTATATATTTTGAATAATAGCCACTTGTTGGTCTTATCATTTGCAAATATTTTCTCCCATTTCATAGGTTATCGTTTTGTTTTGTTGATGGCTTCCTTTTTGTGCAAAAGGTTAAGTTTAATAACGTCCCATTTATTTATTTTTGCTTTTATTTCTTTTGCCTTAGGAGACAGATCTATTATAGTTTTGCTATGATTTATGTCAAAGAGTATTCTGCCTGTGTTTTATTCTATGATTTTAATGGTTTCTGGTCTTATTTAGGTCTTTATTCTGAGTTTACTTTTATATATAGTGTGAGAAAATGTTCTAATTTCATTGTAATGCATATGGCTATTCTGTTTTCCCAGCACCTTTTATTGAAGAGCTGTTTTTCCTCAATTTTATAGTCTTGTTTCCTTTGTCATAGATTAATTGACCTTAAGTGCATGGGTTAATTTCTGGGCTTTCTATTCTGTTCCATTGATGTCTGTGTCTGTTTTTGTGCCACTACCATGGTGTTTTGCTAATCATAGCTTTGTAATGTAGTCTCAAGTCAGGAGGAATGATATTATTGTTCTTTTTTTTTGTCAAAATTATTTTGACAATTCAAGGTCTCTTATGGTTTTTGTCTGATTATTAGGATTATTTGTTCTATTTCTATGAAAAATATCATGGGTACTTTGATAGAAATGACGTTAAATCTCTACATTGCTTTGGGTAGTATGGCCATTTCAACAATATTGATTCTTTCAATCCAAGAGCATGGGGTGTTTTTCCATTTCTTTGTATCATCTTCAAATTTGTTCATTACTGTTTTACAGTTTTAGAGTTATAAGTCCTTCACTTCTTTGGTTAAGTTTATTCCTAGGTATTTTTTTTCTTTTGTTGCAATTTTATTTTATTTTATTTTTTATGTTTTTTTACTTTTCAACTTTGAATATTTTATTTTTTTATTACTCAGTTACATTTATAGTTTTACAATGATCATCACAACCAAATTTTATAGCATTTCCATCCACAAACCCCAGTGCATTCCCCCCCACCAAAGCTGTCTCATTTGGAAACCATAAATTTTTCAAAATCTGTGAGTCAGTATCTGTTCTGAAAAGAAGTTCATGTGTCATGTTTTTAGATTTCACATGTAAGTGATAGCATTTGATGTTGGTGTCTCACTGTCTGACTGACTTCACTTAGCATGACAATTGGTCCATCTGTGTTGCTGCAAATGCTGTTATTTCTTTCATTTTAATGGCTGAATAATATTCCATTGTGTATATGTACCACATCTTCTTTATCCACTCCTCTGTCGATGGACATTTAGGTTGTTTCCATGTCTTGGCTATTGTATATAGTGCTGCAATGAGCATTGGAGTACATGCATCTTTTCGAGTCATGGTTTTCCCTGGTTAGATGCCCAGGAGTGCAGTTGCTGAGTCAAACGGTAATTCTATTTTTAGTTTTCTGAGGAACCTCCACATTGTTTTCCACAGTGGTTGTACCAATTTACATTCCCACCAGTAGTGTGTAGTAGGGTTCCCTTTTCTCCACATGCTCTCCAACATTTATTGTTTGTAGACTTTTTGATGATGGCCATTCAGACCAGTGAAAGGTGGTACCTCATAGTGGTTTTGATTTGCATTTCTCTAATGATTAGTGATGTTGAACATCTTTTTGTGTGTTTTTGGCCATCTGTATATCTTCTTTGGAGAATTGTCTGTATAGACCCTCTGCCCAATTTTTGATAGGGTTGTTTGTTTTTTTGGTATTGAGCTGCAGAAGGTGTTTATAAATTTTGGAGATTAATCCCTTGTCAGTCGCCTTTTGTTGCAATTTTAAACAGGATTTTTTTTTAACTTACTCTGATAGTTTATTAGTGTATGGAAAAGCAATAGATTGCTCTATTTTAATCTTATATCTTGCAACTTATTGAATTAATTTATTCCAATAGGCTTTGATAGAGATTTTAGGGTTTTCTATATAAAGTATCATGCCATCTACAAATCATGATAGTTTTACCACTTACCTTCCAATTTGGATGACTTTTATATATATATATATATATTTTTTTTTTTTTTTCTGTATGATTGCTCTCTCTAGAACTTCCAACTGTGTTGAATGGGACATTCAATATATATTGAATATGCATAGTGGGCATCCTTGGCTACTTCCTGAGTTTAGAGAAAAAGCTTTCATCATTTCATCATTGGATATGATGTCAGCTATGAGTTTGTCATATATGGCCTTTATTATGTTGAGATATGTTCCCTTTTTACGAACTTTTATGAGAGTTTTTTTTTTTATCATGACTGGATGTTGGATTTTGTCAAATACTTTTGCTACATCTATTGATATTTATATGTATATTATATTCTTTCATATGTTAATATGGTGTATTATATTGATTAATTTGCTGATATTAGACCATCCTTGCATCCCTGGGATAAATTCTACTTGTTTGTGGTGTGTGCTCCTTTTTATATAGTATTGAACTTGGTTTGCTTGTGTTTTGTTGAGGATTTTTTCATCTGTATTCATCAGAGACATTGGCCTCTAATTTTTATTTTTTGTCTGGTTTTGGTATCAGGGTTATTGTGGCCTCATAGAATGAATTTGAGAGTGTTTTGACATTTTCACTTTTTTAGAATAATTTGAGAAGAATAGGTATTAGTTTTTATTTATACATTTGGTAAAATTCCCTTGTGAAACCGTCCAATCCTGGACTTTGACTTGCTGGGACTATTTTGTTTGTTTGTTTTTTAATTACGAGTCAATTTCATACTAGTGATATGTCTATTCAGATTGTTATTTCATCCTGATTTTGTCTTAGAAAATTTTATGTTTCTAGACTTTTTTCCATTTTGGCTAAAGATTTATCAGTTTGGTTTATCTTTTCCACAAACAACTCTTGGTAGTGTTGATCTTTTCTCTTTTTTCTTTTTTAAATTTCTATTTACTTCCACTCTGATAGTTATTATTTCCTTCCTTCTGCTGACTTTGGGCTTTATTTGTTCTTTTTATTTCTAATTCTTTTATGTCATAGGTTAAGTTGTTTATTTAAGGTTTTTCTAATTCCTTGAGGAAAGTTTTTGCCATATCTCAGATTTTGGAAGGTTTTTTAAATTTTCATTTGTCTCAAGGTGTTTTCTAATTTCCTATTTTGTTTCTTCATTCACCCATTGGTTTAGTAGCATGTTGTTTAATCTCCATGTGTTTGTGTTTTTACTATTTTTCTTCCTGTAATTTTGTCTTAGTTTTAAACTGTTGTGGTGAGGAAAAAATGCTTTATATAATTTCTATCCTCTTAAGTTCGTTGAGACCTGTTTTGTGGCATAGCATGTAATCTATCATGGAGAATGTTCCATGTGCATCTGAAAAGGATGTGTATTCTGCTGTATTTGGACAGAATGTCCTGTAGATATCTATTATATTCAACTGCTCTAATGTGTCATTTAAGACCAGTAAACACTGGTCTTTATTGATTTTCTTATTAGAAGATCTGTTCACTGATATCAGTAGGGTGTAAAGTTTCCCTCACATTATTGTATTATTGACAAGTTTGCCCTTTATGTCTGTTAATATTTACTTTATATTTAGGTGCTCCTATATTAGGTACATATATGTCAGCAAGTGTACTAGTTTCTTCTCGTATTGATGGCTTTATCTTTTTTATGGTCTTTTTTGTTTTAAAATCTATTTTGTCTGATATGAATATTGCTAACCCTGCTTTTGTGTCATTTCTGCTTGTAGGAAATACCACTTTCTACCTCCTCATTTTTAGAATATAGAAATCCCTGAAAAGTGTCTTTAGGTTTGAAGTGAGTCTCTTGTAAACTCTAATCTGTATTACAGCCATCTAATGACCATATAGATAGGTCTTATTTTAATAAAAAAATCTAATCAGCCATTCTATTGATTGGAGCATTTAGTGCATTTACATTTAAACTGATTATTGATAGGTATGTGCCTATGGCCATTTTTAAAATTTGTTTTCCAATGTTTTTAGAGTTCTCCTCTGTTCATTTCTTTTTGTCCATCACAGCTATGCAATCCTCTTGTCCTTGGCAGCTCTGATCCTAATGTGGAGCTGTGCCATGGAACAAGCCAGACTGGAGCAGTCACTCAGCTTTGGCTGCATACTTGCTTGGGTGGCTGAGGACAACTTTTCATAGTCTTGGGCAGTTTCAACATGCTTCTACTACTTTGTTTTGGGACTAATCAAATGTGTGTGTGCCCTTCATGTGTGTAGTCTAGGTTTTTCATAGCCCTGCTTTCAGTGTTGTTGGTTCTCAATCCAGCTAAGAGGAATCATCCTGCCTGCATTGTACTCTAGAGCTGTTGTGGCAAATATGTGATTTGAACTGCTCACTTCCCAGTGAGAATCTCTGGGTCTGTAATATCCTCTCCATCTTCTGTGTCCCATCTCCTGTGACAAGTTCCCAACCTGATTGCTTCTCTTCCCTTAACATGATTTCTTGTGGATCTTTCTTATAACCTAGTTGTTTAAGAGCCTTTCTGCTAGCCTCCAGTTTTTCAGTATGTATTGCTTCACATGTAGATATACTTTTGATGTTTTAACAGGGGGAGATGAGCTTCATGTCCTCCTACTCTGCCATTTTGATCTCTTTCCCTGTCTACAGTTCAGTTTGCACCTTCAAATATTAAAAATAAATTAACTTTATTTCTCCATAGACTGTGTTTGTACTAGTCTTGCTTTATATTTTTGCTTTTGAAAATAATGAATTTTTACATTTATTTGACAGTGGACTATTGAACTGATAAAGATTTTATAAGAAAAATTTTTCTTCAAAATATTTGGAAAATATTTTATCATATTTTAATATTTGATCTTTATATTTTAGATTACATATGTATATATTTGCCAATTATTACTTATTTTCTTTCTATTTTTCTTTTTTGCCATTGCCTAAAGAGATTAAAAGGATTTTTTTTAAATCATAAGAAGTGAAATCAAAAGTAAAGATAAAATAAGTAAAGGATTTATATGGTTAAGCTGAAAAACACAACACTGGAAGAGTTGATTTCAAGTTACTAATGATTTAGATGATGTTCTATTATCCATGTAATCTTTGAATAAATCCTACTGATTGTTTGCTCAAGGAAGGTGGTATAAACCTGTTTGACAGTAGTGAGATAAGGACATCCAAAAACCTGCTCCTGCAAAAAAAAGTAAAGGAAACTCTCACAAAAATGGTTAAAAATCAACTTTCAGTAAATTAACTAAATGCTTGTAAAAACTGACACATGTTTATTCAAAACAAAATAAAACAAAAAACCAATCACGTGAATCACAGTAATGAGAATGAGCTTTATTGATATCCTAACCCATATGCCTGTCTTCAGTTCACAGTACCGTTGAAAATGAGCAGCCTTACAACTATAGTATCTGTGAAAACCAGCAGCCTGTTGGCTACATAAAGGGGCAAAAAGGATTTGAATTCCCGTAAATCCTATCTCCAGAGAATTTTCACTATTTTACTTGTCTGGCAGTTCCATGCAAATCTCCATACTCAAGGCTTTTCTTTATTTTATCTGACTCAGAGCTTTCTTTGTGTGTGCAGTTCTATACCCAAGGCATTTATTTTAAAAACTTTGATGACACTTGTTTAACATCACAGCTATTTGAGGCAGCAATACCAGTTGGGATTAACAAATAATGAATCAGAAATGCCTAGAAAGACAATGGGAAAATAAGATGTCCACGAAGAGTTTTATAAAGATATAACGTACTTGTGAGAATTTAGAAGGCCACTAACATACACATTGCTGTGTATATACCTAGGAAAGAACTGAAAATGTTAATGTCTCACTTTTGACTGATCTAGAGGCTATATGCCAGAGGAAATGAAAGTTAAGGTAGAGTTCTAATGTTCTAAGCTAATGTTCTTTCCGGAACATTCAGTGTGCCAACACACACAGAGCCCCTTGGCAAGTATTGGGAGACTTACTGATTCAAGAGATTTAAAGAAATATCTGTCTAGTAATTAGTTGAGCACTATAATAACCAAGCAGAGATTTCAGTGGCTATATGTGATAAAGTATGAGAATTTTCAGAATTAGTCTAGGATAATCATTAAACAAACAACAGCAACAAACCCTAGGAGATAGAGGTGTAACATTATAAGTATTTTATGTATATAATTAAATGTGAATATACATAGTATAATAACAAATATATAAATACTATATAAGTAATATAAACATTGTATTATTTACATATCTAGTTTTCAATAAAAAGTACAAGATGTGCAAAGAAACAAGAGAAGTGTGGCCCATGAACAGGAAAAAAATAATCAGTAGAAACTATTCTTGAGTAAGTCTAGATATTGCATTTTAGAAAGAGGTTAAATCACATGTAAATATTTTAAAAGAACAAAAGGAAACAGTGTCTAAAAATTAAAAGAAATTGTGAGAGTTATTTATCAACATATAGAGAATAGCATTAAGGAGATAGAAATGATACAAAAAGAACCAAATAGAAATTCTGAAGCTGAAAAGTGTAATGCCCAAAATGAAAAACCAAAAGTTGAGAGTTAAGAGTAGATTTGCATTGGCAGAAGGAAAACAATCAGTGAAGTTGAAGAGAGTTCAACTGAGATTATCCAGTTTGAAACAGGAAAAAAAAATAAAAGAATGAAGAAATATTACCAGAAATTCAGAGATATGTAGGGCACTATCAGTAATAAAAATACAAATGTAATGGGAGTTCCAGAAGCAAAGAGAGTGAAAGGATCAGAAAGAATATCTGAAGAGATAAGGATGAATAGTGTCCCAAACTTGATTAAAAACTTTAATCAATATATCCAAGTGGTTCAAAGATCTCCAAGTAAGATAAACTTGTAGATTCACATCTAAGCACGTTGTAATCAAACTGTTGAAACCATAGACAAAGGGAAGATCTTGAAGGCAGCAAGAGAAAAATGTTTCATTGCTTGAAGTTATTCTCAAGATTAATGTTTGGTTTCTCATCAGAAACTATTGGTGGCCAGAAGGTAGTGGAATGACCTGTTTAAAATACTGAAAGAAAAGGACTGTCAACCAATATTTCTATATCCAACAAAATACACATTCAGAAAATGAAGGAGATGGAGTTCCCTTTGTGGCTCAGTGGTTAACGAATCCGACTAGGAACCATGAGGTTGCGGGTTTGATCCCTGGCCTTGCTCAGTGGGTTAAGGATTCGGCGTTGCCGTGAGCTGTGGTGAAGTTTGCAGACACGGCTCGGATCCCGCATTGCAGTGGCTGTGGTGTAGGCCGGCTGCTACAGCTCCTGTTAGACCCCTAGCCTGGGAACCTCCATGTGCCGTGGGTGGGGCTCTACATAAAGGTAAAAAGACAAAAAAAAAAAAAAAAAAAAAAAAAAAAAAAAAAAAAAAAAAAAAAGAAAAAAGAAAATGATGGAGAAATGAAAATATTCCCAGATGAACAAAAAGCTAAGAATACTTATCATTAGAGGACCTACTTTATTTACCATTAGAATAAATACTAAGGAAGGTCTTTTACCAGATATGGAAAGAAATTAGACATTTAATTGAATGCAAATAAAAAAATAAAGAGCACAAAGAGGGAAGGCAGATGGCCAACAGGCACATGAAAACATGCTCAGCATCACTAATCATCAGGGAAATGCAAATCAAAACCACAATGAGATATCACTTCACACCTGTCAGAATGGCTGTCATGAAAAAGAACACAAGTAAAAAACATTGGCGAGGGTGTAGAGAAAGGAGAACCTTTCCACACTGTTGATGGGAATATGTAAATTGGTGCAGACACTATAGAAAACAGTATGGAGATATCTCAAAAGACTAAAAATAGAACTACCATATGACCTAGAAATTCCACTCCTGAGTATGTTGTATCTGAAAAAAACAAAAACATTAATTCAGAAAGATACATGCACCCCAATGTTCATAGTATCATTATTTACAGTTGCCAAGATATGGAAACAACCTGAGTGTCCACCAACAGATGAATGAGTAAAGATGTGTTGTGTGTGTGTGTATGTATACATACAAACTTCTACTCAGCCGTAAGATGATCAAAGTTTTGCTATTTGCAGCAACATGGATGGACTTGGAGGGCATTATGCTGAATGAAATGTCAAGCAGAGAAAGGCAAATATTGTATGATATCACTTATATGTGAAATCAAAAAAAAATAAACTAGTGAATAAAACAAAAAAGAAGCAGATTCATACAAATAACAAACTAATGGTTACCAGTGGGAGACAGAAGGGGTGGGCAATATGAGAACAGCGGATTTGAAAAAAGAATTATTACAGGATTATGAAAGCAAGTGTGTAAAACTTTTGAAAACTGTAGAATTTAAAGAATCTTCCACTCAATTAAAAAAAAAAGTTACCTTCCTCCCCCCAAAAGAGCACTAGTCAAAGGTGACTGGACAGATAAACCTAAAAGTTGGTGCAGATGTACTTTGTAACTCTTTTCTTATGCTAAATGATTTAAAAGACCACTTCATAAAGCATAATTTTAAAACAGTATTGAACTATCCAACAGTGTATTTCCATGTGAATTTTAGTTTATAAGTTCTACTGTGTTAGATTCTAAGTTCTGGTATTTTGATATGAATTACTTAAAATGTGAAGATCAATTTGGAAAATATTCACTTTTTAAGAATATTAAGTATTCTGGAGTTCCCATCGTGGTGCAGCAGAAATGAATCCGACTAGGATCTGTGAGGATGCGGGTTCAATCCATAGCCTTGCTCAGTGGGTTAAGGATCCAGCATTGCCATGAGCTGTGGTGTAGGTCAGACGTGGCTCAGATCTGGCATTGCTGTGGCTGTGACATAGGCTGGCAGCTCTAGCTCCGATTCGACCCCTCGCCTGGGAACCTCCATATGCTGCAGGTGTGGCCCCAAAAAGAAAAAAGAAAAAGAAAAAGAATATTAAGCGTTCTTATGGCAGAACATGAGATCTCTTTCCATTTATTTAGGTCTTCTTTAACTTTTCTCTATAATATTTTGTATTCAGAGTACAAGTTTTGTATCTCTTTTGCTATATTTATCCTAAGTATTTTATTATTTTATACTATTGTAAATGACTTTTGCTTGTAATTTTCTTTCCTATTGTTAAGTCCTACAATTAATTCTAAATTAAAACTTTATGGAGTTCCCATCGTGGCTCAGTGGTTAACGAATCTGACTAGGAACCATGAGGTTGCAGGTTCGATCCCTGGCCTTGCTCAGTGGGTTAAGGATCTGGCGTTGCCGTGAGCTGTGGTGTAGGTTGCAGACGTGGCTCAGATCCTATGTTGCTGTGGCTGTGGCGAAGGCCGACAGCTACAGCTCCTGTTAGAGCCCTGGCCTGGGAACCTCCATATGCCGCGAGTGTGGCTCTAGATAAAAGGCAAAAGACAGAAAAAAAAAAAAAACTTTATGGTAATACATTTATTTACTGCTTAGTTATCTTTAATACTAAGCTGAACTTTATTAGTGGGGAAAGTAGGTTTGAGTTCTTAATTTCACCATGAATAATGGTCCTAAAATATCATTTTGCAAAAGATGATGTAACTATGTCAGTGTTTCATTGCTGAAATATACTTTTGTGAGGGTTGATACAGACTTTACAAAATGACCTAATGTATTTAAGGACAATGATATTGACAGAAATTCAACTAATCTTATAAAGTGTAGTTTCTCATTTACACATTTCTATAAGCGTGTTGTAAGTGAACTCTGAGAACTTGTATCATTTGCTAGAGTATATTTATGTGAATTTTGGTTTTAAAATCTTGCTACCACCTTAATGCAAAATCTAAAATCATTTAATATATAAATAAATTGTACCATAGATACTTTTAAGCCAAGCAATAACAGCTGTCTATTGAAATTAACTTTTTTTACAGAAATAAAGTTTCTATTTGATTTTACTTGTGTAATTTGCTAAAATTACTTTTATGTAAGTGTTATTTTACATGAAAAATTACAATGAGAAGATTGTAGTTTTGTCAGCAGTGTTTCTATGTCTTATATGGATAAAATCGTTTCTGAGCATAAGAATTAAATGTATGCACATTTTGGTGTATGTGTTCATGCATCTATCATCAGCTTCTGCAAAGATCCCAAATACCTAATAAGTTAGAAACAACTGATCTTTATAGATGATTCAATTAACTCAATAACCATGGATTAGTACTTTCATTTTGGAATTACTGACTTGTATTCTATCTTTTCTGTTCTACATGCAGTTGCTTACCCATCATATACATTTACATATTTAATGGAATTTCCGATCTTGAGCTCTTGAATTACTCCCACTGAAAATTTTCCTCCTGGCTTTCCCATCTTGGTTAATAGCAATTCCTTTTTTCTAGTTGCTGAGGAAAAAGGCCTTAGAGTCATCCTAGACGCCTCTTTCTTTCATATCTCACTTCCTATTTACCAAAAACTTGTTAGGTGCTTTACATTTATTGTCTAATTTAGTGCTAGTAAATCTATGAAATAGGTATTATTATTCCATTTTCATTTTTTTTTTCTTGGCTGCACCTGCGGCATATGGAAGTTCCTGAGCCAGGGGTCAAGCCACAGCCACTGAAGAAGCAATGCCAAGTAGTTATGCTGAGAGCCAAATGGGAAGTCCTTATTATTCCATTTTCAGATAAAAAGGAGATATTAATATTGTCACAGCAAACACTTATAGCACTTACTATGTACCAGCCATCCTGTAAGCTATTTCACTTACTGTAACCCAGATAATAATCTTAATAATCCTTTGTGGTAGGAATATATCCATTTTACATGTAGGAAAATGAAACACTGATGGTAATTTTGGCTAAATTATCCTAATTAATAAGTATAGGAGCCAAGTTTCGAACCCAAACGTGGCACATAAATACAGAAAGCTCATTCCAACTGAAAGGAGAAAGTTTTAGGAAAACTAAAATGAAGTAGTACATAATGAATAGATATCAAACATAAAATTTTATTTTTCCTTCCTTACCAGTATCCAATAGGCGTTTACCTATTGCCCAAGGAATGCCAGGCATTAATATGTAAAGACATGTACAGTGTGCTTCTTGCACACATTGAGATCTTAATCATGTTGAAGAGAAGAGAATAAATGGAAGATATATAAAGGAATAAATATATACTCATCATGAAATATATGAAACATGTGGAGATGAGGTGACAAAGAGGTTTCAGTAGCACTTATGATATACAAATCACTGTTTTGAAAATACAGGTAATCAAGGGATTCATATGTTCAGATAAGGAAGAGTATACTCTATTCTTACTTTTATTTTTATGCTCTTCCCTGGGACACTTCTAAATCTAAGCTGATGAAAAATAAAGACTCTTCATGGTGTGTTGGCTGCTCATAATGCTCAACCTTTATTAATTTTTTTATATTTTTAAAAGTTGAAGTATAGTTGATTGACAGTGTGTTAATTTCTGCTCTACAGAAAAGTGATTCAGTTATACACATATATACATTCTTTTTATATTGTTTTCCATTATGGTTTATCATAAGACATTGAATAAAGTTTTCTGTGCTCTACCATATGCCCTTGTTTATTCCCTCCACATATAATAGCTTAACATATGCTAACCCCACCCTCCCACACCATCTCTTCCCCAACCTCCTCTGTCTTGACAGCCACAAGTTCTCCTTGTCTGTGAGTCTGTTTCTGTTTTGTAGATAGATTCATTTGTGTCATATTTTAGATTATACATATGTAATATTATGTGGTGTTTCTCTTTTCTCTGACTGACTTAGTACAATAATCCCTAGTTGCATCCATATTGCTACAAATGGTACTATTTTGTTATATTTGTGGCTAAGTAATCTTTCATTGTATACGTGTACCACATCTCTTTAATCCATTCATCTGTTATTGAACATTTAGGTTGTTTACGTGTCTTGGCTATTGTTAATAGTGCTACTATGAGCATAGGGGTACATTATCTTTTTGAATTATAGTTTTATCTGGATATAAGCTAAGGAGCAGGATTGCTGGATTATATGATAACTCTGACCCTTGGTTTTCCAAGGAACCTTCACACCCTTTTTCGTAGTGGCTGTACCAGTGTACATTCCCACAAACAGTGTTTGAAGATTTCCTTTTCTCCACACCCTCTCCAGCATTTGTTATTTGTAGACTTTTTTTTTTTTTTTGTCTTTTTAGAGCTGCACCCACAGCAAGTGGAGGTTCCCAGGCTAGGGGTCCAATTGGAGCTGTAGCCACCGTCCTACACCACAGCCACAGCAACATAGGATCCGAGCCACGTCTGCGACCTACACCACAGCTCAGGGCAATGCCAGATCCTTAACCCACTGAGTGAGGCCAGGGCTTGAACCCACGTTAACATGGATGCTAGTCGGGTTTGCTAACCACTGAGCCACTACGGGAACTCCTGTAGACATGTTAATGATAGTCATTCTGACCAGTGTGAGATGGTACCTCATTTTAGTTTTGATTTTCATTTTGCCAATAATTAGTGATGTTGAGCATTTTTTCATATGCCTATTGACCTTTTATGTTTTTTCTTTGAGAATTGCCTATTTAGGTCTTCTGGCCATTTTTCCTTTTTTTTTCCTTCAGGGCACACCTGCGGGATATGGAGGTTCCCAGGCTAGGGGTTGAATTGGAGCTAGAGCTGCTGGCCTGTGCCACAGCCACAGTAACATGAGGTCTGAGCCATGTCTGAGACCTACACCACAGCTCATGGCAACACTCGATCCTTAACCCACTGAGCGAGGCCAGAGATGGAACCTGGGTCCTCTTGGATGCTGGTTGGGTTCATTAACCATTGAGCCACGATGGGAACTCCAGGCCATTTTTCAACTGGGTTGTTTTTTCTTGTCAGTGAGTTGTATGAGTGGTTTATATATTTTGGAAATTAAACACTTGTGTGTTGCATCATTTGCAAATATTTTTCTTCCACTCTATAGGTTGTCTTTTTGTTTTGTTTATGGTGTATGTGGTTTCTGTATGAAAGCTTTTAAGTTTGATTAGGTCCCATTTATTTATTTTTGCTTCTATTACCATTGCCTTGAGATACTGACCTAAAAAAATACTGTTACAATTTCAGTTTCCAAGCCATTTTGAATTTATTTTTGTCTGTGGTGTGAAGTTGTGTTCTAAGTCGTTGTTTTACATATGCAAGTTGGCTGTCCACCTCTCCCAACACCACTTGCTGAAGAGAATTTCTTGTGCTTAGCCTTTAGAAACATTCTTCACTCTTTTCTTCTAAGCACAACAATCACTTCTACGTGGTATGAGAGGAAATAACATGAAAGGTCCAAAAGATGGGTTTGGAATTAAAATATAACCTGAAGCTTATTTATTTTTTTCATATGTGAGTATATTGCACTTTTCTTACAGAACATTTGTCAGATGAAATCCGGGTTGTAAATTGTGTAATTGTGACAGTATTACATAAGATGTTAAAGATATTCAATGTAATTGAGTATTTAACCATGGTACTTCCTCCTTTTTTGACTTCAAGTCACGTGCAGAGAAATAAATGTTAACAATCTATGAAGAGATTTTGAAACTTGTGTCTTAAATATTTACAGATTTAAGAAAAGCATTATTTCAGTTTGCAACTACATCATGTTTATTGTTTGTAAGATTATTCAAGTTTTTTGATATCTACCTCTCTTTGTTCCTCTATCAAACATGCAATAGAGAATATAAGGTAAATTGTTCAAATTCTTGGGAAGCAAGTTAATTTTAGCAGTAAGTAAATCTTGCTGCTTGAATACCTCTTTTTAAAGGAGTAAGTGTCTTGTAAAGATGTAAAAGAACAAAGTAGAATAAAGTACATGTGCTTTATATGTAAATTGCAAAGATGGAAAACATTTAACTTCATAGCATTAATGTCACAGGTCGGAGTCAAGAGTTTATTGCCAATTCAGGGGAAATTCTCTTTTCAGTGACATATGGCATGACCTTCAACTTTTAGTAGTTGTAGAGTGGTTAAGGTCAACTATTTTTACATTCAGAAAATACAAATCATGTACATGACAAATGCTAGAGTCTATTGTAACTGATTTCTGGGGCAAACACAGTAAAATATTGCACTGTGGGATGAAAGGTTACTGACCCTGTGATATTATGTCTGACACTAATCATTATTTCCCAATTGAGCTATTTGAAAGGATAGTCAATATTTTGTTTGTTAGACTTCTTCTAGTTTATATGAATTGGAAGATGCTGCCCCCTCCCTATTCCCCACCAAAGGGAATATAGCTGTTGGAATTGCATCAACTAAAAACAAGTTGTGATGAGGAGCAGGTTATTCTTCTTTCAGCACCAGTTAAATTTCCTTTTACTCCTGTTTTAATCCATTTTTTTCACATTACTCAATGGAAAAAAATTATAATCCTTCATGTAGAGTTAAGACTTCAATATTAATATTTACCATCTAGAAGGAAAAATATGAACATCTACCTTTATATACTACATGCTGTACTGATTTTTTTTGTTTTCCCTTTAAAAAAGCCTCAATAGACAGTGATTTAGAAGTGCTTAATCTGTCTTGTCTCTAAAATGTGCTATTTCTGAGTTCAGTAGTCCTGCAATGGAATTTTTTTTCTCCTCTTCAAAGTTGACATGCTCTCATCTGTTGTCTCTTTCTATAGCTGCCCTCCAGAAGTCCAACTGCTGATACTGCTAACCAGAGATTTTCCTCATAACACATTGAATTAAGGCTGTTGTCCTGTTTCACTGTGTGATCCATTCATTATAGCACTTGTCTATTCTGTATTTTGAGAGATTAATGCATCTAAGTACCAGATAGGCATTCATCTACTGCTTTTTTGGGTGTGTAAACCATCATCTAATACTCTTTTCATTGGAAATGCTTTAGAGATCATCATTAAATTTTATTTTAGGTAATCAGAGATATGAAGAAAAAGAAGTACTGTCTTAATTAATGTGTTTGATTTCTAAATCCTCTTGCAGGAGTCATGAAAGAGACATTCCAGCACCTATACTTGCCATTGCTTTTCTTTGATTCTCTTTTCATCCTATCTATGAATCTCATAGTTTATGCAACATTACCTAGAGCAGTAAAATTGAGCAACTTATAGAATTTATATAATCTAGGAAAGGTGGGCTCACTCTCTGCCCACTAGACCTAGGGCCACATATAGAAAGAACACTAGGAGCAAAATGTATCCCCCAAACAAAAACAAAAACTCTGCCAGGTATTCCATCATGCACGGTTTGTCTGTAGTCATTTCTACTGTTATTATTACCTTTCTTATTATTATGTCTTTTTCCATGTTTGTTACTACTACCAACCCAAGTTTTCTGTGGATTACCAAACCCAGGTTTGCTCTGCTCACTGCACGACAGACCAATAAATTCAGAATGAGTTGTTGGGGTAAGGAATAATGACTTTAATTGGAAAGCTAGAGGACTGAGAAGATGACAGACTAGTGTCTCAAAAAACCATCTTGCCTCAGTCCGAATTCAGGCTCCTTTTGTACTGAGAAATGGAAGGGGGAGGGACCAGTGCTCACTCATTAACTGTCACTTGCTTGGGCGAAGGGCTCACTACAATGCTGACCAATGGCTGAACAGGACCACTAGAGGTTGCTCACTTATGGTTGCTCACTTACACTACTTTGCCTGTTACTACTACTGGCTATTAATATCTCTATTACCCTGGAATTAACATTGCTATGCCACATATTTGAAGCAACAAAGGAAAGATTTTTCTGTTTAAAAACTATTGCTGAGATGGCTCTTAAAATAGACTGTAAAGAATTCACAATATTGGAGCAAGCATCATAAGGAGTTTTCCAGTTAATTTTTACCTGAAAGCTACAAGAAGTTGTAGGTGATCACTATGCAGATAGCATGAAATGAAGCATATTCATGAGACTATAATATAAGCCAGGCTGAATTAAAGGCACCCTTTCTTCCGTAGGTGCACAAGAAAAGAACTCAGAATGCAAGCTACTTTCTTCTCCTTCTTATTTTTTTTTTTTTTGTCTTATGTCTTTTTAGGGCTGCACCTGTGGTATGTGGAAGTTCCCAGACTAGGGGTCTAATCAGAGCTGTAGCCACTGGCCCACACAACAGCCACAGCAAAGTGAGATCCGATCTGCATCTGTGACCTATACCACAACTCACGGCAGCACCAGATCCTTGACCCGCTGAGCAAGGCCAGGAACTGAACCCGCAACCTCATCGTTCCTAGTCGGATTCATTTCCATTGTGCCATGATGGGAACTCCACAAACTACTTTCTTAAAAGTGAGCCAAGAATGGAAATGTCACAAGTAAATGGCAACAACCAATCCTCATCACTTTTACTGCCTTCCCTTCATCAAAGCAACTTTCATCCTTGTAGGGTGGTTTGAGAAGTATCCTTCTCCCCCCAAAACCATTTATCCATTTATTTTAATTGGCTGTTTAATCCATTAGAAGAATTGTTTTAAGATAAGCTAGGACAGTGATGATAATGCCTGAGTAAGCTGGTGTATAGGCTGTGGTTCATTTGAGGCAAACAAGAGAGATGAACTTCTTGAGACTAGAGTGAATAAGGAAGAGTAAAAATAGTAAAGATCATAAAAAAGATATGTTCCTGAAAATTTGGCCTGTGACTAGCTTTGTCCACTCCTTCATTATTATATCAAAGAAAACATTCTCCCCTATTCCCAAATATAAACATCAGTATTTGAAGGACAGTTTCCATTCTGCATCCATCTTTATTTTCAAGGTATCTGAGTTTCAGTTGGCTATTTTAACACAAGGAAGCACTTGGATGCCCTCATCTATGTTACATCATCTATACTTTGTAATTGCATTACAAATAATTCGTTCTTCCCTTTTCTTTTGGAACCAGGCATCTATGTGATACATCAGTTACTTTTGGTTCCACATGTTCTTGGCAAATTCTTGTGTAAAGAGAGAGACTGATTGGAGAGTCTGCTGGTGACTACAGTACTTTTAATCCAGAAGGCATATCAAATTGCAGGTGAGAAAATGAGACCCAAGGTCTTTAAGTTATTGTTTTGAGGTAATAAAAAAAATTCTTTGGCAAAGCTAGAAATGGCACCTGTGATACTTGGTTTTTTGGTTGTTACTTTAGCCTTTGGTATTTTACACTGCTTTTTCAGTTTCAACTGATCAAACATTCTCTTAGTTAATTAAGCTCTCTTACAAATACCCATTTTTTCCCCTACATTAAAATGAGGAAATAATTCTTGAGTTTTGCTTTTACATCTGTAAGGAATGCTATAATTATTTTTATCTGTACTTCAAAGATAGATAATCTGAGTCTTGGAATTTTCCAGGCCACATCATACATCAAACTCTATACTGTGAATTTCATAGAAAACTATAGACTTCTTAATTTCCTTTATCGTACTACAAATAATGAAACTGATTAGGAAGGGAAATAATTTATGCTAGTTAAAAATGTAGAATAATATCAGAATCTGGGTAGATCCCATGTGTTCTGAATATCAGTTTTATGAGCTCTATACTCCTGGTTTTATCTAATCCTACAAGGAAAGTGTCAAAGCCTTGGCCACATTCCATGCATTTGAGTTTCACCCACACAGCAGTTAGTCAGAAAGAAGTAGAATCCAAGGATGCTGCAATATAATACCCTTCCACTTGAATTAATCATTTTCAAAAAATAAGACTAAAAGTACAGTTAAGAAGCAACTGTACAAAAGGGAGATTTACTGCTGATCGAAATGGACTAGTAATTCTTTGCTTATCCTCATAAAAATCATGCAGTGCAGCAGGAGGAAGAAATTAAAGGAGCATTCAGAAGGCCATTGGCAATGGTATATCATTGTAGAAAGGAAAGAATAAGAGTGTATTACGTGAACCATAGCACCAAGGAAAGAGAAGTGAGTGTTGGCTGTCCTCTTCTGATCTTCTGTTATTCGTTACAGGGAACTTGTCCCCATTACATAGAAAGTTTCCCCTTGTAATGAAAGACAAATATTTTGAAAGAGACATAAAATATTGTTGTGCAAGTCCTTATGTATATGTAAAACTATGTTTCTGCTGCCAGAATCAGAAGGAGATCTGAATGAATTGTGACAATTGCTAAAATTAAATTTTTATTGACAGCAGAGACGATACCAGATATACCTGATTCAGGTGAAAAAGACTACTTTTGTTGCCACTCTTCAAAAGTAAGTATTTTCATAGATATTTTAATTTCTATAGATATTTTAATTTTTCCAGGTGCTTTCATGTCTTTTATCTCCTTCATTGATCTGTTTCCAGTGTTTTGTTAAGTGCCTGCTATGCACTGGACTCTGCTCTAGGTGCTGGTAAGGCAATGGTTAATAAGGCAGACCTTGCCCTTGCCCCTAGAAAATTATATTCTCACAGTGCACAGATAAACAGTGAACAACTAAATGAACAAGGTGTTTATGGAAAGTGATTAAGAAAATAACCTAAAATCAGATTGATAAAATGTGAGTTTCTAGTAGGAGCCAATTTATACAGAGTAATCCTAGAGGGCCACTGTGATGATGGGGCTTTAGAGTGAGAAGAAGCAAGCCACGGGAAGGTTATTATTAGTTTCTTCTTTTTACTTTTTTTTAATTTTAAAGTTTATTTTATTGAAGTATAATTGATTTACAATGTTGTGTTGGTTTCTTTTACACAGCAAAGTGATTCAGTTATAAATATGTATGTATTATTTTTCATTATGGCTTACTATATGGTATCGAATATAGTTTCCTGTGCTATATACAGTAGCACTTTGTTTTTCATCCATTCTATACATAATCCCAAATTCCCAAACCACATTCCCCTACTGCCACTCCCCCTTGGCAACCATAGGTCTGTTCTCTTTGTCTGTGAGTCTGTTTCTGTTTTGTGGAGGTTATTATTTACCTTTAGTATTCATTGCAGCATTATTTATAATAGCCAAGATGTGGTCGCAAGCTAAATGTCCATCAACATAGGAATGGATAAAGAAGATTCCATACATACAATGGAATGCTATTTAACCATAAAGAGAATGAAATTATGACATTTGCAGCAACATGGATGGACCTAGAGATTAACATGCTAAGTAAATATGTAAGTCAACCAAAGCCAAATATATTATATCACTTATATGTGGAAATTAATAAAATGATACAAAAGAGTTTATTTATAAAACAGAAACAAACTCAAGAGATTTCAAAACCAATCTTATGGTTACCATAGGGGAAACTGTTGGGAGAGGGAGGAGCTGTGAGGATGGAAATAACATATACACACTACTGTATAAAATATGTGATTAACCAGAACCTACTTTATAGCTCAGGGAAATTGATTCAATAGTTTGTAAAAACCTATATGGAGAAAAATAATGTATATATAACCAATTCACTTTGTGGTAACATTTGAAACTTAAAACTTTGTAAGTCAACTATACTCCAATAAAATAAAAACAAAAACATAAACAAAGAACTCGAGAGGTATTTTGATCCTGTGTTAATATAGTTATTTTATAAGAAATAAGAAAGTGAGACACAGAGAAAATAAATAACCCAGGAGAGCCCAGTACATTGGTAACATAGCCAAGACTAAACCCAGGCCTCTTCATTCTCAGGCCAACACCATTTTTGTTATACAAGCAATAAAGGACAAATTAAGATTTGGAATATGTATGGTAAAACAAATGCAAAGTAAAGATAATTACTGTTCTGGAGTAATATATGTTTTTGTCCTTCAGTATTATTGGATTTGTTTTCTGTTCTTTGTTTTAATTTATATCTGCTTGTATGTTATGAACCAATGCTTTAAAGTATTCACTTCTGGATTTGAAAAAATTGCTAGTAGACTTAACGATGATGTTTGTTTGTTTGTTTGTTTGTTTATTTATTTTGTCTTTTTGCCTTTATCTAGAGCCACACCTGCAGCATATGAAGGTTCCCAGGCTAGGGCTCTAACAGGAGCTGTAGCTGTCGGCCTTCGCCACAGCCCCAGCAACATAGGATCCGAGCCACGTCTGCAACCTACACCACAACTCACGGCAACGCCAGATCCTTAACCCACTGAGCAAGGCCAGGGATCAAACCCGCAACCTCATGGTTCCTAGTTGGATTCATTAACCACTGAGCCACGATGGGAACTCCCGACGATTATGTATATTTAAAAGAAAAATATTTTACCAATAAAGATAAGGATTTCAAAGTAGTTTTATATTAGCAGGAATTCAGAGTCAAATATATATATTTTTTTGTCCAAAGTCTGGAGTGTGCCCATTAGTTAAACTTCTGTATTTTGAGAATCCCCCACAGAAGATGAAACTGTCAGCTACTCTGTTTCCCAGCACCTTTTCTGGCTTGCCTGAGCCAATTAGATACATTACCCAGTTTCTAAATTAGTAGCTAGGCAATTATGGGGAGAATCCATTTTCATGGTAGGTGGCATAGGGCCAACACTATTCATGTTCCAGATGTAGCAAAAGAGGCAGGGCTGTGCTTACGCTGAGGGCCCAGAGCCTGTAACAGTGGAGCACATGTTGCAGCATCTGGTACTCAATGTTCTCTTGGGTTGGGATTTGGGGTGTGATTTTGATTGCTGCCCTGGCTCTTGCCTAGCTTTTTTTTTTTAGTTTGCTCAATTCTGAATCCACTAATCAGACTGTCCAGCAGTTCTTTGAGCAACTTAATAGACTATCAATAAACGTCTTCTCTGTTTAAGTAGTTCAGAGGTGAGTTCTTCTTGCAACATTAAAACATTATAATTTTCTTGAACAGAAATCATATTTTTTTAGAGATATCAAGTCTGCTAGAAGTTTTAGGTTTTGGATAGGCAGAAAGAGACAAAATGTATGAATTTTAAAAATCTCCCCAGGTAATTCTAGCAAATTTTGTTCCTGTTGAGAACTTTTGTTTAAATGTCACACAAATGATTATTAATTCATTGGGTCCAGAGGCAGAAACCTGGAGGGGGAAACATCAAGGAGACATTAGGTTGAAGCTTGGCTTGTGTGGGCACAATATCCTAGTCATTAATGAAAATATGTTTTGAAAACACAGTTGAGGGAGCAAAGGAATCGAAGTTGGAAGATTCCACATATATAAACATAGGTAATCTCGGTTACAACTTAAGGTTAAATATATATAAAAGCATAAGTATAAAATATTTTTTAAAAGTTTAGAAATGTGTTTATAGCATATGTTTTGTGAAAAAATAACAACTATAATGAGAGATGATTTCTTTTACATTTCTCTCTAAATGAAAGCATCAGTTTTCTATTGGTTTTGATCTCTGTAGTTAACAGGCTATTATTTGGGGACAGGATGAAGACTTTTAATAATAAAAGTAACAAAAACAAAAAAGTAATGAAAATAAACAAAAAACTCCAAACAACCTCCTAAAAAGGAAAAAATAATTTTCAACTTGGGAAGGATTGTGGTTTTAGAGGTATGAAGTATGTTAGAGAAAAATTCATCTGGGGCAAATAATCGAAAACTATAGTTTGAACTAAATGCTAGAGTATGTTCCAAAACTCACAGAAGGTGGGGGAAAGAAGTGTTCTGGGTACGAATTTTATTTTTCAAAGCTATTTAACCACACTGAACTCAGACTGCATTAGCAAATATGTATTGCCATTTCTACAATCCGAGCACCAGAGATTACTTCTGCTTTGCTCTGTTTGCTTACTATGTCTATAATACCACTTGACATAGGATTTTACTTTAAAAAGCTAATTGACTAAGATAATAGCTTTTCTCTTAATGGATGGTTCTGTTACTGATGTTGGAAAATTACATTTTCAGAAGTCATTACGGCATTGTCATTTTTACCATATCACTATTTCTTGTTTATTTTTATTCCTTTCTGATCCTGGATGATAATGATTTGCCACTCAGTATACTAACCATTATATTTTAAGATTCCAACCTAAAACACAGGTATAAATTCAGCCTTATTTAAAAAATTATAATATGCATTTTGCTATCAAGCGGTATAATGGCAATATACTCATAATACATTATAAATTTAAAGTATTCTATCTTTTCAACAGATTTGAAGTTCAAATAAAAACAGAGGGCACTTGACAGATATCCAAGTTGAAATGTGAATAATATCCTTCTCTGCCCCACAGGTCAAGAAGGAGGCTTGCATTACACTGGCTAATAGAGATGAACAAAGGTTTATGTGATAAGCAGCAGGGCATCTGTCAGAATGCCATACAGTGTTATGTGGGATCAAATGTGTATTGACTGAGTTGCATGTGCTCAGTCCTGAGAGCACTGATGGGGCTTCTGACTGCTCTCAGAGTTGCTCTATAATAGGATCCTCCTGTACTTGTTCCCAGATGGTAATTTCCCATAGGTACCAAGGTTTAGTCATTGCAGCCAGAGGAAGAGGAGGAGGGTCAAGGAAACCCTCTATCCATATTTACGAAATTATCTTCTAAAGTAATGATCCCATCTCTTTGTGACTTAACATTCAATTTTTTTACTGCTCTTTTCCATTTACCTCCATTTAAGTGTTCCATCAATATAAATTTATTCTTACCAAGTCCCAGATTTAATTGTTCCAGACACTACAAGGAATCACATTCAGAGTAACAAAATGCAGGTGACCAGAAGTAATAAAAAATGAAATTCTAACCTTTAATTTATGTTTTTTTTAAAAACAAAACTTTAATGTAGACTCAAAAATGTTCTACAGTCATTCTTTAAATTTAATTTTATTGGAGCATAGTTGATTTACAATCTTGCATTAGTTTCAGGTGTATATTTAAGTGAATCAGTCATATTTATAAACATATCCATTTTTTTCCCTTATAGGTTATTACAAACTATTGAGTAGATTTTGCGGTTCTATACAGTAGGTTCTCACTAATCGTCTGTTTTATACAGTAGTGTGTATATGTTATTCCTACCCTCCCAATTCTGCCATGATTACAGTAGTTCTTGTACGCTTTTCTTCCCTCCAAAAGTTCTCACACTCCTTACAGGCTCTTTTGCCAAGTCCCTCCCAAATGATTTCCAAAACTCATCCTTGAAAGACTGTTTTCTTCTTCCTCCAGTCCTCCCCCTCTCCTTCTCTGCTGCTTTCGTTAATCACCTTTACCTTCATCTCTGAGAATAGACTTTATCTCCCTTATGCATGAGGCTTTGTGTTTCATTCATTCCTACCAGTCCTCCATTTCAGCCAAGACTTCAGGAACTCACTTGGCTGAGACAGCCCCTTTTCAGAAGGTGGAGAGAGGTGAAGGAAACTTGACTGAACAGGCAAAGCCTGGTATGGGACAGTAGTGGAAACTGGGAAGAGGAGGCTGAGGTGAGCTATGAGTAAAAATATTACTTTTTTACCTTATTGGCCCCCAAATCCGTGTAATGATGCTACACAGGGTAAAAATGCATTAATTTTCTTTGATTTTTGAAATACCTTTCACTTACCATTTTGTAGGCAGTATTGCTATTTTGTTTTCTGTTTGTATAAATCCCAGCTTTCATTAATTTTCCACTTTATAAGAAAACAAACTCCCCGAAGTCTGGACAGTAAAATGAAGATATGATGGAAACCAAATGTCAGATTTTTATAATCCTAAATTGTGTGTCATCTAAGAAATGGCATAATTAGTGTAACCCAGGTAATTGCACACCACATGCATGCTTTTAGAGACCCAAACCTCAGAGGGCTATTCTCTAGTTAAATACCTAAGTTTTGTGTTACTACTTCTATTCAAGTTTATAGAAGTATCCTGAGAAAACCTAAGTGATGGCCACATCATTTTAATTCCCTCTAGGTGAAAATCCTATAGTATTTTATATTTCTTAATATATCTACATGGGGTTCCCCTTGTGGTGCAGCAGAAAAGAATCCGACTAGGAACCAGGAGGTTGCAGGTTTGATCCCTGGCCTCACTCAGTGGATTAAGGATCTAGCATTGCTGTGAGCTGTGGTGTAGGTCACAGATGAGGCTCGGATCTGGCGTTGCTGTGGCTATGATGTAGGCCAGCAGCTGTAGCTCCAATTAGACCCCTAGCCTGGGAACCTCCATATGCTGCAGGTGCTATCCTTAAAAAAACAACAACAAAAAGCAAATAAAATATAATATCTACACACACATATCTCAATATAAAATATCTAATCTATATCTATATACAAATATCTAGTTCTTTAGGCACTCAGCCTCACTTTTCAGAGTTTGAGATCATTTATCTTTGGATCTATCTCCCAAGTTTGCCTGATGTTGGGGATAGTGTATCGTTAGTTTAGGTTTTCAGTTGGGAGTATATTTGTCAAGGGGACTTTTGACAATGCTTGATTGTTACTGTGCGATAACCGCTATTGGCATCTCCTGGGTAAAGTCCAGGAATGCTGCTAAATACCCTGCAATGCACAAGACAGCACCCACAAGAATTATCTAGACCAACATGTTGGTAATGACAAGGCTGAGAAAACCTTACTTAAAGATCTACGAGGTGGTCTTATCACGATTTTTTTATTTCTCTAGGCCTTCGATAGCAGGCAGTATGAAAGACTTCAAGCTTGACATTTTGCTGCTCCACATTCACTGTGAAACATTTTTATTAAATATAGTTTTTTAAAAGTGTATCTTTTAGGCAACACATTGTAATGTAATCTAAGAGAGGTATAGTTAAGAATTTTTAATCAACTATTATGGTTAAAGAATAACAATGTAATATGTTTTATTTTGATTAAAAAATACTTATATGAATATTAATATATATTTCTCCACTGCTAAAATATTACATATTATTCAGTTATACCGTATAGTATATGTATAGTAATAATGATAAGAAAAAACTGTTTCCAAATATACGTATATTATATAATATACAATATACATAGACAAAAGATTCTAAAATGTTTCAGTTAATTATTATCATCATATAGACTAGGTTTTGATTTTAACATTTATTTAAATAATATATAAGATAGTAGATAGTTAACTTTTACATAATTAATTACAATTTTTAATTGCTTTTCCTAAAAAGTTGAGTTTTTCTCAGTGCCACAATTAAATTAGAATATGTTACCTCCACAAAAACTTATTTAAATATTATATATGTATATAATAAACAGTTTTATTATGTAAGGCTTTATTATGATAGTTTAATTTCATTTAATTTATTTATAGTGTTTAATTGTTCTTTTATACATAGTTTCGAACATTTAAACAAAATATGACGTAGCAAAAAAGCAATAAAAATAACTTTTCTCAAGGAATTAGGAAGTCAGCCCAACAAACCCAGAGATGCTATATACTGAACTTTGTCAAGCACTGTGATTATACTTTATGAATGTGATACTAGTTAAATTTATTATTCCTATATTTTACCTGTATTGTCTATACTGTGTTATATCTGTTACACATATGAAAAAAACCTGATGTAAAAAGTTAAAGAACTATTCACAATTCACAGAACTAGTATATGTTGGAACCAGAATTTGTATACATGCCAGTCTAATTTCAGGCCCCAAATCATAGCCACTGTACCACAGAGCCTTTAGATATGGCAAAATGAGAAGTCACTGCACACAGAAATTTGTCTAGTAATTTTTCTCCATGTACTTTTAGACAGAGATATAAACTGTACCTTTTTTTCTAAAGTAAGTTTAGAAGAGAAAGATGTTGGAGGACATGCTTCTATGTGCCATATCATCTACTTCTGTATCAGAAAATAAAATATCTGCTTAATGCTAGTATGTCATATTTATATGGGTTATCATGTTAAACCACATTATTTTATTGTTTGAATATTTTAATATAGATCCTTACTGGTTCTGGCTGTAAGGTAAAAATCTTTTATTGGATAATCTGCTGGATTACGGGGAACATTGCTTTTAAATGTCATTATTTTTTCCAAAGAAGTAGGTTCCAGAATGGAAATATTGTTTCAGGTTAACAGGAGGTCTATCTGTCAAGCAAAATCTTTCCTCTCCACCCTACCATGGAGCTCATGTTGTGTAGAGGGAGTAACCAAAGACTGGAGGAATTCAAGTATTTATACTTAGTTACTTGGAAGATCTTGGAGAAAGATTTTTTTTTAGAAAATTGGATCCTGTCATGAACTAAGTCATGAGCAGAAGATCTGTGTTAGAGTCATGGAGATTTACTCAGCATTTATTTACTGAGAGGTCAGTGCCAGGTGCCAGGTATATGTTGTACATGGATAATTTGTTGTTTTATATTTGTATCACAGAACTATAGAAAGATGTAGCAAGCTACAACCACTTAAAGCATACCCAGGTACATAGTCCCTCATGGTCATGGTGTTAACTAACCAAAGACTGGAGGAATTCAAGTATTTATACTTTGTTACTTGGAAGATCGTGGAGAAAGATTTTTTTAGAAAATTGGATCCTGCCATGAACTAAGTCATTAGCAGAAGATCTGTGTTAGAGTCATGGAGATTTATTTACTCAGCATATATTTACTGAGGTCAGTGCCAAATGCTAGGTGCATGCAGTACATGGATAATTTCTCCTGTTTTTTATTTGTAACACAGAACTATAGAAAGACGTAGCAAGATTCCACCACTTAAAGCATAGCCAGCTCCATAGTCACTCATAGTGTTAACTAACCAAAATCTTTGGAAACATAAATCCAAGATTATCATACATTCAAGAAGGTATAATTGTTGTGATAATTGAGAAATCATAGGAAGAGGAGATACAGATTGATGTAATACACACTGTTAGTTGTCTACAAAATACTCATTGAATAGTTTCTACCTTGCCTAGAGCTCCTATTCCAACCCTAGAAAGTGACCACGGTTATTTTAAGTCAGTCATACTAGTATGACTATTATGTAGTCATTTACTATTTGTATGTCAAACCTATGACATACAAAACAATACCTGCTAGTCATATGTAGCTTTTGAAGACATGAAATGTGATTCGGCCAAATTATAGTATGATATATAATATATATATAGTATTGTAAAATACAAATATAGTATGTATAATTGTAAAATTCACATCAGATATTGAAGATTTAGTATAAAAAGAAAGTAAAATATGTTATTACTCTTTTTAACAAGATATTGAAATAATATTTTTGTTATATCGGGTTAAATATAAAAATTAATCTCATGTTTATCTTCTTAATGCAGGTATTACAAAATTAATGATTACATCTGTATCTTATGTTACGTTTTTATGGGACAGCAGTATGCAGTGGTCAATTCTTTGACTTTGCCTTTACCTTTAGTAGTCTTACTTTGACTTCAGTTTTGAATGAAGAAATGTTAAAAAAAAAAAAACTGTTTGGAAGAAAGAAAATGATACCAAATGGAAATCTACAGAAGATGAAGAATTTTAGGAAAGTTAACTATGTGAGTAATATAAACTGATTATTTTTCTTTTTATAATTGATGTATAGTTGCTTAAAGATATTGTATTAGTTTCAAGTGTATAGCATGGTGAATCAGTATTTTTGATTATATTCCATTGTAGATTTTTTACAAGATAATGGGTGCTATATAGTAAAACCTTGTTGTTTATCCATTATATATGTAGTAGCTTGTATATGTTAATCTTGTACCTGTAATTCTTCTCTCCCCACACTTCCCTATCCTCTTTGATAAGCACAAGTTTGTTTTCTATGTCTGTGAGTCTGTTTCTACTTTGCATATACATTCATTTGTGTTACTTTCTAGTTTCCACCAATAAGTGATGTCATATAGTATTTGTCTTTCTCTGTCTGACTTATTTCACTGAATATAATATTCTCTATGTCCATCCATATTGCTGCAAATGGCAGAATTTCATTCTTTTTCATAGCTGAGGAATATTTCACTTTATATAATACATATGTGTATTCCATTATATATATTCTAACACACACACACCCCATATCTTCTTTATCCAGTCATCTGTTTTTTGTTTGTTACATTGTTTTTTAATGGCCACACCCACAGTATATGGAAGTTTACCAGGCCGGATATTAAATCTGAGCTTCATCTATGACCTATTTGACAACTACAGCTTTGCTGGATACTTTAACCCACTGAGCCAGGCTGGGGATTTGAACCCTTGCCTCCACAGTGACCTGAGCCACTGCAGTCTGATTCTTAACCCACCACAGCAGGAGCTCCAGTCATTTGTTGATGGGCACTTGGGTTGCTTCCATGTGTTAGATATTGTAAATAGTGCTAAGAACACTAGGGTGCATATATCTTTTCAAATTATTTTTCCAGATATATACCCAGGAGTGGAATTACTGGCTTATATGGTAGTTCTATTTATTATTTTTTAACGAATGTCCATACTATTTTCCATAGTGGCAAATCAGTTTACATTCCCACCAGCAGTATATAAGAGCTCGATTTTCTCCAGTACTCTTCAATAATGGTTATTTGTAGACCTATAAATGATGACTAGTCTGACCAGAGTGAGTTGATATCTCACTGTAGTTTTGATTTGCTTTCTCTAATAATTACCAATGTTGAACATCTTTTAATGTGCCTGTTGGCCATTGGTATGTCTTCATTTGAAAAATCTCCATTTAGGAGTTCCCGTCGTGGTGCACTGGCTAACAAATCCGACTAGGAACCATGAAGTTGCGGGTTCGATCCCTGGCCTCACTCAGTGGGTTAAGGATCTGGCATTGCCGTGAGCTATGGTGTAGGTTGCAGACGTGGCTTGGATTCTGCATTGCTGTGGCTGTGGCGCAGGCCTGCAGCTACAGCTCCGATTAGACCCCTAGCTTGGGAATCTCTATATGCCGCAGGTGCAGCCCTAAAATGACAGAAGCCCTCCCCCCAAAAAAAACTCCATTTAAGTTTTCTTCCCATTTTTTAAATTGGATTGCTTATTTTTTTGATATCGAGTTATATGATCTTTTATGTATTTTGGATATTGACCCCTCGTTGGTTGTATCATTATCATTTGCAGATATTTTCTACCATTCGGTAGGTTGTCTTTTTGTTGATGGTTTCCTTTGTTGTGCAAAAGCTTTTAAGTGTAATTAGTTTCAATTAAAAACAAATATTTTGCTTTTATTTCTTTTACCTTATGGGACTGATCCAAGAAAAATATTGTTGCAATTTATGTCAGAGTGTTTTGCTTGTGTTCTCTTCTAGAAGTTTTGTGGATTCATGATTTACATTTAGGTCTTTAAACAATTTTGAGTTTATTTTTGTATATGGTAGGAGGGAATGCTATGATGTCACTGATTTACATATAACTGTCCAGTTTTCCCAGCACCATTTGTTGAGGAAAGTCTTTTCTCCATTGTATATTCTTGGCTCCTTTGTCATAGATTGACCATAGGTGCATAAGTTTATTTCTGAATTTTCTCTTCTGTTCCATTGATTTACGTATCTGTTTTGTGTCAATACTACACTGTTTTGATTAGTTTGTAACTTTGTAGTTTTGTAGTATGGTCTGAAGTCTGGGAGCATTGTACCTTCAGCTGTGTTCTTTTTTCTTAGAATTGCCTTCACAATCCTGGATCTTTTGTGGTTCCATATAAATTTTATGGTTATATATTCTAGTTTTGTGAAAAATATCCTGGGTATTTTGATAGGGATTGCATTAAATCTGTAGTTTGATTTAGGTAGTATGGCCATTTTTAATGTATTAACTCTTACAGTTCAAGAGCATGAGATATATTTCTATTTCTTTGAATCATCTCCAGTTTCCTTCATCATTGTTTTACAGTTTTCAGAATATCTTTTATATCCTTGGTTAAATTTATTTCTAGATATATTATTCTTTTTTTATTTGATTTTAAATGGGATATTTTTTAAACTTTCTCTTTCTCATAGTTTATTAGTGTATAGAAATAAAACAGGTTTCTGAATATGGATCTTGTATCCTGAAAACTTGCTGAGTTCATTTTTTGTTTCTAATAGTCTTTGGTTAGAGACTTTAAGTTTCTCTATATAGAGTATCATGCCCTCTGCCAATAGTGAGTTTTCCCCCTTCCTTTCCTATTTGGATGCCTTTTACTTCTTTTGCTTGTCTAATTTCTGTGGCTAGGACTTCTAGCACTATGGTAAAAAGAACTGTGAGAATGGCCATATTTGTCTTATTCCTGAATGTAGTGGGAGGACTTAGATATTCAGCATTGAATGTTATGCTGACTATGGATTCAAAGTAAATGGCCGTTATTATGTTGAGATATATTCCCTTTATATGCATTTGGATGAGAGTTGTTTTTTTTTGGGGGGGGGCATACCCACTGCATATGGAAGTTCCCCGGCTAGGGGTCAAATTGGAGCTACAGCTGCTGGCCTATGCCACATCCTTAGCAATGCAGAATCCAAGCCACATCTGCAACCTACACCACATCTCACAGCAACACAGGATCCCTGACCAAATGAGAGAGGCCAGGGATTGAACCTGCATCCTCATGGATACTAATCAGATTTGTTTCCACTGTGGAAAAACAGAAACTACACGATTAGAGTTTTTAATCATGAATGGGTGTTCAATTTTGCCAAATTATTTTCTGAATCTATTGAGAAGATCATGTGATTTTTGCCTTTACTTTCGTTGATACGGTGTATCATATTGACTGACTTGTACATGTTTACCCATCTTTGTGACATTGGAATAAATCCAATTTGATCATGGTGTATGATCCTTTTTATGGCTTGTTTGACTTGGTTTGCTAATATTTTGTTAAGAAATTTTGCATCTGTATTCATCAGAATACCTAATATTGGTCTTTAATTTTTTTTATTTTGTATTGTCTTTGTCTGGTTTTAGTATCAGGGTAATGGAAGCCTCAAAGGTTGAATTTGAGAGTTTTCCGTCCTCTTCAATTTCTGAAATAGTTTGAAAAGGATAGTTATAAGCTATTTTCTATATGTTTGGGAGAGTTTCCTGGTGAAGCCATCTGATCACTTCTAGTGATCCGTCTATTTCAGTGTTCCATTTCTTCTTGATACAGTCTTGGCAGACTGTGTGTTTCTAAGAAATTTGTCCATTTTTTTTCTAGGTTTTCCAAATTATTGGATATAACTATTCATATTATTTTTCTTAGGCCTTTCCTTATGTTTCTGTGTAATTAGTTATTATTTCTTCTCTTTCATTTATTATTTTGTTTATCTGGGTCCTCTGTTATCTTCTAGTGAACCCAGCGAAAGGCTTATAATTTTGTTTATCTTTTCAAAAAAACCAGTTCTTGGTTTATTTGATCTTTTTATTGATTTTTTATCTCTATTTTATTTCCTTTCTGATTATTCTTTTGCTGACTTTGTGCTTTATTTTTCTTCTTTTCTAATTCTTTTAGGTGGTAGGTCAGCTTGTTTGAGATTTTTCTTGTTTCTTGAAGAAGGACTGTATGACTACGAACTTCCCTCTTTAAGGTGACTTTGCTGCATCCCATAGATACTGGAAAGTTGTGTTTTCATTTTCATTTATCTCAAGGTTTTTTGATTTTCTCTTTTATTTCATTGTTGACCCATTTTTTTTTTAAAGAACACGTTTGCTCTTTCTCGTTTGCTTTCTGTAGTGATTTCTAGTTTCATACTATTGGGATTGGAAAAGATGCTTGATATAATTTCTGTTGCAAATTTGTTGAAACTAGTTTTGTGACCTAGTATGCGGTGTACCCTAGAGGACATTCCATATGCATTTAAAAGTGATTTCTTATTTTGAATATCACTTTAGAAGATAATTGACAGCAAAAATAATAATGATGTATTTTGGTGTTTATAACATAAATAGAAACAAATATATGACAATAATGTAAAGGCCAAGAAGAAGATGATTAAAGTGTACTGTTTAAGGTTTTATTTTTTTTTTTTTCCTTTTTACAGATGCACCTGTGGCATATGGAAGTTCCTGAGCCAGGGGTTAAATCAGAGCTACAGCTGCCAGCCTATTCCATAGCCAACAGCAATGCTGGATCTGAGCTGTTTCAACAAACTACACCACAGCTTTTGGCAAGGTTTTTATGCTCTATGTTAAATGTTGTAATAATGTTTGAAGGTAGATTTAGTAGTTAAAGATATATTTCATCAATCCTAATGGAACTCATAAAATAGAGGTATAGTTAATAACATAACAGAATCATTAAAAAATATAAAATTAAGCTCAGAGGAGGTAGGACAGGAGTCAAACAGAATGAAAAGATAGGATGATATCTTAGAATGCAATTAGCTATTTGGTAGATTTAAACTAAAAATATACTCGGTACGTTAAATACAATTGGTATAGACACCTCAGTTAAAATTTAAAAAAATTGGGAGTTCCCTTCGTGGGTCAGTGGTTAACCATGAGGTTGCGGGTTCGATCCCTGGCCTTGCTCAGTGGGTTAAGGATCCAGCGTTGCCGTGAGCTGTGGTGTAGGTTGCAGACGTGGCTTGGATCTCGCGTTGCTGTGGCTGTGGTGAAGGCCAGCAGCTACAGCTCCTGTTAGAGTCCTAGCCTGGGAACCTCCATATGCCGCGGGTGCGGCCCTACATGAAGGCAAAAAGACAAAAAAAAAAAATTTAAAAACATTTAAAAAATTTTTTCAAATGCATTAAAAAAGTGATACCCAACTATATGCTGCCCACAAAGATACCAAAAAATAAATATGTTGAATATAAAACCATAAAAAAAGCATACCACACTAACATTAATCAAAAGCAAACTGGGATGAATTGAAGCAGATATGTAAATAAATACTTGGATGTGAATATTTATGCTAGCACCCTTTATACATTTTTCCCCACAACTTTAGTTTTAAATATTTAAAACTAAATATTTAAATAAAAACAACATACCCTTGTTCTCAAAAATGCAGAAAAGGCATTTGACCAAATCAACATTGATTCATGATTAAAACCTTTTAGCAATCTAGAAGTAGAAGGGAGCATCCAAATCCTAATGGTACACAAAAGGACAGCTGTACAAAAACTTTAAGATGACATTGCGATTAATGGTAGAAAACTACATTTTTCCACTTAAATTGGCACTAAACAGTAATGTTACTCTTACCATTTCTATTCAACACACTATGATACATGCCAGACAGTGAAATAAGATTAAAAGATATTAAAAGCCTACATGTTAGAAAGAAGCAATAAAGCTATCCTCATCCATAGTTTGTTGCCTACATAGAAAACTTTAAAAAATGTCACAAAAAAGTTATTAAAACTAGTATGTGGATTTAACATGATTACAGATTACTAGGTCAAGGTATAAAAATCAATTCTATTTCTCTACACTACTAATAAACAATTTGAAACTTAAATTAAAATTCTTTACTTGTAATTGCATCAAGAATTACATTTATATGTAAACTTAATAAAATATGTGCAAGAATTGTTTACTGAGAACAACCTCACACAGATGAAAGAAATCAAGGAATACACAAATAAATGAAAAGGAATGTGTTTATGGACAGGAAGATTCAATATTTTTTATATGTCACCTATCTCCAAAATATTATATAGATTCAAACAGTTCCCAAAAAATTGAAATAGGATTTTGTAGACATTGCCAGGTTGAGTCTAAAATTTGTTGGGAAAGTCAAAGCAACTAGTAAGGAAAAAGCAAAAACTGTAGAACATATACTTGCTAATTTTAAGACATGGTGAAGCTGTAATGATCCAGTCAGTGCAGTAGTAGTGAAATGATAGACATGTAGATCAGTGGGACAGGGTATAGAATTCATAGCGAAGTCTGCACAACTATAGTTAATTTATTTTTGACGAGGATATAAAACCAATTCATGGAGAAAGGATTGTGGCTTCAGTTCATGGTGTTGGAACAATTGGATATCTACTAACAAAAAAATCTGAAAAGAAATTTGATATAAAACAAAAATTAACACAATATGGATCACATACCTAAATATACACAACTATAAAGCTTCAAGAAGAAAACATAGGAAAGAATCTTTGAATTTGTCCAAAGTAAAGAAATATCACCAAATAAATAAACAGATTGAAAATAAACACATGAAAAATATTCAACATCATTAAATAGAAAAATGCAAATGAAAATCCCACCTCATAGAATGGAAGAATAAATTTAAAAATAACCTGATGAGACTAACCACAAGGATGTGAATAGCAATTGATTTCATTTATTGTGAGAATGCAAGTGGTATAATCACTTTACGAAAGTGTATCTTAGAAAGTTATCATACTGTTATCACAATCTACCCAATCATATTATGAAAACTTATGTTTACACAAATACCTATATGGAAATATTTATAAAATTCTGTTTCTTACCACATAAGCATACACACACATCTAATCCAACATTATTTTAAAGGTTAAACAGAGAAGAATGGACTTTGCTTTCAACTGTGATGGAGTAATAAGAATTGGCCTTAACTATTCACTACACACAGCTAGAAAATGAGAACAATATGTGAAGCAAGTTTTTTTCAGACATTGGCAAGTGACAATAAAACAGTGTTATCCCTTAGAAAAAGAAAATAAGATAGCACTAATATCACCCAGGATTTCTGCCTGTTGGCAATTTTCAGATTATGTGCTTGGCAAGAAAACTTAAGAGTCTAGACCTAAGATGAGAAGCTGGAAACTGGAGTTCAGGGAAGCTGAGACAGCTAGAAGTTTTATCATAAAGTTCTGAGGTAAAGGGAGTATACAGAAAATGATCCATCTGTGTCCTTCAGTATTTGATGGGGATCAGGCTTCACGTGAATAGAGCAAAAGTCCACAAGACTACATACAGTACGATGAATGACTGATGTTCATTTTCAAGTGAGCAATATCAGTCTTTAGTATCCACCCACTTGTTAGATGTAGTCTTTACCCCAATCTTGGAGGCCAGGTCCACATGCACATTCTGTGTATTCTAAAATTCATTGTCCTCTCTAGGTGTTTACCCCATCCCAACCAAATCAAATTTTCTTTTCTGTGAGGGCTCTGATAACACCAATGCCCACAGAAAAAATGCTACTAAAAACCTCATTTGAATAAGAAATAATTGTTTAAAATAAGAAATAATTTTAATAGTCATTATAAACAGCAATGAAGACACTTTGTCCTGGCAAAGATATAGACATATGAATTAGTGGAATCACATGTAGATCTGCATGAACATGGCCATTTGATTACTGAACAGAAATTAAAGAAAGAAATATTGGTGTTGTTAAATACTGTTGGAACAATTGGTCATCCATTTGCAGACATGTTAACCTAGACCTAAACCTCATTCTATACTCAAAAATCAATACAAAATTAATCATAGATCTAAATGTAAAACATAAATCTATAAATTTTTAATAAAGATAATAGAGGATAATCTTTATTACCTGGGGTTAGGCTAAGAGATTTTAGAAATGGCTCCAAAAGCATGATCCATTAAAAAAAATACTGAAAAAATTGAGTTTATCTAAATTCAAAACTCTTATTTGACAGACTTTCAAGAGAATGAAAAGAAAAGCTATAGATTGGCAGAAAATATTTGTAAGTCATGTATTTGACAAATAATTTATATCCAGAAAATACAAAGAATTCTTAGAACTCAACAATAAGAAAATAGCCCAATTAAAAAATAGGAAAGACTTGAACAAGCATTTCACCAAGGAGGGTGTAAATATGCACAATGAGTACATAAAATACCTTCAACATGATTATCCAATAAGAAAATTCAAATTAAAACCACTTCACACCTGTTAAAGTGGCTAACATATTTTTTAAAAGACTTTATTAAGTGTAGTGATGATGCAGAGTAACTATAACTCTCATACATTGCTGGTGAGAACATAACATGGTATAGATGCCTTAGAAACTGCCCATTGGCAGTTTCTGGTTAAACATACACCTACTATATGAGTCATCAATACCACTTTTAGTTATTTTCCATAGAGAAAGGAAAACTCATATTCACACAAAGACCTGTAGACAAATGTTGATGATAACTGTCTGTAATAGTCAAACCCCTGCTGGAGGTGGGACAGTAAGAGTTGCTGTGTTAGGGCAGAGAGTGGCCAAGACTTGTCTCAGAGAGGAGGGGACACTTCAGGGTGGTAAGATCAAGAGTGAGCCAAGGCTCCATGTCCCTAGCACAGGCTCCATTGTTCCCTGTAACGTCTCTTACAAAGTGTATATTCAAAGGTAAAGTTATTAAGACTTTAAAAAAGGGATTTAGTATGGTGACTGGTGAGCATTAAACCTCAGGCATGGAGCTACCTTCTGAGCCTGGAGCCTGTGCAGCTGCACTGGAACATGACTGTGAAGCCAGTCCTTTTTCCAAGTCATGCTCCTAAAAAGGAATATACACATGCCCTCTTGTGTCCGTTTTTCCTTTTCCATTCACTAGGAGATGAAGAAAGCTTGAGCTACCACCTTGACCCCAAATCAGGGACCCCACAGGTGGAAGATGCTAGAGTTCTCCTATTATTAAGTGATCTCTTGTCTATGGAGGTTGTATGAAAGAGAAATAAACTTCTGTATTCTTTAAGGCTCTGTATTATTAAATGTTTTGTAATAGCAGCTCAACTTGTTCTTAACTAATACATTTCCCACCTGGCTTATCTTGATAAAACCCAGTACTGTGGAGAATATGCATAGTGTCCTGAAGGCTTTGGAGAAAGAGAAAGCAGAGGTGTCTTACAAAATGAAAATATTCCCAGAGACTTGGGAAGGGTAAACATTTGAATATAAGCTATAAAATTAGCAATTTTTTGGTGGCAGCTCCCTAGAGACAGCACACTAGATGATGAGAAGGGCATTGAGACAGCAGAAATGACAAAACTGAAGAGATGACAAGGACTGAGAAGAGAATGGTTTTGTGGTAGTTGGTGTTGATTGTTGACTATGGGCATTTCCATCATCTTGGAGGGAAGCACAACAGAATGAACAGAGCTGAATTTCCCACATTTTGGTGGGGCAAGGGAATATAATTTATTGATTGAATAACATTTAGGTTGACTTTTATTTAAACACCTGCTTATGGCCTTTGGTTTCTACCCACCACAGACATAAAGTTTTCCTATTCTTTTTCTTTAAAATATCATTTCAATACAAGTCTTGGAGAAATACATAAGATATCTTTGCATGTTTTGGTAAATTTTGTTACATTTATTTTTATTATCTAGATTCTCATCTATTTTATTTTAAGGACTTATTCGGCTATGTTCACACATATAATTGAGGAATTATATGCAGAATATACTTTTAATAAAAATGAGAATACTGTAACCTATTAGCCTACTATTTTACATGCCTTTGATTCTCTAATTCATTGACTGTTGGATAAAATTTTATGCATATATTCATTCAACAAACAGTTATAGATTATTGGCTGTGTGCCTGTTGGACTCTGACAGAGATTTTCTAGTTCTTGTGTCTTTAGGAATAATAAAAAAAAAAAGAGCAGAAACTTATTTGATATTTTGCCTGAAGACACAATTATCTGATTAATATTCGATAAAATTCCTACATGGATTTGGGGGTGCCTATTACCTTACCAGAAACTACCTGTTTATCTTCATTGATATGTAAGAATTTCTGAGAAAGAATGGATGACTCCTCTCAAAGTTGGAGCTATCACTCACCTTTGACATGGTAGACAGTGATATATTGTTAGATCTTCCAGAAACGTGAGTTGGAATCCTGAGACAGAATTAAATTGGTTCAAAATGTAATTATCTTTGTCAGCAGACATAGCATACTATATTGGGTAGCAGCTCATCAGAAACAGTTATTGTAAAATGTGTGGTCCCTCAGGGCTCTGTTCTTGTCCTTTTATTTTTATATTTATATGCTTCTCATGGCAGTGTCATTAATAGATCTGGAATTGATTATCATATCTATGCCAGTATTATTGAGATTCACTAACTGGTTCTTTTAGAATCAAGTCATATGACTTTCCAACTCCCTTTCTGCTTCATTAAGACTTGGAATTGAATACGGACAGTTCCTTCAAAAGAACGTTCACAAGAAAGCATTCATATTGAATTATCTGTTACTCTATAGATTTTTTTCCCTACTTTTCACGTTTCTTCAGCTAGATTACATGATTTTGGTTGAAAAGCTGTATTACAGGATACTATGCTTCCCTATTGGCAGTATTCTTATTGTTATGTGGCATAGGAATTTCACAAAAGGCTTTTTTCTTTGCATTATTAATGGAAGTTGTACATTATGATTTCTTTATTCTGTAATTTTTTGAACCAAATACAGAGTTACATAAATCCAGTGGGACTCTCCAGTTCTATCACATTATAATAGAATCGCTAATAGAAACATCCCTACAGCAAATTTTATCATTCTCAAGATTTGAAGTGATTACAAATGTGTGATGAGGAATATAATGTGTTTTTAAAAATAATCTCACAGTAAAATTCTGTGGTGGTTCTATTTGACCTATAGGACCACATTTCAACTTTTAAGAATGATCTTCAAGTTTCCAGCTTCTCTTTTCACAGCTTTCTCTTTCATTTTTTAACTTGTCTGGGTTCATGAGTTTTTTTGCATCTATCACAGTACTTATTAGATTATCTCAAATAGAGGAGTACAAGAGCTTCCCTGATTCTGAATTATATATTAACCTTGCTTTTTTCTCCTAAAGTATGTTGTAAGTACCTCTCTTTTTGTTTCATCTGAGGCCACAAAAACTATACCTACAAGAAAAATCATATATGCCTTTAAGTGTTTCCTTATCTCCTCAGCACATGCTAAGAGACAGTAAAGTCAGTTCTGGGACTGTGGCATCAACCATACATAAACAATGCTGGAAGACTGAGGTGAGGAGAGATTTCTTTCAAGAGAATTTTTAAAGTGCATTTGGGTGCTCATCTCTTTCATGGAGGACATGAAAACTGGTATTTCTCCCTCGCCTGATATCAAGTGAAGTCACCTTCAAAAGGACAGTTCAGAGAGTTTAATATGCTTTATTTGGAACTGTAGGGATCTTATGACTAACTTCTCACTCATTCCTAAAAGAACAGAGGATCTGCTTGAAGCTGGCTTTTCGTACTGACTCAACAAAGAGAAGTAATAGTGTTGACATGAGTTTAATTTCACAAGTTTGAAGGGAAAAAAGATGTTTTGGTGACCAGATATGGAACCCACAAAAGGTATCCATTCTTATGTTGCCTTATGAGAAATTCCACTCAAGGATGCTGCAGAGAAGTGTACAACTATCTCAACAAAGACACAGGGGGCTGAGGGAATTGTGAGTGGACAGCCAAAGCCAACACTGTGGGAGCTGTAGTTCGAGAGCGCAGGCAGAATCATCTCTGTGGAATCCACAAGATCCCTCAATAAAAGAAAAAAAAAAGAGCCATCCAGAAGGTGCCAGGGCCAAATACAGCATATTAAACTCTCTGAACTGTCCTTTTGAAGGTGACTTCACTTGATATCAGGCGAGGGAGAAATACCAATTTTCATGTCCTCCATGAAAGAGATGAGCATCCAAATGCACTTTAAAAATTCTCTTGAAAGAAACCTCTCTTCACCGCAGTCTTCCAGCATTGTTTATGTATGGTTGAGGCATCAGTCCTGGAACTGACTTTACTGCCTCTGATAGATCAGACACATAGTTGTTCATTTGCCTTCTGTGTCTTGCTACATCTTTAAGTTGATGTATATTCAATTATGAGTCATATATTCTATTTTCTGGCTTAATTTAAGTCCCCAACAATTACTAGTGAATTAAAAATACCCTATAGAGAAATTTCATCTTGAAAGCAACACTAATACTACTAGCACAAATAAACTGTAAGAAAATTGCTGAGTTGGCAGTTCTTTCAAACTTAGGTTGAACTAAATTTTTGTCTCCTGTATTGTCAGGTGAAAACAGTGATGGTCTTGGTATAATCGATTTGAATTTATCAGTAAGATAAATGAGAATTTTTAATCATATGTCTCATATTTGGTGGGTCAATGATTAACAGAATGTCTTTGAGGAAGAAGTGATGAAAAAGGTCTAAGGATGAACTGAATACTTGTATAGCTTCAGTTTTTTGTTTTTTGGTTTTTCCCCCTAAAATTGAGTACATTTGTGCAAATGGGTGATTCTGTAACCCAGAATTAAAATGAAGAGAGAAAAGATTAAAATAGGCAGGAAAAACTGGTATATCTTAGCTATATTTTGAGTTTTATTCCATCATGATAATGTTCAAAATGTTTCATCTACCAAAACTAGCAATTTCCCAGACTGTGAATATATTATTGTAAACGTTTGCCTTCCACTTAGTCTTTATTTGAGACCCTTCTATGATTTTAATCTTGGGCTCTGGACTTTCCTTGGGTTCTCCCTAGGCCTTTCGGTTTAATAGAGTTTTTTGACAGAATCTTGAAAAACAAAATACAGGAGGGCTCTAGTCTATTCTCTGCCTAATAACACTCATCCCTGTTTTTATGAGGTTTTATGGTTTTCCAAACTCACATTTCCTACATTATATATCAATTTTTTATAATGATTTTTTCAGTTGGTAGCAAGAATTACGTAATTTCAAATACCCTAGTCAAAAGAGGCATATATTTAGAATGAGATTTTCTTTAAAAAGGCATGCTTTTTCTAAAAATGTACATGTGTTTAGTTATTGCTCCTATCTTGGTCTGGTTTGGCTGCTATAACAAAATACCATAGACTTATACAATAGAAATTTATTCCTCACATTTCTGGCTGGGAAGTCCAAGATCAAGGCAGTGGCAGATTTAGTGTCTGATAACAGCTGCTTTCTGGTTCATAGATGGCTGCCTTGTTTCAGAAGGGGTGAGGGAGCTCTCTGTGGTCTTTAGCAGGGCACTAATCTCTTCCAAAGGGCTCTACCCTCATAACCTAACTACCTCCCAAAGGGCCACCTTCTAATACTATCACATTGGGTGTTAGGATTTCACCATGTAAATTTGAGTTTATAGCAGCTAACCTTAATTTGCTCACTACATTTTCATAAGGAAGGAATTAAACTCCATTTTATAACATTTTGTGGTCTATTATCGCCATGACATCATTCAGTTTGGCTACCCTTTTCTGCTTCTTTAAATGCTGGAATTGTAAGCAAAAGAAACAGTTAAATTATGAATATTTTTCGTGTTTGTTTTGTGGATATTTGTGAAATCTATCACACAATAATTTAGATGCATATGCAATAACAAACTACATGTGAGTAGACAAAGTCAGATGAAAAAAACTGATCTATGTTTATTTTATATCAGAAAAAATGTCGAATGTCTTTCACTTTACAATGTACAAAAGGCAATCTGGTCATGATTTGGTACTCTTCCAGGATATGAGACCAGGAACACTATTCCCTGACAAAGGTCTACATTCACTTTCAAATTTGGGAATTTAATTTCCATTTTATAAGCAACTAAAAATTATATCAGAAGAAACCCAAGGTAGACGTCACTTGATTTTTAGCTTCTTAAAGAAAGTTTTGCAACATCAAATTAAAACAAATTAAGTTCAACTAGAATCTTCAGAGGCCATCGGAGAGGCAAATAACATCTGACCTATGTGATTAAGAAAAGGAGTCATCACGTTTTGTTGTCTCAATTTTGGTCTTGGACTTAAATGTTTACTTATAAGTCATTCCATTTTGGGGTTATTTTTACAACTGTATTATAAAGCCCTTTCCTAAAAAGATCACATACACACATGTGTGTATGTGCTGTGTTTTGTGTGTGTGTGTTTGTGACCAAAATGAGCATTTTCCTTCTCACTATCTGGGAAGATTATAATCATTAGTATTTACATAGCACTTGCTTCCATCGAATTCTAAGAGCAGAGCGATTCTGTTTTAAAGTCATTGGTAAGACAGTTTGTTTTTCCATGAACATACTGAAATTATGCACTGGGCAAATTAGTGAATTTTACCAAATATGTCTCAAGGATAAATATAGCATTTTCACAGTGAATGTTTTCTATCTCTCAGGAAATCTATGTTTGTCGTTGAAATGACAAGATTTTTTGGAGGGTTGGGGGAAATGGGGCAATTGCCTTTGCAAACTGATTTTGAATTTCATTAAATAACAAGGGAAACCTGAAAAATATTTTAGATTTGGTGGAAGTACTTAAGCATGATCTTTTGGTGGAAAGAAAATGCAAAGAATTTTTAACACATTGACTAAAGAAACAGATTTTCTTTTACTGTTCCAGGGTGATTATTATAAACCATAACTTTAAAATTTTAAATTATGAAAAATATCTCATTTTGGGAAGTTTGTGTGAATTTATACCAACAAAATAGTCTTGTAATGTTTTAAGTGAGAATTAGCGTGCTTTTATAAAATGATAATTTTTACTATTTTTCTGTGCAGTAATGCCAAAAAATAATCAGGTTTAAAATATGACAATTTACAGTATAAATTGGTATAAAATATTTCATGTTTGTACCTCTACTGCTATATTTTTTGTAAGAAATGAAATGAATGAAATACTAGATGGGGAAGTACCTAAAACTTTATGCTCTCCAAACCATATAAATAATAAAAAATCCAAAGTGTAGAGATGACCTAAATTCTATGTCTCACCAGTTAACTCTCTGAAAGACTCAGATCGTCAATCCAATTATTAAAGCTATAGAGAAAGTTCACTTTGAGAAAGCTAATATAGTAAATATGATAATACTACAGGGCCGTGATTTGAGAAATACTTGTAAAACAATAGCTGTTAGAGTTCTTGCAGTTTTTTTCACTTAGAAGTATTCTTTCTGGTGGAATTTATTTTTAAAAAGCAAGCAAACAATATTGAAGTATTTTGTAAATTGTACCCCAAATCAAACTGTAATGGCCAGGCTTTCATTTTCTTTCCGCCCTCTATGAATTTCTTCTAATCTCTTTGAGTGATCTTTACAAAGAAGCTTAAATAATTAAATGCTGTTGAAAGGAAGCAATCTGTTGTCTTTTCTTTCTGCCCATGTCTCCCGTTTATGTGATACCTGGCTTAGAGGCACCTTCCACCGTTATTGTTTTTCTTCATGCCAAAACGATGTGGATATTAATGTAGTTAGTTGTTTAAGTTTTGACATCATAGTGTAATCAATTCATATTTTAAGCCAATCTCTGATTAGAATGTCTAGTTAAGACAATTCAATGTAGAAAGGAAAGGGCAAGAAAAGATCAGCATTTTTTATCTCATAAAATTGCAGTGCTATCAATCAAAAATTGTGTTATATGAGGCTCTCCTATCTTAAACATGCATAACAGAGGTTTGAGTGACCAAAAAGTTTTTAGAAATTGAAATGATTTGTCATCAGATTTTAGCAAGAGTTCTGGCTGACAGCTTAACAAAAGGAATATAACACAACCTAAAATAAGGAGTAGTCATAATAATAATAATAATAATAATAATAATAATAATAATAATAATTTTTTATACAAGACAATAATACGACAGCTGACCAAATATACATTGTTACATATTTTCTCTCACTTTTCTACTACCAACGTTTATCTTCTATAAAACTGATGTTACCCATATAAATATAGTCGATAATGATTAATAAAATTTGACAATAGTTTCAATAATTTGTATGCTAATTCCTTATTATTTTCCTAGCAGTTGGCAGAATTTTGTATTTGCACCTGGAGGATGTTTGAGATTCTGCATAACCCAGGTTTATTTCCTGTGTATTGCAAAATGAAGGATGTTTCCTCTAATAACCTGAAATTTTAATAAGGGCCTAAGAAATTGTTGAAAAAATAAGTGAACTTGTATTTAAATTAGGTCTTTGAGAGCTTGGAGATTCTAACTTGGTGAACTCTAATTAAATCCCTTAAGGCCACTGGGTCTGCCTCCCCTGTTCTTGATGGTGAAAGTAAGGTCTTCAAAAAGAGTCCCTTGGCAGTATACAAGTGGAGGGGAAAAATTCCTGCAACCCTTCACTACAGCATTTTACAAAGCTAGAATTCCAGAAGGAGTACCAGACAAGGGGAACAATAGAGACTGAAACCTGAGAACTAGTAAAGCAAGGAAAGTAGAGGAAAAAGAATTTGGAAAGAGCAACAATTCAAGAACATCACTCAGACTGCAATATGAGTGTAAGGCAAGACAAAGGAGCAAATGAGATACACATGTGCTGGTAATGATGGAGCAAATCTTAGCTGGCACATTTTGCAATTAACATTTCCAGTAAGAAATGCTCAATTACAAAGTTGTCATTTTTTAGTTCTGACATTATAGTGGTTTTTTTTCCTCAGGGCACATTTTCCATATAAATAACTAATCTTTTTTTTTTTTTTTTTCCAACAGGATTTCAGTTGTATGGGCGAGTTTAACTGTGATTAAGAGAGCAAAGCAGGTACTGAATCTTTTTAGGGACAAGATGAAATAAATAACAAGTGATCAAAATGTGGAATTTAAACGACTGTATTCTCAGTAGCTTTGTCTATTCAATAATACAGATATGAACCAAACAAATTCAAAAGGATGCTTCTTTCTTTTGTCAACGTGCTAGAGGATGAAGGTAGAGATTTGGTACCTTCTGTTCACATTTAAGATACATTCAAAAGTAGTATTTCTTCATGTTATTCACAATTTAATCTCTTTATCCCACTATACACTCAGTGCCCTAAATCATCTCTTAAAAAATTGAAATGTCAGCCTTGCAGAGAGGTTTTCTTTCTTTCTTCCTTTCTTTCTCTTCCTTCCTTCCTCTCCCTCCCTTCCTTCGTTTCTTTCTTTCTTTCTTTCTTTCTTTCTTTCTTTCTTTCTTTCTTTCTTTCTTTCTTTCTTTCTTTCTTTCTCTTCCTTCCTTCCTTTCTTTTTCTTCCTTCCTTCCTTCCTTCCTTCCTTCCTTTCTTCCTTCCTTCCTTCCTTCCTTTCATTTCCACCAAATATCCAGTGGCCCACGTCTGCATCAATATTTGCAGTATATACCTGTCTCATTCCTTTTTTTACTTTTTTGGTACTTATACACTCCCTTTTACTAGTTTATATTTCAGTAGATTAAGAGAAGATAAGAACATGCCATTGGTGGCAAAAACCCACAAAGTTTTCTCCTCCAATGGATTCCTGTGAAAATGGGCTGAAAGCTAATTGAAAAGGAGAGGCACACTGCTGGGTTCTCATTAGTCTGTCCCTGTGCTATGGTCACATGAACTCATGCATGCTTTCATATGTGATTGATACTTGATGGCCTGGCGGTCCTCATCCTGACCAAATTCTCTACAAAGTAGGAGTAATGTAGGAAACTTAGAATTTATACTTTTGTAGTTTGCCCTGCTTTTTATTTCAAAAAGGCTTTTAAAGTTCTATGAATGCTATTTAGATCCTTTGTATGTCTAGATGGAAATACTGATTCTTGATGCTCTGAATAAACCCCTAATGCCAAAGGCATATTGAGCTACTGGGTACTGGCTTTGTTCTTGAATATAAGTTCCAAAAAGTTTTATTTACTTTCTGAACTCTTTACTAGGATGAAAGTGCTGTAGTGCTTTTGTGGTCTGCTGCTTAAGTGGCTTCATCTTTTCTTGAGGGAAAAATGAAAGTAACAAGCAAAATACAGAGGAGGCTTTAGTTTGTTCTCTGATCAAAAGGGTCATTTATTGATCTGGTGCTTAAAAGGAAAATATCTGTTTGGGGGAAAGTCATTGTACTATCAAGAGTTTGAACTCTTCTCCTTTTATTATCTATTAGAGCATGATAAGTCTACATTTTTATTTCTGCTGAAGCAAACCTCATAATTAAAGTAAGAGCTCCATCACCATTATGACCATATGACTGTTTAGTAAACTTGCAAAACTGAAAATAAACAACATCCATGCTAATTGAAATGCTGATAAAATTTAGTCTTAAATATAGATGATTTCTTCCAAGTGATAGTTTTACACTACAGTATTTTTGTTATTTCCTCTCTTACTCAAAAAAATATAATCAGAAGTATTGTCCTTTGAAATGAAATATTATCTACTTTCTTTTCTCCTCATCTTTCAGGCCTCAAAAATTAGCTTGAATAAACTGAAGGTCTATCCGGTGACCAGAAGAATAAACTGAAAGCAGAAACTACAGTCTCATTTCAACTAGAGACCCATTATGTCAACTTCAGCAGGTTAGCTAAGTCCTTCATATATATACATATATATGAATATGTATATATTTTACTGAGAAATTTCTAATAAGGACAATAGGGAACTAGAATTTAGTATGTATTGATAAATTGAAATACATAGGGCATTATACAAAAAAGACATTTGACCCCTTCTTAGAATTAAGCTTAAAGATTTTTGGATGTATGTAATAGATAGAGATATTTATGTGTGTGATCTACATAAATCATTGTAGCAAATGATGAACTCTAGTATGTCACGTAAATATTGAATAAACACATGGCAGTTAAGCTGATACAACTGTTCCAAACTTTGTTCTTGGAAATACTAGTGCTTCATAGGACATTGATAGGTATTCACTGGGGGAAAAATGCTCCCTGTTGAAATGAATGTAAATTTCTTTTTTATTTTTGGAGATTTATAACATAAATTGGAAAATTAAAGACTCTGGGAAAGAATATGCAGAACCAGCACTAGTGCTTCCAAAACTTATTTGATTTCATTGTAATGATTAATGTAAAACCTTTGTTAAAAATTTCATCACTGTTCCACATATACATTTGGGAAAGAAAGGTTTACACTGGCAAATATACACACATTAAAACCTCAAAATCTTTGTGCTTAAATACTGACTTAATCATTTAACTATAGTACTAAAGAAAAAATAGGTACCTCTTTGTTAGATGTCAATTCTTATTTGCAAAGGTGGGGAGAATTCTAACTGTTTATAATAATTTAGGTTCTGCAGTGTATTAAGTTAACTGCACCTTCTACTTCAGCTCTGCTATGCTAGTTGAGTTTTCTTTTTTAAAAAAGTTCTATTTTTAATGAGATTGAATTCAGTGTCATTGTTAGATAAGTTTCATGTGTGAAATCATGGATTTCAAGAGGTTGTCACTCAATGCATAAAACTAAGCATCTGTATCAGTTAATAATGCATTTGCCAAAAGTCTCAGGAAACCTGAGTATAATAGCTTACACAGAGTTTGTCTGTGTTTTTTAACATTACAAGAAGTCCAAACCAGAAGTTCTGTCTTCATGCACCTTTGTCCTTAACATGTTGACTCTTCCTCTTATCATTTATGGTGGATATATGGCTGTTGAAGCTGATGGTTAATTGCATCTTCAGGCTTCATGTCTACCTTCTAGAAAGACAGGATAGGGAAGGGTCACACTCTAAGCCAGGCTCATCTATCCTTATTTATTAAAGCAAAGCTTTTCCAGAGCCATCCTATCCAGAGCTAGGACAAATGACACCCCTCTTCAAGGGAGGCTTAGGAATTTGGGAACAGTTTTGTTATAACTGAGTTAGACCAATCATGTTTCATTGCCTGTTTTTAAACATATCTCAGACTCTAACACAGTTGATTGTTTTCTTAGCATGGAGGAGGAAAGCACATGCTTACTACTTGGGAAAATTGAGTTATCACACAGAATCTCTTTTAAATGCATAGATTAATGTGAAACAGAGATAGCATCTATCATTAAATAATGATCCAGAAAATTTTCCACTATTAAGTTCATAATTAGGGAATCTGCATTTTTAACCCTCCCATTATGGCTTTGCTAGAATGGTTTTCTTGCCAGTTTCCTTAGAACATGGAGACTGAGGTGAGGATTAAGTGCCATTGCTTTATTTCATATGGGCAAACATAAGATAGGGAGACTAAAAAAAATGAGGACAATTAGACAAGGGAAAGAGATGGAAAAGAAATGAAATATAAGATTTCACTTTGAGCCATGACATTACCCATGATATTTCCTGGGCATGCTGCATGGAATATCCCATGTTAGATGGTTTGGGAAAGAAGACATTTGCCTGCTTGGCTCATTCTTGTTTTCTCTTTGCTATTGGTCAATGTTTTCATCATAGGAAGTTAGCCCTCCATTATTTCCATGTTCTATCATCCAGTCCCTTTGCATGACAGCCACTCTGGATGCAGAACATGGTGTGTCAGAGTCCATGTCCCGAGGTGTGGGATTTCATTCATATCTAAAAGTTGCTGATAAAAAATCTGGGTATGCTTGCTCTGCCTGGTTGTGTGGCAGCTGCCAAGGGGACATAGCTCAACATTTACAGAAGATGATTGGTTGGGTTCAGTGGCAGCAGTGTGATCCAGGATAGGGGAGGATCATGAGAATTTGAAAAAGATAACTTTTTTATGTGATTATTTTGTGTTCTGCCCACCAAATTCCAGTTTGGTGGTGGGGTCAGGAGATGTGGCTGGCATGGGAAGAATGGTTCTCTCACATATCCAATAAGTGACTCTCCAGATACCAACTGAGTGTCCTACAATTCAAATCAATTCTGACACAATCTACCTGGAGATGGTGTCAGATTCCACAGGTTAAGGACTAGGTCCTGGAAGATTATCCTACTCCCGCTATCCTCCCACCACACGTACATAAAACACAGGCTTTTACCTGTGCTTCTGACTGACTGGCTAAAAACAGGAGATTTCCGTAACCCGCTTCAACTGAGGATGCCAACTGAGAGTCCAGACTGTTACCTGTATGTCTGATCCATTTGTTATAAATGAGAAGTTCTCATGATTTCCTCCTTAGGTTTGATTAATTTGCTAGAGAGGCTCACAGAGCTCAGAGAAACATATTACTCATTAGGTCACTAGTTTATTGTAAAAGGCTATAACCCAGGAACAGCCAGATGGAAGGGATGCATAGAGCAAGACATGGGAAAAGAGCACAGAGCCTTCATGTCCTCACAGCACGTCCAGTCTCTCAGCACTCAACAGGTTCACCAACCCAGGAGCTTCCCGATCCTTGTGGGTTTTTATGGAAGCTTCGTTCCACAGACATAATTGATTAAACTGTCAACTACTGGAGATTGAACTCCATCTCCGGTTTCTCTCTCCTTCCCCAAAGTGGGGGGTGAGACCAGTATTTCTAATCATCTAATCACAGTTTTGCTTCCACTGGCAACCAGCCCCTATCTTTAAGTGAAAGTCATCTGTTAACAAAAGGCACTTTTATCCCTGTTAACACTTAGGTAATTCCAGGGATTTGGGGAACCATGAGCCAGGAACCAATGGCTAAGACTAAATATATGTGTATTATTATAAATCACAACGTCACACTGATACATAACATTTAAGAATTGGTGAATTAGGAATTAATTTATCTCTGGAACCTAGGCTAGCTCCTTAGCCAAAAGAGCTTCATTTAGGGTCTCCCTGCAGTTTCTCCAAAAGTTTTAAGGCATCTTCATTGTAAACACTGCTGGTAGACAGTGTACCACATTGGTTAAGAACAGGACTTTGGTTTCATCTGCAATTGGAACTTGAATCTGAGCTGTGCTGTTATTTGACACCTTGGGAAAGTCAGCCTCAATTATCTTTTCTTCTAAAAAAGTGAAAATATTAAACCTGCTTTTCCTTTAGGGTTCTTGGGAGGATAGTATCCGAAAATCTTTTTAATGGATTTGGTACAAAATAGCCCTTCATGTATAACTTTCCATTCACCTCCTTCTTCCTTGATCATTTCTAAAATTTCAGGTACCTTTACTTCTCAGATGAATTCATACTTCAGCAGTCCTAATGTCCAGAATATGTTGAAGAATTTCTGTTTTACCCCATCTTAGGTCTGGACAGGCCAGAACTGGCCACAGAACTCCCTTACCAATTCCACTTTCAGAAATGCAAACTGCTGAGCACACTTTGTGTTCCTTGGGGAAAAGGCTCAGGTAACAGATGAGGATGTTGAAATTACATCACACCCACCACTTTCCAGAGCAGCTAATTTAAAATCACTTGCAATCTGGGAGACTCTGTCTCAGTATCTTCTTGTGAGAACCTGCAGCTAACTGTTTACTGAAAGGTTTCTTGAGAATAGGATTTTATCCAAGACTTGTGACAGTGGTAACATAGAATGAGGCTACAGAGATCTAATTAAAAAGGTGATTTCCTAACATATGGAGCTTCTATGTGAAATCCAGGGGATGTGCTGTGCTGGGGGAGATGCTGACCCTGTAAATTCTTATGACATTAGGCTTAAATCGTAACTGCTAAACACCTTTCAAATATTTAACTCTCCCCAAGTAAATGCACTCCCTGCAAAGCGCCATTTGTTGACTTTTATCCCAGTTGGATCGACTTTAGGGACCATCTCTCTGAGACCTGTGCATTAAGTGGTACATATGTTGAATAAACAGCCAGACAGCTACCAACTGTCAAGTTGCTTTACCAGAGTATATAAAAAAAATCACATATGCTGCGTTGAAAGCAATGAAAAAACAAAGGTTTATAATAGAATCAGGAAGTGGTGCAGGTAAAAATTCAACCACAGGCTTATGTGCATGATTATTTTTGTAAATAGCATTAAAATTGTTTTGGAGAAGAATTCATAATCTTGATCTTAGAAGTAACATCAAATGTGATACCTCTTCTGGCAGCTCATAATTCACTCCTGAATTATAATGAAAGGGGGACAGGCTGGATTAATATAAGCAAAGGCTGGGTATGTGTTAAGTGAAGAAACACAGGTTTGTTTTTCTCACAAGCAACAGATGGAAATAAAGGCACAGGTTGTTCTTTACAGGTATGGATGAAACAACAGAACACACCAGCTTTTCTGGCAAGGAGACTGGAAGTATTTATAGAGAATTTTCAGTCCTGTTGCCACTAGCATTGCTCTCCTGTGATGCTCGGGTGGAACAACATTGACTATATATCCAGGTGGGCACCTGCTGAGCAGAAAATCCTGGTCACCAGCAATTGATTTTCATAGGAGATGCAGTAGCCTTAGTTTATTTCGGTTGAGACATACACTCCTGAACTCCTTGTCATCATGGGAATATCAGTTTAGGGGCAGTGGAAGCCGAGGCCAAGGCCAAGACTTACAAGTGCAGAAGACATATTGGAGGTAGTATGTACAGAAGAGAAGAGAGAGAAAGAGAAGAGAAAAACTTCAGATTTTGATGTAGGTCTGGCCCTGTAAAATGAGGGAAGTGGGATGGAGAACTGGATGGGAACAGAGTCCCAGAGCACAGTGCTGCCCTGACCGAGTGGCAGCTGGCCAGTGATAAGCTCCAGAGGAGAGAGTAGCCATGAGAGGGTCCTGTGATGGGTAAAAATAGCCAGGCCCTAGAACTTATCACCTCTGCCATCACAGGCTGGAGCTGCCTGTGGAAAGCATGTTCTTGAACACCTGGGTGGACACCAGAGGTACTGTGGCTCAAGGTTGTTGGCTGACAGCACTCCTGTGGGAAGTCCTCCTTGTAAGGAGACTTGAAAGCCAGACCTGTGACTGGCACAGCAGGCTTTCTAAAGATAGCATGGAAGCAGACTTCAGGAGGAATGGCTCTTATATGTTTATTTTGGAATAAAGGGCAAAGATGACTCGGTGAATTTGCTCATGAGTTTAAATCAATATAAATCCTCCAAACTTGAAAAATACTTTGTGTTAGACTCTGCTTTCTTATTATTTCTTTTCTTCATGACTTGGAAGTAAAATGGATCAGACAAAGGGTGATTTCCATAGGCTGGAAGAACACTCTCAGATTCCAAGAAAACAAATGCACTTTACTATAACAAGCCGGCTGGAGGGACCGAAGTTCAGATCCTGGTTTTGCCACTCACCAACTTTAACATCTTAACTAATGTAATTTATTTGTTTCTCATTTTCTTCATAATACAAAAAGCAAATCAGTATCAAAAAAATTTTTTATATGAAGAGGGACTTGGAAGAAAAATGAATGCTTCCAACAGAAAATTCCAATTATATTGGAATCAGAGATGGACTTTTCCCAAAGTGTTTCATATTAGCAATATCTCCACCACCTCAAACAGTGTTAGACCCTTAAGAACACGGACAATTTGTTATATATCTTTTGTGTCTTGCTCAGTCAATGTTCCAAAGCCAGTGCCAAGGCAGTGCTAAATTAATTCTTTGTTTATTGAGAAATAGTCAACATTTAAAATACAAATACTTCAGAGTTCCTGTGGTGGCACAGCAGAAACAAATCCGACTAGAAACCATGAGGTTGTGGGTTCAGTCTCTAGCCTTGCTCAGTGGTTTAAGGATCTGGTGTTGCTGTGAGCTGTGGTGTAGGTTGCAGACATGGCTTGGATGATGCGTTGCTCTGGCTGTGGCGTAGGCCAGCAGCTGTAGTTCCGATTTGATTCCTAGCCTGGGAACCTCCTTATGCCATGGGTACAGCCCTAAAAAGCAAAAAAATAAAAAAATAAAAATAAAATAAATAAATAACATACAAATACTTCTAGGAACTGATGACATTCTGGCAGTTAGTAACATTTCACCGTAGTTTATGTAATAAACTGTAGTGCATTCTAAATTGGGATCTGATTACTGTGGGGATATAATGAGAAGACTATATAGAGAGAAAGAGATTACAAACAGAACTGGAGACCATTGGCCTACAAGGGGAACACATGGGAATTCTAGGAAACCAGATGGAAGCCTGAAATCATCAGGGGATGAGGTGGAAATGACAATCAAGCAGACAAAGACAAGGAGGGAAAAAGAGAAGGGCCTGTTCTATCCATTTCCGATTTTGACTTGACCAGACACATGCTTAATATATCCCTGCATTCAAGGAGCCCGTGATGTAAGAAATGAGGTAGTTGATACGTTTGAAAGTAGGATAAATATATATTTTATCATGGAACAGATGGGTTTTAGAAATTTTGTAAAGAAAAAGTGGTAGAATTTGGCAGTTTGAATGTTTGAATGTAGAAAGGGAATATTGCTTTGTGGAATTTCCCATTTCATTTTCCATTTGAAATTCAGTGAATTTATAGTCAGATCTCTGTCTCTTTAAATATATACATGCATATATTATGTGTATATATGAGCACATTTTCTGTATATTATCTATGTCTTTACTTTTGTCCACTACCTTGCTAAAATGTGGTGGATAGTTTAATTTTTTAACTTTGATACTTGTAAAAAGGATAAATGCATAAAAAATGAAATTAAGTATACAAAGAATATATGTGTTCAATATTTATTCATCCACCAACTATCCAAAAGTTCTCTGACTCTAAATCATTAATGTTAGTGTACAAGACTGATCTCCAGGATAGTTTATTAGTAAAGTTTACTTTTCATTGTCCCTTCAATAGTTCTATGAACAAAATTACATTAATGTAACTTTCAGTGAATAGCAAATAGTATTTACATTTTCTCTACAAACATTCCTGAACAAATTAAGGTATGACTTATAACTTCCGTGTTCTTTTATGTCATTGAATAAAATTTGTATTAATGCTCATATTCCTATAAATCAAAAATTGTATTACTCAGCATTACCAAGAGAACATTGTATATTCTGTGTGTTCTTAAGTCACTTTTCAAAAAAGTATTTATTTTTTCATACTTTGTGACTTAATATATTGTGCTAATTCTGATTTTACAGAGAAACGTGAATAGCACCTGCCTTAATGAACCAACCACAATTCCTGTACTTTAACATATAAGCCAAGTTTTATGAGTTTGATATGAAAATGAATGGGAAATCATGTGGGCCCTAACAGAGGTTCACAGATGAGGTATAGAATGGTCCACCCAAAATGTTAGTTTCTGTTGCTTATAGTCTCTTGATATTTGTCAGCTAACAAGTCAAGAACTTACATGCTATTTAGTTAACTACGTACTTCTCTGCTTGTCCTGTATATTCCAACCTAGGAATGAGTTTCATATGTCTTTGAGCCCCAATCACAAAGTGCTTTGGAGCCTGTGATTCTCAGTAAGCAAGTGATTGCCTGCTGTAGGTCTCAGTCCAGTCCACTGTAACACCAGGCTCTGATAACCTATCTGGACATCCTTACAAAACCAAAACACTTGAGAAAAACCAGGTCCAGATAGTACTTCTTGAATACCTCTGGGAAAGGGGTAGTGGGCTGGTTATCTGAAGTTAACATAGAGATGTGATTTTTAGGCATAATCCGGTATAATATGAATTCATTACAATCAGAAATAACCCAGATTTGAGATGAATTCTTATTTCTACATATCCACTTTTTTTTTTTTTTTTTTTTTTTTTTTTTTTTTTTTTTTTGTCTTTTTAAGGCCGCACCTGTGGCGTATGGAGGTTCCCAGGCTAGGGGGTTGAATCAGAGCTGTAGCCGCTGGCCTATGCCACGCTCCCAGCAAAGCCAGATCCGAGATGCATCTGCAACATACACCACAGCTCATAGCAACACTGGATCCTATTTCTTAAAATTTTATTTATCTCTGGAAGTTCCCATGTGGCACAGTGGTTTAAGGATCCAGTGTTGCCACAGTTATGGCTCAGGTCACAACTGTGGTTTAGGTTTAATCCCTGGCCCGAGAACTTCCACATGCCATGGGTGTGGACAAAAAATTATTTATTTCTCCAGGTCCACTTTAATCTGTACTTTACTTTTCTTCTGTGCATGAGTACTATGTTATTCATGGCATCTAGCCCAATGCCTACTACATATTGGGGACATCAAATATTAGTTGATGTGAGAAATAAATAATGTGTTGATGTCAATGACTGATCAATCCAAAGTTAAACCTATCCTAAAAAATAGCTGGCATTTGCCAGGGAAGTCTTTGAGGATGACCTCCAGTTACTTCAGGGAAGAGAAAAATGCTCCAAACATCTGTTACCTTAGAAATTCCCCACCGCTGGGAGTCACTCATTTGAACTGATTTCAGACAATATATTCAAGATGTTTGTGTTCATGGTGTCACAGCCTTCCCCTCAGGCACTCAGTTCCTGACCCTCTTCTTCTATCACTCTAAGGGTGTTTGGACTCTCTCAAGCATCAGGACTTAAAAAAATAGACTTCCTAGAAGCCTTTCAGCTATAAAAAGAGAAACTCTAATAGAATCTGATGTGTTTTTAATAACAGAATTTCATCATAAATAAGGGACATTCAAGGACCTCGACTTCGTGGAAATATCACACTTCTTTGTCTGCCAAGGCAAGGGGTTGTGGCATAAAAACATATAAATAAATTAGTTCCAGTGTTCTTACTATGAGAGGGCTTCTGCCACAGTTGTATTTTGAGACAATAGTGGGTCACTGAAATCAAGTTATGGCAGGGATTGGGGTGTGTGTGCATTTTGGTTCAAATTAGAAGAATGTAGATGGTCTACTCAGTGCATGTAGGTGCTACATTGATTTGTAAATTTAGAGAAAAATTAATAATGATGAGAATATCTGGGTCCTTTCCAGTGACTTCTCTAATCCACAGGAATTTACCAAGTTGACACATGGAAGTGTGGAGAGTGAGGGGTGTGACATACTGCAATGAATAGCATGTTTGAAGGTTGACATGACAATGACAGCAGTAGGAGCCCTTGAGATGAAGCTGTGGTGCTCTGTTCCCTGGGCTCTGGCTACAGGCAGAAAGAGAATGAAAGTGAGAGTATGTATGTACATTCAGGAATGGTGCTGCTTATGTTTTTGTCCACTAGTTTCACAAATTCAGGGCTTGATTCTTATATGTTTTAATTCTTCAGTTTTATTTGTAAATGTAAATCTTTGAACTTTTTTTAAATTAATTTTTACTTAAAGAAATAAGATTTTGGATGAAGGCAAACTAGCTATAGCCATGAGATCAGGCATTTTTATTCCTGTCATTTACATTTGAAATTAAACTTCAAAATAGCAAGTACGCAGGAGAGATTAAAACAGCATGCTGTTTCACAGTCCACCCTTATTCCCTTTATTCCCCTTCAGCTCCTTGAAATACCCTCTCTGTGTATTTAAGCAGGAGAATATTCTCTGTCTCATAAAATTCTTCAAAATAGTGGTTTTGGGCTGTGGCTCTTCTGCCTTTGTTGTGGTTTCCTACCTAACAATGGGCTTTACCCGTTCTGAATCTGTGTTTGGTTTTGCAGCAGAGCTCTCTGCCCACCTTTCCAGGCTTCTTCTGTTGGGAAGAACGAGACTCAGGGCTTTGGTAGTTTGAGAAAACGCATGACTGCAATAGAACATTTCTGAGAACAGAGACCTTTTGCCAGCTCATAAGATTCCTTGAAAATCTTTGGGAACGTTTCCATTGTTATATTGATACATCATCTGCATTTTGACAAAATCGGGCCAGGATAGTTCCATCTCTGTTCCCTTTCTTTCAGCTTCCCCCCCCCCCCCCCCAGGCTCCCTTTTCTCCCCACACTATATCAGTACTGATCATGGTGTCTCAGTATGAGACAAGAATGGTCTATCCAAATGGGAGTCTAAGCCTCCTCTATTCATTCACAAAGCAGGATCACAAAAACTTATATTCCTGCTTATTCCACACAAGGACTGGGATTCCTAGTTCTTAGATAGTTTTACAGACCATTTCCCTACATATTCAGCTGTCAGCTATTGTTACTTTTTACAGTCTGGAAGAATGTGATAATTGTACTGACACATAATGCAATATGCTTAAGAACATGCCACTCAAAAATGTAACTCTCGGGAGAATTCTACCTGCAAGAAACCTCATCTATAAGGAAATAGCCCCTCTGAGATAAAGGCAGTTCTTTTGTAATAACGTTGGGAAAGGCTAAAATGTGATTTATAGCACACTGCAACACACTATAGTGTGATTTAACTGTTGTATAAAAACATATAGGTTTAGGTTGAATTTAAATAGATGGTTGAGAGGAAGGGAGAGGGAGAAATTAAGAGGGAAGAAGAGGGAGAGATGAAAGTACCAGATGACTTCCAACTATAAAAAGTTCTCTAAGAAATGACAGAATAGTTAATGCATAGATTTCAAAGAAAATTACTGTTTCATACTGTTGGGTATTAAACGTCTAATTTCTATAGACATCTCTAATTTTTCCACATATTAAGTCAAAGAACTAAAAATGTCTTCTGTGGATATTTTTATAATAATATTTTGTGTTATAAAAAAGGCATTGCCAGACACTACCATCTGCCGTGTAGACTGACAGTGTAGGAATCTGATGTCTTTCTGTGACTTCCTATCTTATATAATTGGAGGATTCAGCCCAGAATGATGTTTCATTTCCACCTAAGGACAACCAAGTTTAAGTTCGCCTGGAATATTTTAATCATTTCCCTGCTATGCACTGATAAGACCAATATTCTGTATAGTTAAAAGCTATAAATATGTCTATTGAGAAGGTGTTAAAAATTCTCTTATGAGCTTCTGGCCATTATCCAGGATTCAATAATACCTTATGAAATGAGACAGAAAACATAGTGCATTACAGTTGATAAATGTTTCATTTGTACTCTATTTTGGAAACTTGAACCATTCAGAATGCGTTTGGCTATGTCAACATGGGGAAGTGTTTTTTGCTTTTTTTTTTTTGATATGAGAAAGATGTCTTTGTGAACTGCTTATATAAAGATTAAGATATTTAGAATATTTGTCTACCATGCTTTAAAAAAGTTCAAGGGCCTCAAAAGTACTCTATTCACTCAGATATGTGTGTGTGTGTGTATGTTTATAGGAATAAATATAATCATCACCATCAATGAGACAAGATTACTGAATAACTTCTATAGTCATTCATTTAAAAAATAACACAATTTTCAATAAAAGGGAAATCCTTATAGTTAAAACCTGTTAATTGGAGATAATGTCTGTGTAAATGAACATTGTCAAAGGGTAATGACCTCCTGCTGCTAAGCCCTGGAAATGTTGACTAGAAGCCAGCACATTTGTTTTCAAAGCAGGAGACATGGGCCCTTTGACATGATTCTATTAAAATGGCTTTATTTTTGTTGCACAACGTATTAGAAATTTTATCATTCTAGGCAATGTAGAATGTGTTTCCATATTTCTGCCTCCAAATATCTTTGCAGGTTGTGTTTTCATTGCCCTTAAATGTACCAATTAGCACTTTTGCTGCTGCTGAGTGGCTGTTTTCATAATGATACAGTTAGTTCAGTTCATTCCTGAGTTTCCCAAAAAGGTTTGAAGTGAGTTAGTATTCATTAAGTCAGGCCACTCAATATAGTAAATGACCAATGCTCCATAATTCACTTTTATGAGAAAACAGGCTAGGTAATTAAAATGAAACTGTGGAAAGCGTACCCTAGTCTCGTCCCCTTATACACTCCATTTGGCCAGCGTCTGAAATTTCATTTGGCTAATGTATAAAATTTCGCTTAAAAATGTTCTTCTGGACTGACAGAAAGATCTGTCAGTAGGAAAGAAAGATCCAAGAACTGATTTCCCCATGGGACCAGACGTACACGAGGAAGCATTACCCCGAGATGAGGAAAGGGGAGATCTTAGAGTATTAAAGTATCTATGTGAGGACTGGAGATGCTTAAAGCCAGTTCCACCTCCATTTTCATGTTTTTTTCGGAGACATCTTTGGTGATGGCCTTGAAGCCATTTGCATCATGATTGTGTAGGTTAAATTAATTGCGGCGATTCTCTTTCTGGCTACGAGGGGAGGTTTTTTAAATATTAAAAAAAAATCTATATTGCTGGCTGTATCCTCACTGATTTTGATTCAACTTTTTCAGGACATTGTGTATGTGTGTGTATATATGTGTTTTTTTAAATTTCCACAGGTGATTCTAATATGCAGCCAGAGTACTCCAACTTGAGTGTGCCTCAGGGTCACATGGAGGGTTGTTGAAACACAGCATGTTGCCCCTGCCCCATGCTCCGTGTACACCAAAGAACTTCTGTTCCACGGAGTCTGGTTGGTGCCTGAGAAGATACATGTCCAACAAGTTCCCAAGTGATGCTGATGCTACACTGGAATGTCTGGTAAGTCATTTAAATGATGTCACTTTAGTCATTTCTTTATTCCTGATGACTTTGAAAAGAAAAAGGGAAAATGAAATACAAGAAGACCAGACTAGGGGTGAAGTCAGGTTGGGTTTTCCCATGAAATGTTATTTTGTTGTAACTCTCACACTGGTGATTTCATTCATGTTTTGTTTATTCTTTTAGTTAACCTAGAATTTTTTATTCCTAAACACATAATACTTTTAAGACAATTTTAGAATGAATATTTATTGAACATTAAGTAACCACTGGTGTTAATGTAATTTAATTGTAAATTTGTATATATTTTATCTCATTTAATCACCACCATTAAGCAAATGTTTTATCATTATAGTCTATAATCACGTTCTTTTTTTTTTTTTTTTTTGCTTTTCAGGGCTGCACCTGTGGCATATGGAGGTTCCCAGGCTAGGAGTCAATTTGGAACTGTAGCTGCTGGCCTACATCACAGCCACAGCAACATGGGATCCAAGCTGTCTCCGCAACCTGCACCATAGCTTACAGCAACACGGGATCCTTAACCCACTGAGCAAGGCCAGGGATTGAACCCATATCTTATGGTTGCTAGTTGGGTTTGTTACCACTGAGCCTCAACAGGAACTCCTATAATCAGGTCCTTAAAGTCACACAGCTAGTAGGTGGTAGGATAGGCATTAGAACTCAAGCAACTGACTTCAGAGCCTAAACTCTTGTTTATTTCTCTAGACTGCTTCTCCATACCTAATAACTTATGAAATATATTTTCACAACTCTGTAAATATATCACTGATTATTATTGAATTTTTCCTGAATATAAAATAATGATAAAATACTATGCACTTATTGAATGTCTGTCTTGGCCCACACACTGTGTTAATTAAGCACACTATTAGCAAATCAATTTAAGTGATAAGACAATTAAACGGCATAATTAAGGTTTAAATTTAGGCTTCCAGGTGAATTTTGGAGTGTCTGCCTCCAAAAAGAGCTATTCATGTGCCTAAAAACATTCTAGTGTCTGGTCCAAAATTCTGAGGAAACTTAGCTACATCTCCAACAACAACTCTATGCAACTCTTATAAATTTACTTTTTGCCTAAGCCTGTCTGATGTGGTTTCCATAAATTATAAATTCAGGATTAATATAAATACTCAAGGTGGGGGAAGGGGCCTTACAAGGAAGTGGGTGGGGCAGTGATAAGGGTCTGGTAATTCTTGTCTTGGCCTGAGGCTTGGCATTTAATCTCCTGGAAGGGGTCTTGAAGCCCAACAGAAGTACAGTAAATTAATATAAATACTACTGTTTATATAACAGATAACCAACAGGGAACTACTTGTATAGTGCAGGGACCTACACTTAATATCTCGTAATAATTTTTAAGGGGAAAGAATCTGAAAAAAATATATATATGTATGTATAACTGTAGCATTTTGCTGTATACCTAAAACTAACACAATGTTGTAAGTCAACTGTACTTCTGTTGGACTTCAAGACCCCTTCCAGGAGATTAAACGCCAAGCCTCAGGCCAAGACAAGAATTACCAGACCCTTATCACTGTCCCACCCACTTCCTTGTAAGGCCCCTTCCCCCACCTTGAGCAATGGGGCCTGCCCCTTCCTACTTCTCTATCAGGAAAGGTATGTGGCTCACTCCTCACCCTGCCTCCATAAGCAGGCAATAAGAACACACACAGTCATAAGGTAAAGAGACTCTCCCAGGGAACATCCTGGTGACCTGTCCCATATGCATATAAGGTATTCTGTCAGAGACCAATCAGAAGATCAGATATGCTCCATGCAAGACACCAATCAACAATCAGCCCCCAGGCACACATAGTGGGCTGGTGCTTGAAGAATCAGGTCCCCATTCAGGTCCGCAGCATGGGGATATAAGAAAAACCCAGCTGTAAGGCAGGAGCCAGTCCCTACTCTCAGAGCAGCCCAGACTCCCTTTGAGAGTGTACTTTTGCTTTAATAAACTTGCTGTGACACTTTCACTTTGGCGAACCTGCTTGCTCTTCCTAAAAGAGCTATAAGGCTTCCAAGCTGCAACACTTTTGCTTTAGGAGCTGGCTTACACTTCCCAACACATCCGTGGCTGCAGTTCTTTGCTGAGAGTGGACAAAAGCCGAGAAAACATTGCAGCCATAACGTTCAGACAATGTGGCTGTAACACTTCAAGAAAAATAAATAAGTTTTTAAAAATAAAAAAAAATCCTTGATAATATGGTGATCATTCTGTTATGAATATGAGGTTTTTAAGGCTTGGAGAGTTGGTGATAGGCAGTGTCTTAAGATCACCCAGCTTCTGAATAACAGAGCCAGGAACCAAGAAGAGAACCAAATGTACTCATGGAATTTACTCTTGTTTTCTTTCTGCTGTATCAATCTCATTTTGGGTTTTGCACTTTTTTCCTAGATCACCTGCTAAAGGATGTGTGAGAAGATTACCATGATGATCATAAATTATAAAAAATTGTTTCCATACAGCATTTCTGAGAACTGGTCCAATTGGTCTTCTGAGCAGATAGAGAGAAGTGTTTCTGCTAGTGTGTTTCCAGAGCCATGTGTAGCCCTCTGAGAGGCATTGTCCGAACTTCACAAGGTTGTCATTGGAAATAAATGAGATAACAGATGCAAAGTGCCTGGTACATGGGAGGCACGTGGCTCAATAAATGGCAGCTATTACTGATATTCTCCTATTGATGGTAGGAGCAGGGAGAGGGAGTGGGTGGAGAGAACACATTGCTATACTAATGACTCAGAGGACTCCCAGGTTTCCAGAATAGAATTTGAGTCATAAAAAACAGTTGGTTCATATGTAAAAGTAAACAAACAGATTCAAAACCCAGTATCAGTCATTTTTATGCTCTTTTGTTTATGAGATTTGTTAAGTCGTCAACAAGTTCAGTTCAATTAGACTTTCACATTCGGAGTGATGATTGAGGGAGGTCCAGGTGATGTGATGTGCAGGTTTATTATTGAAGGGGAGCTGTTTCCAGTAGCTTAGTGCTAAGAAGCATTGTTATAAATACCTGGAGGGGTAGGGCCATATGCAAAATGCTCACAGAAGAGATATTTATTTTTCTATCTGTCCTTCTGTCTGCCTGCCTATCTGTATGTATCCTTTCTCTCTTCCACTCTTTTCTCTCTCTCTTTCCCTCTTCCTGTTTCAATTAACTTTCCAATTTCTTTATTGAAAAACATTCCTTTGTAAAATTAGGGGCACCACCCTCTGAGCTACTAGGTGAGATAGAGAAATTCATCATAAATCACTTCTAATATTACTTAATTTTTACTACTTGCATCATAATGCTCTGTTTAGTGTCATTTGCCCTGAGAGTGATGTTTTTCTAAGTTTTAAAGGTTAGACCTAATTATATTCTCTAATTTAGATAATTCCTTCACTCACCAGATACACATATCCTACTGAAGTCAGGTGTATGTGAATCCAACTGGTAGGAGGCAATGCTTACAAAACATTTGTTACTGACTTTTATTGTCTGTCCCTATTTACCTTGATCATGCGATTTCTTATCCCAGTGTTTAGGCATGTCTTTTTCTAACAGTTTTGATAGTAACTTCTTTATAAAAATGTAGATGTAGAAGACCCATCTTAGGGAAAATGTGGAAAACAGGACACATATAAAAAGTTCATCCATAGGATTTCCCTCTGTGGCACACTGGGTTAAGGATGTGGCATTGCAGCAGCTGTGGCATAGGTTGCAGCTGTGGCTCAGATTAGATCCCTAGCCCTGGAACTTCCATATGCTGCGGGTGTGTGGCTAAAAAGGAAAAGTGCATGCATGAATCCAACTGCTATTAGAATATTAATGTATTCCACTCAGTTTTTTAGAAAGCATTTAACAGTATTCTTACGATAATTAAAATATAATCAATAATCAATTTAAAATGTTCTTCCAACAGTAATCAGAGTCATACAGTTTTGCTTCAGGAAGTACTTATTTTAAATACAAGTCTTCATCCTTTTTTTTTTTCCTATAGGTGCACCCGATGCATATGTAAGTTCCCAGGCTAGGGATTGAATTGGAGCTGCAATGGGAACTACTTTGACAAAGTATTTTCCAAATTGCCTTTTAGAGTAATTGTAACAATTTATGTTGGTCATCAGGAAATGAATGGGATGGTTAATTCATCGCACTTTACCAGCATTTGGGGCATTTATTTACTTATTTATTTTTGTTGTTTAACATATCAAATTGTATTTGTTTTAAGTTACATTTTCTAGCTACTAGAAGGTTTAAGTATTTTCAAAGCTACATTTGATAATATTTTTCTTTTTGATGTTAATTATTTAAGCTATTGGCGGTTTTTCTGTTATATTCTCAGTGACTTTCAGAAGTTTAAACAGTTCGTGTTTTAAACACATAAAAATGTAATCAAACTTTTTAATCCAATGATAAGTTTGCAAAAAATTTCCGTCATTTTGTTTTTGCTTTTGTTTTAAATATTAACATTTCAAATGTTATGATAACATTTGCCATTTTCCTTTGTGTATTCTTTATAAATTTAAAGTATAGAAGATGGTTTCTTTGTCATTTGGTTTGATGTTTTCAATATTATTTTCATTTTCTTTGGCTTGATTTTCAAAACATAGTTTTTAATACTACATCTGGAATTTGTTTCAGCATATGGTGTGAGGTGAGTATATTTGACTTTTAAATAATTTACCATGCTATGACCCAGCTGCCTGATTTCCCTTACAGACTGTCAAATGTCCATTGAAAGAAGAATGCTCTTATAGTTTGTGTTCATTGAGATAGCATCTGTTACTTTATTAAGTATGCCAGAATTTTTTACTGAGGAAAAAACTAGTTGAAAGTTGCTATCAAAAAGTTGAATTAATTCTTTCAGATCAAAGGGTTATAACTTATTATCTTGGTATTGTTTATTGTACACTGTTTATTATGAGTGCAACTTAGCAAAATAATGCAGATACTCCTGATATATTAAAACATACTGTAGCCTATAAATGTTAATGTATCTTTTTTTTAATCTTCTGTGAACTTGAATGTCATATCTCAGTTTGAATTACATCTAAATAACTGATTGTTCAAGTGATTTAACACAAAATTTTCAAACTTCTGAGCCTCTGTTTTATCTGTAGAAAATGAGAATAATAGCACCTATCTTATGGAATAATATTAAGTATTAAGTAAGGAAATATATGTAAAATGCCTGGGAAAAGAGATAGATGTACTATTTCCTTTTTTATATCATACAGACTAATAGGCATCTGAATCGATGGTGCTTCTAGTAAAATTCACATGGCCAATATTTGAGTTTGAAATATGTCTAATTTAAATTTGAATACGTTATTTCTGATCTTCGGGAAATTAAAACTACCTAATGAAATGATATCACTAATACCAAATTCTAGGCTCTTCAAAAATTTTTTTTATTCAGGCGTATTCTAAGAAAGTTAGCTCATTTCAAAACTTCCCTAAGGCAGAAATGATGGTAAATGTTTGGACTTCAAAGAGTTTGTCTACTCAGATGAGGAAAAATAAAGAGCAGTAAGGAGTAAGGTGCTATTTTGGGGGGAGGAGATGCAAAGCATCTGAAGGAAGAAGGAAAGAGCTGGTGAGGCAAGAAAGTTGCAGGCCATTTAATGCATTATTTTACAACACTGGTCACCCTTTTATGATGAGTCACTAAGAGATACCGCAGGTTGCTTAGCAAATGTGTTCACTTAGCACACAGAACTTTCTCAGAAGTAGAATAAGAACAAATCACACCTAGGAGAAAGAAAGAAGTTTTTCTCCTCAGCTCCCTCTTATCTATTGGTCAAACTCCATGGCAAGTTTCTACTTACTTACTTACTTACTTACTTACTTATTTATTTATTTACTTATTTATTTATTTTCTTTTTTGGTCATCCCCACACCATATGGAAGTTCCCAGGCCAGGAATGGAATCCCAGCCAGAGCTGCAGCAACACTGGATCTTTAACCCACAGTGCCAAGCGGGAACTCCAAAAGTTTTTACCTGTTTACCATTAGGCCACATCATCTGGCCCCTTGGTGCCACTCAGGAAAGAGGGATTCCTTGTGCTAAAGAGTTTTCATCCAAGTTCAAAAACGGAGGAGTGAACTGATATGAATGGGAACCTGACCAAAAGAGAGAAAGGAAAATGTGGTCAAGAGAATCTGAAAAGGCACACACGGTTTATTTCCTCAAAGGAAGGAAGAGAATGGGGAAGTTAGGAGCCTTGAAAAAGAACAGTTAGTTGCTCTGTGGCACCATAGTGCTTGGCACTAGTCTCAAAAAGAAATTTCATGGTATTTGCAGAATGTGCTGAAGTTTCTCATTAAAATCTGTTCTATTGTGGGTGTACATCCAGCATTTCAGTGCAAAGAGATTTCCAGAAGTCTTGGATTTACCCTGCTTATCACTTGGGAAATTACTTCAAATAATCAGATCTAAATTTCTTCATCTGTGAAATGAGAATGTTATTGTATATCATAAGGGTATTACATGCTGAGGTTTCTTGAGGAACTTCAAGAGAAAGTAAAAAATGAGTTCCTCTCATTCTTTCCTTTCTAGGTTCTAATTCTTTCCACATTTCACTGAAGAATATTCAGCCCTTTTACCTCTACCTAAATGTGAGAACTATGTCATGGGAGACTCCAGACCTGGGCTCTAAAATCATTGCTATGCCTTTAGCAAACCTTGACAACTCTATGTGTCTTGGTTTTCTTACTTAATAAGCAGGATAAGCAGTGCCTTCCTTAAATCACAGGGGTATTTTGAGAATTGGATAAAATGACGAATGTCAGAATCCTTTGCAAAAGCAAAATGTCATTTTTAGACAGTTGGAAAATTTCCTAAATAAGCAATGCTTTCCTTCTTATCTCTTATACTAACTCTAAGACACTCAGTGATAAATATCAATATAATGTAATTTCATAAAACTTAGTGTACATAAAAATCTTATGGAAAACACACATATGCATTATTTTTTCTCATTGCAGTCAGCGGTGGCACTTGTCGAGTTATCATTTTAGGAGATTAACTTCCTGACCAGGTACGTGGTAATTTCTTGTCAAAGTGCTTGCTCTGAAAATTTTCCTAAAGTAATTCGGTGAAAAGCTTTTTTAATTCAATTATTGAATTTCATTCTTTATATCAAAGTCTATAAACAAAAATTACAGAAAAGTACTTAAGTTATTGCATTATTTTAATACTGTGATTGAATAGCATTTGTATTTGAGCTTGGTAGGCAGCATATTTCAGTGAAGTGCTCATGAAAGTGAAATATTAAAAACAGCTTATGAAAATCTCCCATCTGGCAGTTACAATTGATCAGAAATCTACGCTTCAGCATTATTTTGAAAATAGCATGAGTTTTTAATTAAAACTGTTCATTCAATTTATTAATGTAAGTAAAACCTCGTATTTGATCAGGTTTCACTTGAGAAAGTGGTTTTCAAAAGCCCTCTTTATGGATTGAATGATACAGTTTTCAATAAAGAATAGTTATAGAAGTTGTCAGACATTTATTCTCCATCAGTCTTTTTTGTGTTCTCTTTAATTTCAGAATTGAACTGTGAACATAATTCTGCTTGCTTAAAAATATATGATAAATTCATGATCTTAATTCTCCTATTATTTTAAATCTAAGTTAACTACAACGAATCTAAGATAAAACTCTTTTATAAACTGTGTTATGGTATCCTTTATATCAGCTAATTGAAATAAAGCAGTCGTAGACAATACATAAGCACATTATTAGATTTCTCACTTCAAAACAATGTGCAGTGCATTCTTATTTAGAAATTATCAACTGCTTTTTCAGTTGCAGTGCTCATCACACCCATCATCTCATTTAATGTTTTCAGGAATCATGTTCCTCAGTGTTATTATCTACATTTACCTGTAATTAAATTGAAGCTCAGGAGTTCTATATCTTGTGAAGACACTTCACAAGAAGGATTTCAGGACAGACAATGAGCCTTCAAACCACAGGCTTTTCTTTACTGCTCTAAAATGTACCCTGAGGCCCCTGCTTGTCCTACTTTGCTATGAGCGGGTTGTTATAAGGACAGTTCTATTAGCATCTGTCCTAGAACCTCAGCACCTAAGTCAGAGGTTATTTATCAAAATGGGACTATTTCAAATAGGAATTAAGAAATTGCAAAATGAAAAATACTTTTTTGACGTGTCTGTTCCCTGGGGAAATGTCTGTTTTCCCTCCTGTTTGACACTAGTTGAACATCATGCCAGTGTATTAGATCGCAAAATGGGTTATTTCTTCACATGTGCAGTTGCACAGTATTACTTCTGATTTGTAATTTTCTCTAATTTCCAAGTGAAAATTTAAAATATAAAGAAAGGTGATTTGTAACTGAGTCTTCTAGATCCTGGGACGGGAGTGAACTGGAAAAGAGGCGCTCACCTGACTCTCTTCCACCCTGGTGTGGTTTGGTTTCATAAAGCTCCTGTTCCGGTGAGAAAGGCTTCTGTATCCCCTTTAGTGACTGACTGCAGCATAATCATTCACCAGGAATTGGAAGTCAACGGGCTTAACTATTTGACAGTCTTCTTGAGTATATAAGTACATGATGAACATGATCATTTGTGAACTTAGAGTTAAGTTCAAAACCATGAACTTAACTATTATCTATTACTGTTCTTACTGGACTCTGTTTTCATTACATGAAATTTGGAATAAATGTGCTCAGAGGATCTTTCAGGTCAGCCCTCACCTTATAAATATATGGTCATTAGGTCACCAGCGTCTGTATCTTCCATTGCTATGGAAGATAGCTTTTTTGTTCAGATTTTCCATTGTGCTTAATATACAACACAGTCGTGTTCCTCAGCATGAGAGCAAGCAAAACTGAAAACTGGTTCTACAAGAAACTCAGCTTGTGTCTCTCTATGAACCCATGAACGTTAATTGTGCTGTTTTTTAGTCACTACCTGAAATGTGTGTCTCTGCTTGTAACTCTGACTTCCATCTTTGTTATTTTATCAACAACATTACTTGAAATTATCTTCTTTATTTCCAAGAGCTTATTGAAAAGTTGTGTTGCTGTTGCTATTTCCTACCCTTTCAACAAATAAGTTCTATGAGCTCAGGAATATGTTTCCTTGCATATAAATTCCAGAGTGTTTGGTTTTTAGTTATTTATATACCAGTACTCTGATTATAAGAAAAATTATTTATCAGAACATATAAACATGCATGCAGAATGAAATGAATTTCAAATGTGTAAAAAAGCCCTGGGTAAGGAAAAATAAGAATAAAAAAGTAAAATGGAACCAGGGGTAATGTTGGTATACAAAATATTTCCCTGAACGTCTATGTATTTGCTAGAAGCAGATCATAAACTTTGATGCTAAGCTTTATAGAAACCAATCAGAAAACAGAATTGTGATCTCCATCTCTAAGGTATAAGGAAATGAGTGGCTCAGAAGCAGCATATTAACTATTCATGAAACCAAGATCAAGTAACAAAATTTTATATATTTGTATATGGTAAGAAAGAAGCATTGACAACATATTTATCGTAAAGAGTATCATAGGCTATTCCATGTAAAATTCTTAAATATTGGGAGATGTGATCTTGCTATGATATGATACAATAAAAGGCATTTATTCTATTTTTAAATTACTCATTTTATTTTTAAAAGGCATTTATTTTTAATTTATTTTATTTTTAAATTTTATTTTAAAATTCAGTGAATTTTATTACTTTTATAGTTACACAATAATCCTCACAGCCAAATTTTATAGCATTTCCATCTCAAACCCTCAGAATAAAATGTACTTCTATGGGAGAAGGGTGGCTATATTATATGACCAAGTCATGCCACCCTTTGATAATCCAACTAGTGCAAGGAGAAATTTCAGATTATCAGTAGAAGTGAGGAGCAATTTCAGGTCTATAAATGGCTCCAAAGGTTCAACTTAAGCCACTTTATAATAAAACATTTGCTCAGCTCACTATAGTTCTTGGAAACAGATGGCATTTGTTACTTTTGTGTAATAGGTTTCTTGTTACCTCACCAGCTTTAGCAAGGAGGCTCTAGAATGGGAGTAAAAAAGACCCTGATAAGAGAGGGCAGAGACCATTTCTTATTCATCTCTGTTACCCCAGGGTCTGCTAGCAGAATGCCTGGCATGTAATAGGAGCCAGGTACTTGTTTCTTTGAATAGAAGGTATCCTGACCCAGGCTCTAAAAGTAACTCATTGTTTTAATCTAGGCACGTAACTTTGCCTTTGTAGGGAGGGATAATGATACTCACCTCAATAGGATATTTCAGAAAAAGATAAATTAAGATATAGAGACACAGTGGCCAATAAGAAGTTCTTAATAAATATTTGCTGGATCAACAAATGCACTATATACAATGTAAGAGTTGAGAAATCAGTGAATTTTCTCGATCGTGCCATGATAAATATTTTAGTGGCAGAACATCGGTGCTAATGTTCCAACTGATATTACTTTAGTAAATAATGTAAGTTAATAAGAATATGTTTTTTCTCCCATGAGACTCAATATAAGTATATTTTATTTTTCATGGGGATGAAAACAGTTTGGAGAAATTTTTTCCCCCAATTACATTAGCCTTCTTTAAAAAAAAATGCTGAATGTTGAACTAGTTTCTAGAATGAACGGACTGCATATTCCTGATAATCTTCTCTAAATAACTGTTTTTCTCTATGATGTTTTGAGTGGCATTATGCAGTAGAAAGTTTAAGTTTATATTACTTGATTTAGTAGATTTCGAGTAAGGTTTATCAATTAATTGACAATCGGTTGATTGATGGACAGACCCTTAGTTTCTAAATATATTTAACTTTTTGAAGTGAATCTTGAAAGCATGTAGTCATGGTTATTGGCAAATTTATCCTCCTCCATGTGTGACCCTTCTATAAAATAATACATTTTTCCATATTCAAATAATACAGTGTTCTTCAATACTTGGAAAACTGGAAATACAACCTCTAGAATTTGTTCTTAGATTCTCTTGTACTATATAATGTAGTATTAGGTTATAGACTTATAAACTGGCCACAGATTGGTTTAAAATAACATTTTACTTCAAGGGCCTGCTTATTGGCAGCGCCTTCTTGAGCATTGAGAAGCATAACCACAGATAGTCCAAAAACTAACTCTTCCTTCATTTCATTGTTTTATCTATTTGGACATAAAACTATTATAGAATTGAAGAAAGAAAAAATAATGCCATTTTGGAAATAATTTTATTCTCATATTTTCATCTTTTAGGAGATAAGTATATGCACATGTTTAATAATATCACATTATGTATTTGGGTAAACTTTCATCCATGTAAAATGCTGTATATTTTATACTGTTATCCTCCTTGATCCACCTTTCCTGCAGGATTTTCAGAAATTTGTTCTTATCCTCAAGAAATATATACCTTTTCTTCTAGTTCCTCTGTGCTCTTCTTATTCCTATTAATGTAGGGTTTTGTTTAGATATTTACATTTTAAATTTTATTATCTAAAACTTCATAGTACTTCAAAATATTATTTCTTATATATATTGTATTATAAAATCTCTCTCTCTATATATATATATTATTTTTTTTTGTCTTTTTGCCTTTTCCTAGGGCCACACTTGTGGCATATGGAGGTTCCAAGGCTAGGGGTTTAATCGGAGCTGTAGCCACCGGCCTACACCACAGCCACAGCAACGCGGGATCCGAGCCGCGTCTGCAACTGATACCACAGCTCAGGGCAATGCTGGATCCTTAACCCACTGAGCAAGGCCAGGGATCAAACCCTCAACCTCATGGTTCCTAGTCAGATTTGTTTCCACTGCTCCATGATGGGAACTCCTAAAATGCATTATATATGATTTATAACGTATTACTTTCGAGTCTATGATTTACGCTAGCAAAATTTAACTCACCTTATTTTAATAGAGAAATTATTTGATCTTTTTGAACCATGTATGTACTTCTTGGCTTTGACTTCAGATTTTAGAATTTTACATAATTATAGCCTTACCTTGTTTAAAAGCGGTGGTTCAGACATTTGGTCCACTGTGGTGGTTATCATTTGCCAAATATTTCCTGTTTTCACCTATTAGGCGTAGATGTATGATAGTACCTAACATTCAGACCCTTTTGTGGTTGTGAGGAAGGGGCCATGGGACTAGTTCTGTCTGTTGAATTCTGAGCAAAAGTAATGTATGCCACTTCTAGATCAAAGTATTTCCTTGTCAGTGCAAGATCCTCTAGAGTTTTCTTACTCCTAGCTTCAGTGGCTAAGGACAGCACTTGAGAAGCTAGATCCTTGTGTCAGATCAATAATCAGAGCCCTCTGCTGACCTACAATGGACATTTATCATGAGCAGAAATAAACTTTGACTTGAAGCTCCTGAGGTCTGGGAAGCGTTTGAAACTACAGTGTAACCTAATCTAGACTGTCTGGGACAGTTCGTGTTTGGTTTTGGCATTTTCTGAATGATGCTAATAAAATTTGAAACCACAGGTTATCAAACAGAGCTCTGCAGACCCCATTTACAGTCTTCACCGTTTCCCACCTTCTGTATACTTTTGCATCTAATAGTATGCACTTGAAATTCTCTTCAGAGGATTACCCTTGAGTTACTGGAGATACTTACTCTTGGGAAAATAGAAAATGATTGACTGGTTCATGAAATCCCAGCTTCCTTACCTGCAGAGAGGACAGTTTTGAGATAAACATACGCTGCAGAATTCCCTGCCAGGGTCACTCTGAAGCTAGCCTCCATGGGACTTTGCCTGAAATCTCACCCCTGTTTGCTGCTTCCCCTTTCTATGCTCTGCTTTCTTTACTCCCTCATAAGTTTCTCCTGGGAATTCTTCCTTAATAACCCACTTGTGTCACATGTCAGAATTTGTTTCTGTGAAAACCTGCCTAAAATGGGGAATGGAATATATAGTATGTAGTTTCATAATAATGCTTAAGGAAATACATTTTTCCTGGATTTTAACTTATCATGGTATATCAGAAAACATCAAAGTTTAGAATGTTCTTTTTTAGCTTTAAGCTATTTAAATCAGGAATTTGGTCATGTTTAATGTGCTTTTCTTTATCAGGTTGAAACAATATTGCCTCATTTTTGTTAGTAAGGCATGATTTTTATATCATCATTACAATCTATCTTCACTTTGGAGAGTGGACTTGTAATCATTCTGTTTATTATCCTCAAATATCTTCAGAACCCAGGTAACATTTAGGGTCAGGGCAAAGCTTGTGATCACATAGCAGAGGAGATCTTACTGGCCACATCCATGTGAAATTTACCGAATACTCTCATTATTGCAGTGGCCATTGATGATTGATGACTTATCAAAGATGGAAATCCTCACTTATTTCTTAAACATTTTTAACAAGATTTATCCCTTTGGCCAAAATATTTTGCACACTATCCACTTTGGTATACAATTCTGACTGATTTTCTCCTTGCTTTAACTTTTGAAATGATACTGATAATTAATTATATACTTGTTTAAGAGATACAATGCTTTAGCAATTTATGAAGGTGGAATTTATTTTAAAACATTCTTACATACTTTTAGGTCACGTGAGGACAAGCCCACTGGGAAGCAAATCATTTAAACTAAAGTATTCAAATTGCGAAGAATCTTTTCTTCTTCATCTTCTTCTAATAAGATTCATGTAAATAAATGAATGAAAAACAGAGCACCGCAGTATCCTTTGTTTGGATGATTATCAGCCTCTGAAGAAATAATGCATTTCCTTTCTTGGAAAATGTCTCTTGTCATGAGGTAAGGATTCTTTGAACTTTGTTTTCTTAGTTAAGGGAGGAAGACATGGTGGAAAACTCGTGTATTCTAGTTAATGAAAGTGAATGCCTGTGAATGTAATTACTCTTTATCATTTTATCAGCTGTTCTAGTTTTCCCTTCTTATATCATTTTGAGATACCTTTTGTTTGCATTTGGTGACTAAAACCAAAAGTTACACACAAATCTTTAGGTAACATACATTTTACAAGGATGCAGGTGACACCCGTCAATCTTTTCTCTATGCCTCTGAGACAGCATCTTATCTAGACAATAAGTGATGTATCAGCTCAGAGTAAACTTTTGGAAAATAATATGCCACTATCTATTAAATTCTAATGTATACATACATCTTTGACTTAGCCTACTTATTTTTAGAAATGCATGGTATAAAAATAAAAGTGATGATGCATGAAACACACAAACAGTGGGGTTTATTTTATCATTAGCTATAATTTCAAAGACCTGGAATTAATCTGAATATCTAAAGACAGGTAAAAGTTGAGATACGATTATAATAGAGAATTTTTTACACATAATAATGTAAATGAGTTAAATACATTCTGATATGAAGAAATGCTCTTGATATTTTAGAAAGGGCGGTTGTAGGAAAAGATGTATTGTATGAACCAATTTCTTTTAAAAGAAAAAACCCTGCTGTATTGGTAAGAGCATAGAGTCATACCTCACAGAATATACACTAAAAATTTAACATTTAACTCAGGGGCATAGCTGGGGAAAGAATGTTATCTAATAACATTTTAATGCCTTTGTGTTATTCAACATGATATAGCAATACACATTTCTTTTGTAATTTTGAAAATGATAAATTTTATATAATTTTCTATAGAAAAATTGAGATAAAGATAAGTAAAGAAATATATCTGCATCTGTCATTTAGAAAACACTTATTGTAATTAAAATTATTTTTTTCTAGGTAAGCATTTCTGTTTTTCTCCAAGGGTTTCTACTCTTGGCTTTTGATACTGGATTTCTTTTGGAGTATATATGTAGAAAGACTCATTTCAGACCTCCTTTATATGCAATAGCCATAAATGATGTAGCAAAGTAGAACTAACTATGCAGAGAAGCCAAATAAATTCCTACTGTGGCATATCACTAGGCAGAAATTGCTCTTTTACACCATGTATTTACCTGCAAAGAAACAAAGAGCACAGCTATTCAAGTGGTGATTTCGCAGACATCATTAATACTCACCAACCCCTCTGGGTCTCTGCTTCTTCTGGACATGCAAAAAGACTATAATTTCTTTGGGTTTCCAGGTGGCATTTAAGGATCTGGCATTGTCACTGCTGAGGCTTGGATTCCATCCTTGGCCTGGGAACATCCGCACGTTGTGGATGTGGCCAAAAAAAAAAAAAAAAATCCTACAATTTCTCATTTCCTAAAGTTAGGTGTTGGTATGCAACTTACTCTGGACAATGACGTGAGCCAAAGTTATATGCATTATTTCCAATGAATAATAAGAAACATCTTGTTGTCATTGTTTATGACCACAACATAAACTGTTGGACTTAACTGATGACAGTTACTGAAAAAAATTTCAGTTATCTGCATAATATATATATAATAATATGTATATATAATTATATATGTATTTTAGGGCAGCTCCCACGGTATATGGAGATTCCCACGCTAGGCATCTAATCAGAGCTATAGCTGCCAGCCTACGCCACAGCCACAGCAATGCCAGATCTGAGCCACGTCTGCGACCTACACCACAGCTCATGGCAAGGCTGGACTCCTAAGCCACTAATCAAGGCCAGGGATTGAACGCGAAACCTCATGGTTCCTAGTCGGATTTGTTTCCACTGCACTACGATGGGAACTCCCTGAATAATACTTTGATCTTATGCACTAGGAGTTACCAGAATGTCTATAAGTAGGAGACACCATCTTTTCGAATTATCTATGAGATAAAAGAATTTTCCAACTCTATAAAATTTAATCTCTTACCTAGTGAGCTTTGCCATCAGACTGATGTAGGCTATGTATTCACTCATTTGCTTGGTAATATTCTACAAACTACTGTACTTCTCTGGGCTTCAGCTGACATCAGTAAAATCAAAGTATGCATACTTGTATCACATGATTCTGTGAATTGAATGGAGTGATGTGTTTGACACAGTGTTTTGTTCAGTGTATGTTCAACTACTGTTAGCCACTGGTTTGGTAGATTTCTAAGGAAATATTCTAATTGAACTTGAGTCAGAAAAGAGAGAGAGCATTTGATAAAAAGCAGGAAGGTGTTACTAGTAATTAGGAACTCCCACTCCTCTCAGTTTGTTTAGCCTTGTTGGAGCTTCCGGAGTAATGTTGAAAGAGTATCTGTCATTTGGACTCTACAGTGTTTGATTGAGTTTATGTTATTTATTCATTTAAGGAGAAAGAGCTAAATATTTCTCTTACCGAGCTCTAATTTATATGTATTGACTGAGTCCTATTTAATTTTTTTGCTAATTAATTATGAAATTTTTAAAATTATTTCTTAATTATTATTTTTCTATTATAGTTGGTTTATAGTGTTCTGCAATTTCTATGTATAACAAAGTGACCCAATAGCACACACACACACACACACACACACACACACACACACACATATATATACACTTTTTCTCACATTATTCTCCATCATGTTCCATCATAAGTGACTAGTTATATTTCCCTGTGCTGTGCAGCAGGATCTCATTGCTTATCCACTCCAAATGCAATAGTTTGCATCTAGTAACCCCAACGTACAAGTCCATCCCACTCCCTTCCCCTCCTCCTTGGCGACCACAAGTCTATTTTCCGAGTCCATGAGTTCCTTTTCTGTGGAAAGATTCATTTGTGTCCTGTATTCGATTTCAGATATGTGATATCATAAGTTATGTCTTTCTCTTTGTGACTTCACTCAGTATGAGAGTCTCTAGTTCCATCTGTATTGCTGCAAATGACAATATTTTGTTCTTTTTAATGGCTGAGTAGTATTCCATTATGTATATATACCACGTCTTCTTAATCCATTCATCTGTCAAGGGACATTTAGGCTGTTTCCATGTCTTGTCTGTTGTGAATAGTGCTGCAATGAACATATGGGTGCATGTTTCTTTTTCAAGGGAAGTTTTGTCTGGCTATATGCACAAGAGTGGGATTTCTGGGTCATATGGTAGTTCTAAATTTACTTTTCTGAGGTACTTCCATACTGTTTTCCAGTGATTATGCCATTTTACATTCTCACCAACAGTATAAGAGGGTACCCTTTTCCCCACACCCTCTCCAGCATTTGTTATTGTTGACTTGTTAATGATGGCCATTCTGACAGGTGTGAGGTGGTACCCCATAGTAGTTTTGACTTGCATTTCTCTAATAATTAGTGATGTTGAGCATTTTTTCATGTGCCTTTTGGCCATCTTTATTATCTTATTTGGAGAAATGCCTATTCATGTCTTTTGTCCATTTTTCTGTTCGGTTGTTGGCTTTCTTGCTGTTGAGTTGTATAAGTTATGGTAGTTATGCTTTCTGAAAATTGGCATAATTCACGGATATCATTCATTCATATACCAGACAATCAAACAATGGGATAGGAGAGCTGCCACCTCAATAAATTGAACTTCTTTTTTAAATGTGTTTACACCAGCCCTGAGATTTGGGATGGATGTGCTCAGTAATTGAAGTTCCAGCTACATATTTTAGAAAGGTATTTTACTATGACCTATTTCAACAGGTTAGGGAAATCTAAACTTAAAAAGTTAAGATATAGTGGTTAATACTTAAATCACCTACTCCAAATGATATTTCAAAACAAAGTATTTTCATCATTCAGGGATTGGTTTAGGAATGGCCAGTTCTGGCCACTGATATGTGAGAGATCGTGTATCAAGTCTAGAAGGCACTTCTGCCAAGGATTCCCTCACTCTTTCAGTCTTAAAGAGAAACTCAAGAAAAAGATAGTGTCTTCTTCCTATAAATGTTGTCACATTTGAAGATGATGTCTGAAGTTATTAAAGTCAGTTTATGACCATGGGGGTACCATTTTGAGGACAAATCTGACACACTGAGATCTTTAATGATGAGGTTAAAACCAATTTTACCAATTTTGGAATCACATTGCTAGAGACGCCTTGTTATGTAAGATGATAACTTTTTAAATTAAGAAATTTGAGTTGGATTTTTGCTATTTGTAGCTTAAGACTTAATTTGATACACAGTTTAAAGAGTTAAATTTGGGATATGGTTTGTAATTTTTCAAGATTTTAAATGTTGAGTATGTAACATGGGCTTTGCAAAAGAGAGCGCATGATAAAGAACATAGATGTAATCTCTATCCTTGGATTTTGCAATTGAATAAGTAATAAGACAATTATGCATTGCGTTACACTGTTACTATAAAAGTTTATCATGTGCGAATCATATGAGAAGGCTTCCTAACTCATTCTGGTGAGACTGGAGAAGGATTTCCAGAGGATAAAACTTCTGATCTGGGATCAAAATGATTGGGAGATACTGACAGGGCTTATGGAGCTACAATAGTCAAGACTCATTCTTCCTGGCAAATGAAAGTATTGGATACTGAAACCAGCAAGCACGGTGGTAATTTCAAGCCCATCTGCATCCAAAGGTTCAAATCATGTTATCACAAACAACCTAAAGAGGCTGGAGGATTGGAGTTGCCATTTAGAAAAGTGGGTTGGCTATATAAATTTCAGAGGGAAATCCAGGAACTCAGTTTTGGACATATTCATTTTGAGATGCCAGTTATATTTTCAAATAGGTACCTCAATGGGGCAGTTGGCTATATAAATTAGGGAAATGGCTGTGGATACAAATTTGTGATTTGTTAGTGTATATATAGATAGTATTTAAAGCTGTGAAGCTGGATAAAATTGCTGTAGGTTTGTAAATGGACAGAAGGGAAAAAAGCCGAGGAATGACTCCCTGGGATTCCAGCGTGCAGGGGTAGGGGAGATAAGATCAAATCAGTAAAGAATATCAAAATTAGCATCCATGGATATAGGACAAAAATCAGAAAATGTGTTTTTGGAAGCATAGATATATAAATATAAAAAACAGACAATAAAAGAGAAAGACTCTCACAAGCCCCTTTCACCAAACTGTGTCTATGCCTAAATAATCAGCCTTCTCTCCAGTATTGTGGGTGGAACCTACATAATCCTGGAAAAGTTCATCCTTCCCTTTTCTTTATTTTCCCATCTTCTCTGATGTGAGAAAGAATAGTTTGAGCAAAATGTAGAGGTTTTGCCTTATTTATTAGGTAAAATCAGAGAAGAAATAAACAGTACCATGGAAAAATAAACAAGTCATTACTACCTTTATTTCCTTTCCTCCTTTCTCTCAAACCCAAATTCTAAGAGGTGGTTGGGGAACTAATACCTTTGAAAGATACAGGCATACTTCAGAGATGTTGCGGGTTTGGTTCCAGACCACTACAATAAAGTGAATATCATAATAAAGCGAGTTACATGAATTTTTTTGTTTCCCAGTGCATATAAAAGTTATGTCTACGCTACACTGTAGTCTCTTAAATGTGCAACAGCATCATATCTAAAAAAAAAGCAATGGGCATGCCTTAATTTAAAAATATCTTGTTGTTAAAAGTGCTAACCATCGTCTGAGCATTCAGCAAGTCATGGTAAGAACATCACAGATCACTGATCACAGATCACTAATAAAATAAATAATAATGAAAAAGGTTAAATGTTATAAGAGTTACCAACATGTGACACAGAAACAGGAAGTGAGCAACTGTTGTTGGAAAAATGGCACCAATAGACTTGTTTAACACCGGGTTGCCGCAAACCTTCAATTTGTAAAAACCTGGTATCTCGAAGTGCAATAAAATGAGGTATGTCTGTAATAAGCAGTTCAGATCATAATCCGCCCACATCACCTTCCTTCACCACAGGTGTCTCTGCCACCAAATAGTTCTATATCCACTTGTAGGCATTAATATTATTGTAAAGTTCCAAAGTCAGAAAGTTTTAAATAAAGGTGATATTTTTTAATGGCCATGCCCACAACATATGGAAGTTACCAGGCCAGGGACTGAATCCTAACTGAGATGTGACCCATGCCACAACTGCAGCAATGCTGGATCCTTTAGCTTCCTGCTCTGGGCCAGGGATCAAAGCCTTTCCTCTACAGTGACCCAAGCCTCTGCTGTCAGGTTCTTAATCTACCACACAGCAGTGGGAACTCCTAAAGGTGATTTTTTTTTTTTTTTTTTTTTACTTTACTGCTTTCACCATAGTACACCTCTGTAATGGAACTCAATGGAGAAAAGGAATGAGACACATGGGCAGTGAACAAATGCCTAATAATCAGGAGAATTGAACCCTATGCTTGTATGGATCATGATTAAGAGTTCAAATATAGGAGCAGGTAAGCTTTATATTTAGACAGTCTGACTCTGGAGCCATACTCCCAATCAGTGTTTTAACTCTGTCTGGGACTCTTGTGAAGATGTGAACTCTGTCTAGGATATATGTGAAAGTGATTCAACAACTTTAAAAGCACTCTGCGTTTATAGATACTATTATGCTTTGTTTTTACTTATTTCAGAGATCTGCCAGGAACATCTGGACACCAGTTACTCTCTGCCTACCCTCTTAAAAGATTCCTTTCTAAAGAATCTTTGTGTATGTGTGCGTTTATGTGTGCATGCCTGTGTGTATGTACAAAATCCTGGTTGCTCTGGATGGGTTTGTTAAATCTGTTTAGAAGATGTTTTTCTTTCCTAAGCACCCATTGGCCTTATTGTCACTAGATGGCAGAAACAGATCCTACTTCTGTGGGGAAAGGAGAGTTCATTTTGCATTCGGGAAGGGCACAAAAAAGCTTCCCACAGACAATGTTTACAGGCTTTCTTTATTTTGACATTTCTTCTGAATACATTAATGTTTTTGGAAATTCCCTGTTAGGTCCCCTGCAGGGGTATGCTGCAAAGTGATCTTGGCTTACACAGAAAAAGGACGGTTTGTATTATGCACGTTGGATTTCAGTTTATAATTTTAGAATCCAATACTACTTAAGGCAGTGGGGAGGGAGATCAGAGTGGGGAGGAGGTGGAGTTACACACTAAGAAAAATCAAGATTCTATGTCACAATACTAAAGCACTGCCACGAGAATATTTTCTTTGAGCCAGAGATGCCTTTATTATGATTCATTCTCTTTAGAATAAGGAAATTGACAGCCAAGGTGTCAAATATAAATATATTTTAAAATTCTCGATGTGAATTTCTGTGCTGGGGAGAGTGTTTTTTTCTTTCCCTTTTTTATAAATTAGTTATTGCCTCAGAGTGTTATTAGTTTCTTATAAAATTAAGTGGTTGAAACAGTATTTATTTTAAAAGCCAAATTGATATTCTAGAGGCTATATGAATGATGTTTTCTTACTATCCAGTCATTGATCTTTAATTGCTTTGTACACGTGCCATTTATGATCTTCTTTTAAAACTTCCCCATGGAAATGTCTTAATTCAAAGACAGCCAGTACAATGTCTTGAGGCTGAATTTATGGATTAAAGATTATGCCATGGGGAGTTCCCTTCATGGCTCAGTGCTTAATGATCCCGACTAGGATCCATGAGGATGTAGGTTTGATCCTTGGTTTTGCTCAGTGGGTTAAGGATCTGGCATTGCTAGGAGCTGTGATGTAGGTCACAGACATGGGTGGGATCCAGTGTTGCTGTGACTATGGGTTAGGCCAGCAGTGTAGCTCTGATTTGACCCCTAGCCTGGGAACCTCCGTATGCCATGGGTGCAGCCCTAAAAAGGCAAAAAAAAAAAAAAAGAAAAGAAAAAGATTATGCCATGTACGTGTGTTCCTATGTTTCTTTGAAAATACTTTAAAAATAATTTTATATTAAAAATACTTTTGTTCTTCTTAGAAAAAAATTTTAGCTCCATTAGAATTATATTTGGCTCACGAGAAAGGACAGTTTTAGTCTTCTATTTGCTTGCTTAAAATGTAAATTTAAAATATACATGTCATTGTAGTTGTGGCTTTGGGAATTCCAAAACTGTAGGAATAAATGCTTAGTGAATTCATTTGCATACCAATACCCAGAATGCTTTTCAACTCACTGCTATTTAATGGAACTCAACTGGTGTCAGAACTCTGGGAACAAACTGAACCATTTTGACATGCTCCTTTGTGCATGTACTGGGTTCTTCTTCTGTACCAAGTACACAATGAAAACTCAAAATCTGATCACCACTATGAATTTTTTATAACCTGGAAATTTTTTGATCTCCATTTTCTTTAAAATTTTCTTTTAATTCTTCCTATGTGACGGTATTATTTTGATAAAATTCTAATTGATAAGTGGGTCAAAGACTAAATTACTTGGAACATAAGTTAACTTGAATAACTTGTGGCTCAGAACAGAAGGAGGAGACTTGGGAGAATATTTTTATCCATTAAAAAAAAAGTCAAGCTGGAGAGAGTAATGTAGATGTGACAAGATCTACAAGTTTGGTGGTTAGAAGTTGATGAAATCTCATACAAGATAAGGATACAGTGGATTTATTTTAAATTATTTTAAATGTTACTGATCAAAGTAATCACTAGAGAGGTGGAAGATGTGAGTTTTCTAGAGTGTGTGTCAGAAGGAAATAAGTTATAGTTATTTGATGATATTAAGAATTATGTATTATGCTATGATAGCATACTGGATATGGTTTTTAAGGGTTATTTTTTAAGAGATACATATGCAAAAGTTTACAGATTAAATGATATAATATCCAGGATTTTCTTTAAAATAACTTTGGAGAAATGAATGTGGGTACAGATGAAATAAAATTGCCACGTGTTGATCATTTTTGGATCAGGGCAATGGAAACATGGGGGGTTAATATATGTATTCTGTTTACCTTTGTGTTCATTGAAAATGTTCTACACTAAAGTATTTTTAAAGAGAAAGCTAAAGTCAGTCACAAAGAAACTAAGCATTTAAATTTACATTTTCTTTCCAAAAAAATCACATTGTGATATTTATCTTTAGATATTTTATCATATACATCTATGTGAAAGAAAGTTATACCCTCAACTAATAAATAAGAAAGACAAGCCATGCAAGCATTTCTTCTCTTACATCCCCTCTCCACCTGTTTTAGAGCTTATTCTGTCTCTCCTGGATCTGTGACCATGTTCTTTCTTCTAGATCCTTTTCAGTGGTATTAAAAGAGTCTCTTCCATCTTATAAAAATTATCTTAGACTTCATAGCCTCTTCTTATCACTCTCTTTTCTTTCATAAGATTCTTTGAAGGATCTTCAACACTCTTTCTATTCCTTACTAATCCCATCAGTCATTCTTTTAAAAAATTAGTGAAAAAATATACCATGGACTCAAAGAAGCAAATGATAATGAAATGAATTCCCATGTGTCAATTATCTATGAATAAATAGAATATTCCTGTAACTTAAAGTCCTAATATATCTCTCCTTATTCATATCTCCCTTAGGTTATATTGAATGTAATCCAGTAAGATAGACGTTACATTAATTTTTTAAATTTTTTTATTCATTTTTTCCTGTGTTCATCTTTATCGATTTACCACAGTGTATATGTTGCTAAACACAATTATATACTTTTACCTCCTTGATAACGTTTTATACATTGAATAATTCTCTAGTGTTTTTCCACATTATGCTTTTGGAATTCATTTATGTTGATATGTTTAGCTATGGTTTACTTCTTTTCACAAATTCATTACATTGTGTTCCATCATATCCTTATACCACCGTATACTTATATATTTATATACTTATAGGCTTATGTACTTATTGTTGGTGGACATTTAATTCCAAGCTTTGTGCTCTTAAAAAATAATACTGTGTGTATGCCCATTCTAGTATATATATGTATATGATGTGCATGAGTACAAATTCCTTTAGGGCAATTTTAGTTCATAGAACATGGGTATCTTTCAACTTTTCTAAGTAAAGCAAGTTGTTTCCAAAAGGTGCAATATTGCCAGCAGTGTGTAAGTGTTCCTCTTAAGTAAGTTTCGTGTTACTTATTTTCAGTGATTGATACTTTTAAAATAGAATGTTTTTATTAATCTTGTGTGCTAGAATGTGAGAAAAAATAGCATGGAATTTCCTTGGTTACCAAAAATTTTGGGCAGCTTTTATTATGTTTCCTTGGCCAGTCAAATTCCTTACAATGTAAATTACCTCTTCAAGATATTTGACAATTTCTGTTTAGTTTCTTATTCTTATTACACATAATTCTAGGAATTCTGGTCACTCTTCAAAACATCTTATTGTAGTTGGTTCTGATGTCATGTTCATAAGGTTGCTCTTATTTAGGTCTTTACTGATCTTGATGTTAAATTCAAGGAACAATTTTCAGTCTTCATTTTATTTGATTTTTGATTTCTCAGTTACATTAAAACATTTCATCTTTTTCCTTAACATTATACTCTTCTGATTTTTTTTTCCTACTCTGGCTTTCCTCAGTCTCTGCTTGCTTATTCTCTACTCTTTATTTTTAAACCATTCTCTAATAGCCAGAATTCTTCAGAGCACCATCCTGAACTCCCTTCTCTTTTCAATATCCACCCTCTCCCCAGGACTTTTGTACAAATGGCTCCTTCTGCTTAAAACCTAAAGAATATTCTCTTCCCTCCCCTCTGGAAACTCTTTCTCTCTCTTTTAAGTGGTACAGGGCCAGAGATTGAATCCCAATTGCAGTTGCACTGAATCCTTTAACCAATTACACCAGGCCTGCAAGGGAACACACACCTCTGCAGTGACCCAAACCACTGCAGTCAGATTCTTAAGCCACTTGGCCATAGAGGGAGCTCAACTCTCTCTGTTTATACCTGTCTTTCTCTCTTTCCCTCCTTCTCTTCCTCCCTCTCTCTCCTTCACTGTCACACAATCCTCACTGATTTTAACACTCATTTAATGTTCTAGTTTTAGATGCAGTGGAAATTACCATGAAAGATCTTCCCCAACTTTTCAATCCAAATTATACCATTTTTTTCACAGCCTGTGGTTTTCTTGTATATCTAGTCATCTGTGCTATTTTTTGTTTCCTAACTACTTGCCCCACTAGACTTAAAGATTCATATGCAGACTCCTCCACACTTGTTTCTTCACACCTGCATCCTTTGGGCTCAATATCATTTCTGAAATATAATAGGATCTTAGTAAGTATTCTTGGATCAAAGGATAAGCAGGCTCAGGCCTACGACTTTGCATAAGAGGATGGTGATATGTTTTAGCAATAAAGGGAACTGAAGGAGGGATAGAGTTTACAGAAGAAGATGATGGGTTTACTTTTGGAGTGAAGTAATGATATTCAGAATGCTTTTGAGTGGGATATTCAAGGAGAGTAGCAGTAGAATGTTTTGATATGTGGATCTGAAACTGAAGAGAGCAGTATTTGTTGGTAATATGGACCTATCAATATAGGGGGTACATGAGATAATGAAAAAAGAAATGGTTCAAGCAGTGTGTATTGCCTTAAAGAGAGAACCATGCACAGTTGCAAATGGCAGTGATCTGGTCTAATTCAGTACTTATCTCTGTTGTAGGCAGAGTTTCTCAGCTCAACACATTAGACCTAAAAGGCTCTGAGTAACAGAAGTGTAGTATTTAATTCTGTAATATTCCTAAATACATACTTCTCACATGTCTATCTACTTAATCTTGAGCAGTCTATGGTCTATACAATAGAAAAATGTTTATTGGGTGTGTTTATTGTTTTTTATTTTAATTTAATTTTTTGGCAACACCTGTGTCATATGGAAGTTCCCAGGTCAGAGATCAAATCTAAGCTGTAGCTGCAACCTACATCACAGCTGCAGTGACACCAGATCCCTAACCCACTACATCACAGCAGGATCTCATTATTTTTTAAATCATTTCACTTCTCAAAATGCTCAAATGGCCTCCCAAAATACTCATAATAAAACCCCATATCTTCATATCATGGATACTGTCCTCTGCCTCCTCGCACACCTTTGTTCTCACTTTCTTCCCTACTTTCTCAACTGCTCTGTCCACACTGGCCACCTCAGGGTTCTCTGAAGATGCTGTTCCCCTTTTCACAAGTGCCCCCTGCCAGAGCTAGGACAGCTTCCCCTCATGTATTTGCATAGATTGCTTCTTCCATTCTTCATGTTTCTGGTCACGTGTCACCTTAAGAGAATGGCTTGACTCCTATCTAAAACGGCAGTCTCAGCTGTTATACTGCCCTCCTTCTCCTGCTTTCATTTTCTTTTCATCTCCTCTTTATCAATTTAATTTTTGTTTCTCCCCCATCACTCTCCCCAATCTAATAAAGTTAATGAGAACATGAATACTTTATGTTTGGTTAATCCTCATAACCTCAGTGCTAGAACACTGCTTGGCACTTAAAAGCCACTCATTAAATACTTAATAAATGAATGAGTGTCAAAAATAGAGTAGAAGATGCCAAGATATGGCATGGTGGTTAAGTATAGGGATTTTGAGGTCCATACCTGTGTGACGCCATCCCTCACTAGTTGGGAAAACTTCTTTATTTCTCAGAACTTCATTTACCTTATATTTAAAGTGTGGATAACATGAGGGTTAAAAAAAATCTGCACAGAAAACCCTGTTCTATGTGCTAGTTACAATTCCTGGTACATAGTAAGCACTGAAGAAGCATTTTTACTTTGTTATTATTAGCATCCCCAATCTGCAATTTATGGAATCTACCATTTATTTAGGAATTATATACTGAGAATCATTATATGTTAGTAATGTAGCATGGAGATTGACGTGGCAGTGATTAATAGGATACAAATATTCCTTAAAAACTATTTCTTGATACTAGAGTTTAATAATCTATTTATCACAAATAATTTTGAGTCAACCTGATGTTTATTATCAAGAATCCAACACTCAAATATACTTTTGCAGAGTAGAGCCTTTTTTCTTTTTTACTTTCCACATCTGTAAGTAGCCATTTAAATTTCTACTAAGCCTTGGCAAATTGACATTTATTAAAACTCTAAGTCTGGGAAGATTCTTTCCTCAACTCATATGCTACTGATACTAAGCTAAATGAAGAGAAACATAAAAATCTTCTAATAATTATACTTCTACTCCAAAATATGGTTTATAAGCATGAGAACTAGTCAGTGATAGATTCAAGATACTGTCCCTTTTTCATTTATCTTACTTTAAATGTTATCCATCTTTGCATTTTTTTCTTGTGATTTGAGGAAGCAGTGAGTTTTTAAAAAGCAAGCTAAAGGCCTATCTTCAAACTAGTTCTGATATGTTTTCCAGGAAATTAACAATACATATGGTCTTATGAGTAGTTGTTATAATTTAGGCAGCATTAAGTAGTTGTCTTTTCTCACCTCATTCCCCTAAACAAAAACATTTCCACCAATTGCTAGTCAGAGTCCGAAATGCATATTTGAGTATAATTTCTCTGGGTCCTAAAAATTTTGAAGTCTTTTAAAATGCCATGTTCAAATTAAAGTTATCATGAAGGAGTGTAACCTCAGTTCTTTATTACTCTATTGCTCTACTAACTTCAGAAATATGACCTGAGTGCTTGAAGAGTTGGGGACTAATGTCTGGGTGCATAGGGAGGGGGAGAGACACTGCAATGTGGTCTTAGGAGGATGCCAAAGATCAAGTCACCTATTTTACACTGTTCCCTCTAATATTCTATGAGAAAAAAAAAGATTTAGATCTGTGAGTAGTCTAATAAAATCTGATTATAACACTAAAACTTAAGAATAAGAAATAGTTTTGAATTAATTGCATTTTCATTGCCACTCACACCTTTCTTTATGAGAGGACAGAATATTTGAAAAAGCACAGTCCAGCTAAGGTCTTCCTTTGACATAAAAGCTCTTCATTTCAAAAAAATATTTCCAGAGCTCCCATCGTGGCACAGCAGAAACAAATCCAACTAGGAACCATGAGGTTGTGGGTTCGATCCCTGGCCTTGCTCAGTGGGTTAAGGATCTGGTATTGTGCTGAGCTGTGGTGTAGGTCGCAGTCGTGGCTCGAATCTGGCATTGCTACAGCTGCGGCATAGGCCTGGCAACTGTAGCTCCGATTCGATCCCTAGCCTGGGAAACGCCATATGTCGTGGTTGTGGCCCTAAAAACCAAAAAATAAAATAAAATGAATATTTCCAATTAAGTCTGTAAGTCAATTACAACTTTTACTGAGTACATTATTAGTGATGTGGACACGTAGGGTGTTGCTGATATCAGATTATAAGTGAGCTATTCTAAATAGTGACATACATTTCCAATAGCTTTAGCCCAAGGTCTATCTCTGTTGTTATCATTAATTTATTTTTGCACCGATGTGCTTCAGCTTGCCTCAAAAGATTCTGTGAGCTAAGCCTCATGATTGCTTTTAAATGAAAAAGCTTAACATTGCCATTAGCAAACTAGGTGTAATGCCCATAACTTAAAAAATTATGAAACCCCTAGGGATAAGCCAGGTATTTTAATAGTCTACCTAAACCAAGTTGAGAAATTATTGTTTACCAGTGCACATCTGTTAAGTGGCTGCAGCAAACCAGGTTTCATACCGGGTTAAAAAGACAAATGGCTCCTAGTCAAGAAGCTTATAATCTTGTGCTGAACAAAACAAGTAAGCCATCCTTTAACAGACACTCTAAGAGAAACTAAAGAAAGTATCTCAGAGAGATACTTTCAGTTCTCTCTTGAATGTTGCTCAAGAAACATTCAGGAGAAAAAGAGAGGACATTCCACCAAAAGGGAAGCGTGTGCCCAGCAGAAGGCATGATGGATGCACTAAGCTGGCTAGTGAGGCAAGGTGAGAGATGGTGGAAGACTGCTGAGATATATATAACAAGAGAGGCAGGGGCTTTGAAAAGCATGGTTAAGAGCGTGGACTTCATCTGTAGATTGTAGGAACCATAGCAATTTTAGAAAGCTCATTCAAGGTGAATTTTGAAAGAGATTGGAGTCAGAATGATGTGGGTTTAATGAAGGCCTTAATTAAATCAATGGAAAAGGGTTAAGATGGTGGTGGTCAGAATGGAGAAGACAGAAGGAATTTGCAAATTGGTTTAGGTAACTGGCTGGATAATGAAGCAGGTTTCTGACTGTGACAGCTAGTTCAAGGGTAGCACCATTTTGATAGAACATATGGGGAGAGTAAAACGTTTTGTAACTCGAGCACATTTAACTGAAGGTTAACAGGGTGTAGGGATAAAAAGGCCTGAAGGGAAGTTAGTAACAGATTTGTAGGTCTATAAAGAGATCTGTCAAGATACAGATTATTTAAAGTTCTCAGGAATAGGAATAAGATTACACAGTGAGTTATGTGAGACTAGAATGAATCAAGATGTGTGCACAGGAGGAACTTCACAATTTAAGAGTCTTGCAGATAAGGCAGATCTCCAAAAGGAGGAGCTGACAAATAGTGTACTTAGAAAGTAAGTCATGCGAAAGAATGCTGCATTATTAAAGGGATGAAAAACTTTCAGAGATATGGGAATGATCAATAGTGCCAAAGGTGTCTTTGGAATCAAAGAAAATGAGGACTTAAATGTGACTGTTGGCTTTGATCATTAAGGAGGTGGTTACTGATCTTAACAAAAGCAACTCTAGTGAATAGGAATCAAGTGCTAGCAGTTAAGAAGTGATTGTGAATTATGGAATTGAACAGTGGATGCATATTATTCCTTTAGAAGCTTGACTCTAAAACAGTAAATAAAAAAGGAAAAGGTATGATGTAAATACTGGACAAGCAAGAAATACATATGTGTATATTTTTTAATCTTACCTCTTTTTCAATTGAAGATGAGTGAGAAACTTCCTTGAGCAGACAAACATTTGATAAATCAATTGCATGCAATATTTCTTTATAAAATATTTAATGCCAATAAATGTAGAAAGTATTTTACAAAATAAAGGTGGTCCTTGATATTAAACACTTATTGAAAGTATTTCTTGTCTATTATGATGTCCATCAGTAAAACTTGATTGTTGAATAGCACCATTGATCTAGATAAGAGACAAAGGTCTATTCTTCAATAGGAATAGTTTTTGTTTGTTTGTTTGTTTTAATGGAAGCAGCATGGGACGAGATTATAATGATGTTTGAGGAGTAAATCTTTTTTTTATGTAACAGAGAGTTGAGGAAATAAATTCCAGATAATCTTGGTTTTCAAAATAAGAAGCAAGTGTATACTGGAAATAAGTTGGTAAAAGTTTAATATTGGCTTCAAAGGAATAATGAAACATTGGACAAATACTCTAGAAATGAAAAAGAATACTTATAAAAGGCATTTAAAACTGCTTATAAACCTAGAGGGCATTGTTAAAATCAGAAACCATATATTTATAAAAGTACCAAATGACATGCTTCTCTGATTTTTCTCCAGCACTGATCAGCATGTATGTAGAAATGTAGAGAGAGGATGACTGGGCTTATGCAGGACTAAATATTTGTAGAACAAGAACCGAGGACTTGAGATGCTAGCAGGAGACTTATGACATTGACCAAAGATTCAGCTGGATAATGATGAAGGTAAAGCCATGAGAAAATTCATGTACACACCTGGAAACACACACACACACACACACACACACACACATACAAAACAAACAAAAACAAAAATAAACAAGGGTAGTGCCTGATACTCCAGAAGAGTAGGTAAATCAGAGGAAGAGAGAAAGGAGTCAAACACTTTTTAAAAATGTATTGGCAATTACATACTTCAGAGCTATTGTAAGTGCTGATTTATTGAGAGAAGTAGCAGTAAAAATAGAAATAACCTATAGGAAATAGGAAAATAATTTAACAAAATAAATCAGAATGAATTTCAATTGAAATAAGTGCAAACTGAAATCCTTTGAGGCAAAAACATAATGATACACAGAGTAGAAAAACAAAGAAGAGTGGAAAAAGATAGACTGGGTTAGTATCTAAATCAGAATCCATGTAATTAAGGCAATTAAAAGTAGGAAACAACCTAGATTCTTTTCTTTTAGGCATTTTCAGAAATTTGAGGATTTAGGACAATTTGAGGATTTTTTGAAAAGGCAGTTGTGTGAAGAAAGAAGTGAAAGTCAAATTTTGGAATTGCCTTCTGAAAAAAAAATTATTTGTTGTATAGATATATTTATTTCAGGTGGAATACCAGGAATATAACTCATGTTCTTGGTAGAGTTTGGACTGTGGCTTTGTTTTCTTTAAGGGTACTAAAATGAAAATAAGATTTCTCCAGGAAAAAAAAAAAAAAGATTATGTGCAAAGCGAGTGCTAGCTGACTTGTTCTTTCAAGTAGTAGAATTTACAATCATGTAATACATTGAATGGGATAATAATAAGTGACTCACGAATGGATCAAAAAATAATCTCGCATTTGATGTGCACAGTCTTACTCTAGGCCACTGAACCAGACTTTCAGATGGGCCCTTACCTTTTGCTGTTCTCTGTGGAACAGAGCTCTCATCAAGCACTGCTCCCTGGACAGCTGGCTCTGCCATGAACTATCCGGAATTCTTACTCCATAGTGAGGCCCATTACAGAAAAGTTTCAAGTTCTCAACTTAACCTTTAGGGAACACATGTATCATTTAGTGAGACATCTCACAGCACATTTGCAGAATGATGTTGACCGAAAGAAGTGTTTAGGAGAGTCCTAGATGTTTTATTTTGAGAGAAATTATAACCATACCAAAATTATTGATATCAGGAGAGATCCAGTTTCACAAGAAGCAATGAGCTAACACAAATTGAGCAATTACTATGTGCCAGGTACTGTGCTAAGTGCTTTAAATGCATTATTTCACCACCCAGGAAGTAATTATAGTTTACAAATTAAAAAATCTGAATTTGCATGGTGACTTCCCCAGTAAATGGAAAGCCTGGCTCTAAACTCAGAACAATTTAAGAATATGTGTTTCCTCAAACTCTTTTTATTGAGGACCTGCTGTGTTTAAGATATCATTTTGGGTACAGAAACTAATAATATGTATAAGGCATATATCTTTCAGTCAAGCAGTTCACATTTTACTTGGCCAAATGAATACATAAAACATCTTCTATAATAGGACAAGTTCTAGAATAGAAATGTGTATAAAGTTTTTTGTGGGACAGATAGGAAAACAAACATTTTTTTCCTAGGGGAGGAGAGAAAGATTTCACAGTGGAGGTGAATTTTAAACTGGAATATAATGTATGATTGGAGTTCACTAGAGGAGCTTTGCATATACTGCAATAGTTCAGCTTGAATATTTTGCTCTCCACAACTTGAGGAAATTTATTGTGTTGTTTCAAAAAATTTCTATTGCTGCTTCATGCTTTTGGGGGGGGGGAATCAAGGCAAAAGAGGGAAATCCAAGTATATAGAAAAACTAAAGATAAAAGCAAAAGGAGGGTTATGGATGATTTTGGAAGTGACTGGAAAAAGGAAAGACAGAAATGGAAGAGGAAAGATGGGATCAGAGGACTGTAGGTGAAATATAGAAGAGTCACAGTAAAGGAGACAAAGGAAAGATTTGGGTGAAAAGGCAAGAGAAATTTTAAAAGATCTGACTGCATGGTTCTGTTGTGGTGTGGTGGGTTAAGGATCTGGTTCTGTCTTTGAGCAGCTCGGGTCTTTGCTGACCCGTGCGTTCAATCCTGGCCCCACACAGTAGGTTAAGGATCCTGGTGTGGCGCAGCTGTGACATAGGTCACTGCTGTAGCTCAGATTTGATCCCTGGCCTGAGAACTTCCATAAACAGTGGGTGTGGCAAAAAAAAATCTGACTGCAATGCTATTTTAGGCTATTATAATGAAAATATATAATTTTCATGGAAAATTTTCTCATAAAATTTTGAAAATGCTTGTTGAAAGTAGAAAAAATCAGGAATGCCCAGAAGGTATATTTGACAACCACATCTTCAAATGTAGCAGACAAAGTCAAAGAGAATCTTCAGTGGTAGATTTCAACTATCTTACTTTCTTGCTGTGTCTGAGACATATTTTGAAAACAAAAATCAATATGTTGATGTTGGAGTCTATCTTCTGAAAATTAAATTTTAACTTTTAATAAATAAATGACTTTGGCATTTAAAGGTACTCAGTTCATATGTACTTTTGTAAAGTATGGTTTCTTTTCATTAAAAATTCTGATGTCTTAACACTTTTACAAATCTGTGGATTTATGTGCTTTCAGAAACAAAACATTTTCAGGGAAGGGGTTATACCAGGCATTGGTGCTTTGTGAAAATATCATTTCTGTATCTATAGACGTGTTTGTGTTTCTGTCTCACTCCCACTCACTGTTTTGTTGTTGTTGTTGATGCTGTATGCTTTTCGGGGTGTATGTGTATTTGTGTGTTTATGGTTTATGTTGCTGTTGTTATCGTTGTTCTAGTAGAAAGACTTTGGGGTGTGGTAGGCTTTTCTGACTCTCTGACCATAAACTCTCGAAACACATAACAAACAGCCGATCAGAGAAATGGCAAACATTGTCTGTATTCTCTGTGCACTTGGCAGGGATTTTTCATATTGTATATTATTGGCTCTGCTGTGTGATAGCACAACAGAGCCTTTGTAATGCTCTCGGCAGAGCTATTTATATACTGCGACTCTGCTAAGTATCCTTCCCGCTGCTGGTGTTCTTCCACAGACTCAAAGAGAAAGTGATTCGCCCAAATAAAAGAAGTATGGATTGACATTGCTCAGAGCACAGGATGCTGCAAAGACAAAATAAGTCTTTATATAGCTCACATTAAGTATTATTATTTTCAGTTGAATGGCAAAATGAAGGTTAGCTCAAAATGAAATAAAAAGATATTACTTTCTAGCAGCCGTGATAATTAGAACCAGGTTGGCATGCACCTGTGTTTGATGCTCTAAATACATTGTGTCAAAGGGCCTCAGACCCCGGGGTTGCCTAGCTTTCAGTGATTTCCTTCAACAACTATTCGGATCAAAATTTTAAAAGATGAATGTCAAAAGGCTCCCTGTCACCTGTGGTCACTTTTTGAAATGGACTACGGAAAACCTAAATGACCTGGCTATTCGCACTACTCAGTAAGGAGAATAAAGGTAAAGCCCAAGAACAAAAAAGAAGGAATGGATGCTATTTTATCTTCAGTTACCCCATTCAAACTAGTCACGAACAGTCTAAAAGTAATAGTTAAATTATCTGGGAAGATACAGTTGAAAATTTCCTCCCTGATCATACTTAGGTTGACACTCGAGCTTTGAGATTTGAAGCTTTATTTCCTGCTCAAAATGAACCTGGAACTTTTATGTTTTCCTGAATTCGTTTAAAATTATGCTTGTACTTTTAAAAGGACCTGGTTGAGATAGCATTCTAGCATTAGCTGGACTTGAGGCCCATTCTCTATTATCAAATTCAACCAGGGAGGGGCTTTCCTACAATCTGACATTTGTATTATATTAAAAGGTCTGATATTTGGATTCACTTATATTCAGTCATGACATGTTCAACAGTATGACTTTAAAAACAGCATAAAATGCATAACAATAATAAGGGAAAGAGATACTAGCAGAATGTGATGCTCCAGTTAATGTCACACTAACCAGAGGATATGGGAAATGTCAGTTTTCCGTGGTTAAGGCAGACCACGGATGTGTGTGCAATTCTAGGAAAAAATGATTATGTAGAAAGGTGATGATCTTTTATTTCCTATTTGTTCTCTTCTTGGTTAACTGTGTAAAAGATCAGGGAGACACAGAAAGAGTAACTTTCTGGTTTTTATTATCACAATAATATAAATTCCCGGAAAAAAAATAAGGAAAAAAGAAAAATGATTTTCAATTTTTAAAAATAAGGTATGTTGTGTACTTGTTTAATGATTTACATCATTTTGATAAAAAGAGAGTAGTTGCTTGTATTGTTCTGTCACTATTCCCTACTTGGGAGATTTTTTGAAAAATCTCCTCCAACAATGATATATCCTGGTAGTAGCTGACTTTTTCCTCTGTGTAAGATATGATATAATTTTATTACAAATATTTAGTTAGATTTATTATAGAACAAGTACAGTTTAATAGATTATATTAAAACATTGAGATAGTAAAGAAATGAAGGCATGAAATGATTTTATTCAAACTTTCAAATTGTATGGGTGTGAAAAAACGATTATTGTAATTATATTGAGTAAGAAGAAGGGAACTGAACTTGAAATGCCGAGGATTTAGCTAGGGATAAGAAGACTATACTTTAAATTGGATTCCTAATTTGATTCCTCAAGAGGCTGTAGAAATTTTTTTCCTGAGAAATAACTATGCTAGATCTGTAAAAGTATGGCATGGCCTTTGAAAATGCCATTAGATCTGCCAAACAGAGTATATAGAGCTTGGCTATCCTTGAATGACTTTTCAGAGTGGAAATTTAGGCAGAGAAATGTCTAAAACAGTTTCTACCAATAGTACATCTTGTGAAATAGTAGACCATTTGAATATTTTGGAAAATGGAGTCTTCTGTCAAATACTTATTATATACTTTGAGTATTATAACCCTCTCTCAGATTTCGAAAGCATGTTAACATATCAAACCCTGAGAAGTTCTACAGTCAAGAAAACTGTTTACCCTTGTTTGAAACTGCATTTTAAAATGTATTTGACCCTGGAATCATTTTACTACACAGTACCCAGGGAAACTACCATTTCAAATAACACAATTTAGGCATATCAATTGACAGTGGAAAAAAGTAACTACATTTAAAAAATAAACTAACCTGTAAGATATAAAGTAAATATACAATATTATATTTTTTACATAAACTGAAAAACTGCCTAGTAGGAGTCATCTTCATTTTAAAGACTAGGAAATTCAGGTTTGGAGAAGTTTAGTTACTTCCTTTGGTGACAGAAACCATATGAGCCACTGGGCCATTTCAAAGCTCATGATGTCCTCCTCTCTCTTACCTCTTAACATTTTGCTACACAGTTAAGCCCCCTACCTAAGTTTTGTTCTTCTCTGTGGGTCAGAAATAAAATAAATATTTCAAAAAAGTAAAAAGTAGTCAATATCACTTTTTTATTACTGAGTCAAAGTAAGATAGTAATCAGTAATCCCTTGTTTATTAGTGAGTTCCTGTGGGAACCGTGCTACCTGAGTTTTGAAAGGACTTATTCCTAAAGACACACAAAACACTGTGGAAATGACAATAAAAAATTGTGTTTGTTAGGAGCGCATATGAATAGAATGGAAAGTAAGGAATTTAAGTGCTGCCAGCAGCATGAGATGCATGTGAGCCTCACTTCTTCTGCTGGTTTAGATCATGTGGGCCATTTTTATAATCACACTCTTGCATCTTTTCTAATGCTTCTCTCTCTCTGCATATTTATTGGCTGAGCACATCCTCAGTTCTCTTAATAAATTGCTTACTTTGTGAGCATGTGTGAAGAACTGAAAGAAACGAGAAAAATGCATACAGGGTGACTGGTCTTAATTCCTTAGTGCTACTTCGTTTCCCACACTCTTTCTTCCCCGTCTTAGACGATTTCACAATTGCTTTTTTCTCTTGTCCCAACTCCATATCATCACACTCTGTGGATGACCTTCTTGTTTCACAGTGAAAACAGAAGCAGGAAAGAATCAGAAGAAAACTTCCATAGGTCCTCATGTCCGTGAATGTATTTGCATATGTAGTATCTCTTTTCTATCTCCCTTGATCATCATGGAATTAGAGTTTATCTTTGTTTCTGTAACTAACCACTTTCCTTTAAAGTTCCTGACAAATTGTATGTGTACTTATTATCGAGACTTCTCCTTCCAAACTGTTGAAACCATTCCCATCACGTTTTGCTCCTATCAATCCACTGAAACAGCTGTTGTCATAGGCAGCAGTGACCTCCTTGCTGCAAAATGTAATGATTCCTTTTCAATTTGAATTTGCAGGAGCATTTTTGGCACCACTAATCACACTTTCCTTTTTGAAGTTTCTCCTCTTAGGCTCTAAGACACCATTGACTTGGTTGTCCTGCCTAGTGGCTGTTTCTTTTATTCTCTTTGGTTGGTTTCAAAGAGTCATAATATCACTGGAACACTTCTTATTTATTCAGCTTTCTCTACGTGGGAGAGCTCATCTAGTCTCATATCTTTAAATACCATCTATTTGTTGATAAACCTCATATAGATACATATTTCCTGGACCCCCTTTCCCTAAGACTCCACACTGAAATCTAAAAGACACTTCAAATTAAAAACTGAAATCCTCAAACTCTTTATTATACTTCCTCCTTCTATAGTCCTATCTCAGTATATAGCAACTCCATCTTTTCATATATTCTTACTAGTTCAGAACAAACACTTCCTCATGTAGGAAAGCAATTCAGTGACTCAGGCATTGTCTACCTCCTGACACCACTGAATTTCCTAGACTATCTTTCAGTTCTTCAAGTTCATTTATTTCTGTAACAGATACGGTAAGAACAATGAAATTTGTAGGCATTAGTTCCTACTTCCTTAATTATAAGGCAGATTCCCTGATGATGATGGATGAGACATCCAGTTAAGTAACCAGATGATTTTGCTGGCAGCAACATGGTAACTAGATAAGAAAAATCCAAATCTGTGAATAAACGTTTCTTTCCCAGTGAGCCAAAACTCTGTGATCTCTGTAATGGAAATATTTTAGTGTAATGAGCTAGCCGTCAAGTGGATGACTGATTCTAGGGACTTCTTGGTTTTATTTTTTTAATTTTTTTTTAAATTTATTATAGTTGATTTACAAGGTTCTGTCAAGTTCTTCTGTACAGTCAAGTGACCCAGTCATCCACATATATACATAATTTTTCTCACATTATCCTCCATCATGTTCCATCACAAGTGATTAGATATAATTCCCTGTGCTATACAGCAGGATCTTGTTGCTTATCCACTCCACATGCTATAGTTTTGATCTATCATGTTGACATCATGATGCCTAGCAGTGGCAGTAACCAGAGCAATTTTGGTGAAGGGGAATCCATTTAACTGGGTTCATATCTAGCCTCTATGTTTGCTATACTAGCCATTTTTTGTTAGCCCATTTGAAAGTACTGTCTTAAGTGGGATACTGTGAAAAAGAAGCTAAATGGTATTCACAGATAATGGTCTGCCTGATTTTTAAGATGCTCTTTGATAGTGGAGGTGAACATTCAAGGACACAAACATCCTTCCATGCTGAAACTATTTCAGTAGATCTACCCAGATACCTTACCTTAAACCAATTTGTTATTAATCTTGAATGTTTTGAATCTCTTGCAATCTGACCAGATCTTGGCCACTGTATGTCCACATATTGTTTAAAATCAGACTATTTCTCCTTCCAGGCAAAAAGGACAATGACATGTGTCCTACAAATTTCTATCCTGTAGAATATTCTCCTTTCTATTCTTACTACCTTGTCCTTAGGGTACACTCAGGTTTGGGCTATCATATGGTACAAAGCCATCCATAAACAAAATTCAAGTTTTTCCTCCTCAGGTAACTATTGATAGTTATAAGTCCATAAGTGTGGGTAAAGAAATTTGTAGAAGCATGGCAAGAATTGTTGTGTTGAGAATGTAACTCCACAACTTGTGCATTCAGGTCTTTCTGGCCTTTACAATAATTAAAGTTTTCTTGACAGTCAAAGGATGTTAATTACATCTATGTCCATGACTTTAAATAACACCAAGTTCAGGGCATATAGTTATTTGTTGTTTAACAGTGAGAGGTAGAAAGAGTCAAGACTTATTTCTCAAAAGGAAAACAGCTATTTGCAGAAGAAGACATGACTTTACTATAAACCCTGAAAGGTACTGATGTGATTATCTTTTGTCTATAATAAGCTCCAGACAGCAGCCAAACTCACCACAGGTGTGAGGGTACCAGTGGACTCACTAATTCATATGGAAGAAATGATAGAAACATTTGTTTTGAACTTGGAATATTTGAAGAGCCTGTTCTTGTTCTGAGTTTTATGCAAAGCTGGTGATGTTTGGGGCATTCAGAAGTAGGGATAGAAAAGCACACCTAAATGTCATATATGTATGCAGAAAACACAAATTTCTGTTGATACGTTGGGGGATAGTTTCTCAGAAAGCAAATTTGATGTTTCTTTAATTATGATTGTGAGAAAGACTAGGTCAATCAAAAGGCTACTCAACTGACCTGAGCCATTTGAGAATACACAAAACACATCCACCTACCCACAAACAAACGTCAGACATCTACTGGGTACCTGAGTTCCTTGTTTGTATTATGAGTCCCTGCTGTCCACATCTGGTGTTATGATGTTCTTTCTGACTTCAGATAACCCTCCTCCCACCACTTCACACTAACTCACATTCTGTATCCCAATCGTTACTCACTCATAAGGAAACTTCAGATGTTTTTCAAGGTAAAGTACCATATTTATTGCAGTATTTGTGGATTCCTTAACCTTTTGACATGTATAAAACTGTGCTATTGTTTTTCTTAGGTTTAAATTTTTTTAATGTGACACTGATGAAGCCCTATTTTTCCCCATTAGTCAAGTGATTTTATTCTATAATTTTGTATAGCATGGCAATTTTTAGGAACACGTGCCGCATCAGAGCAGAACTGATTGTACTAGACAATATGAGAGACAGATTCCCACAACTGGGAACATAAATAAGATATTTAGAGGCCAAGAAATGGCAATATTCCAGAAAAGGAAGTAATAAGGGCAGAACTGAAGCAAGTGAGTGAATGCCAGAATCAATATATTGAATATTTATTGTATTCTAGACACTATATTAGATATTTTATAATAGGTTATTTCATGGGAGAATGTTCATGGTAATGTCAGCATGGTAGAAAAACATCATATGACACAGAAGGGTAGGAATGGCTGCAGAGAAGATAGTTTTAATTATAGAATATAAGAGATTCTAGGACATCTGGTCCTTGTAAGATAGTCAGACTCTCCCAATAGTATGATTTCTTTGATAAGGATGAAATAATAGGGAAATACATTCATAAATAAAAGCTCCTCAGGCATTCTCTCTTCAAATAGTAAAGTTTATTGAGAGAGTTAAGATATGTTCATAAAACTGTATTAGTAGGTGATATGTGATATCAATGCCAGATGTGCTTTTTAGAGTTGAAGCCATGAGAGGATCCTTGTTTTGGAACAAATGTTAATTTTGCGATTTCTCAAGAAAAAAAAACAAAAAACAGTTTGTGTGAAGATAGAGGGAGAAGTTATTCTCAGAGAAAAGGAAGAGTAGGGGCAAAAGAAAGGGAGAAAATGTGCTCAACATCATAGAAAATTGTTTAAAGAAGAAAGAAATAGAAAGAAAAGGAGAAGAAGATGAGAAATAAACCAAAGACACTTAGCATGACAAATTAAAGGTGTGTTTACAGAAGTGTTTTCAGTGGAATTGTGGGGATGCAAGTCAAATCGGCTAATCAAGATGAAGTTGGTGAGATAATAGAAGCAATGGGGTGCAGACAATTTATTTTATGAAATTTGATGGAAAAAGTACTGCAGTAGATCAAGGGTTCAGAATGTTCAAACAAAGTTATTTGAGAGATATGTACATACTTGAAGATAGACTTGAAAAGTGTATACAATTCTTAAATCAATATATAATTTTGACCCAAGGATAAGCTCTACTTATGGATAAAAAGTATGTCTTTGATTACATTGTCTCTGAACTATTTTTGGTTACCTTTTCTATTTTTGTTTCTCTATATGTTTATTTCCTACTTTATCTTATTATGATGTAAAGAAGTATATTTTTTACCCCCAATCCATAACATTTCAATTTTAATTGAAATTTGGATTTTTTTTTTTTGTCTTTTGTCTTTTTAGGGCCACACCTGCAGCATATGGAGGTTCCCAGGCTAGGGGCTGAATCAGAGCTCTAGCCGCTGGCCTGCTTCACAGCCATAGCAATGTGGGATCCATGCCGCATCTGCAACCTACACCACAGCTCACTGCAATGCTGGATCCTTAACTCACTGAGTAAGGCCAGGGATCGAACATGCCTCCTCATGGATACTAGTTGGGTTTGTTAACCACTGAGTCGCAATGGGAACTCCAAAATTGTGACTATTCTTATAGTTTTTCACCTAAAATTTATTTATAAATATTCTTTCTGCCCAAATCACCTTATTTTTGGAAGCACTTTAATCAGTTTTGTCATTTAATTTTATTCCCCAGACTAAAAACCCTTTTTTCCTGATATATGGAACATAGGATAATTAAAAGGAATATCTATCGATAAAGATGCCATTAAATGGTAATTTTTATGTATATCCAGTAATAATTAATTTACTTGCCATTAACATTCTTGAGGAAAATTCAGTAGCACATACGAAGAGTCTTAAAAACATAATCATAAAATTGATCTGGAAACTCCAATTGAAATAATAGAATACTTTTATAAAGCATTTCATTGTAATGCCATTTATAATGATAATGAAATTAGTAAAACTGTAAAGAGGGGAATGGTTAAATAAATCATGGTAAAATAAGTCCATCTATGCAATGGAATGTTGATTAGCAGTTTAAAAATATTTTAAAATCTATATAATTATACAAGTAATGCTTAAAGTTTAGAATGTAGGGGGAAAATAAATTAAACATATAAACGTATTTTAATAAGAATTGAGTGGCTCGGCATTTTTATATACATAGTTATGTATTATATATATATAAATTTGAACAATATTTATAAAAATTAATATTTTTTTGTTTTTGTTGATTGTGGCTCTAAAGATAATTTAAACTTTCCTCTTTGTACCTGCCTGCATTTTTAAAATTCTCTATTAGAAGCATAAATTACTTCTATAATCAGAGAAAAGGTTTAAAAATATTTTAAAACGATCAACACACAGTAACATCAAAATTACATGATAGCAAGTTACCTTAAACTCTAAAAAAATTTATCCATGGACATGACACTGTGACAATTTCCACTGTAACCTCAACACAGGGAGGAAGGCTATGATTAGAAAATAAGCTAACGCTTAAATTTCTGTGCAACCTTGGAAGGTGCTGATGATACAAAGGGGAAATAGAATTCTTTTTTGAAGGGCATTAGGAGTTTCTTTTTTATTAAATGATAGTTAAGTTTGCTACTAAAGCACTTTGTTTGCCACTGGATACTTTTCTTTAGTTTTTTTAAGGACTGTGATCATTCACTACCGAACAATTAACTACCATTTGACTACTATACAAATGGTAAATTAAACACCTTTTAAAATTTTTTTATTTTTTTTTTTTCGTTTTTTAAATTTTTCCATTATAGCTGGTTTACAGTTTTCCGTCAGTTTTTCAACTGTACAGCATGGTGACCTGGTTATGCATACATACGTAGATTCATCACAAGTGATTAGACATAGTTCCTGGTAAACATCTTTTTTTAAAGACAGGCACAGTTAGTAGGCTGCTCAATGTCATCCATCTGATGCTATGTGTTGCATTTTTGAGGAAGTATTACCTGAACAGGAATGGCCATCTCTTAATGATGAGAGAATATGAAATATAACATCTTGTTTTTGTTTTTGACTTTTTGTAGCCCTTATCTTCAACACCCATTTCTTGCTTATTTTCCCATTTTTATATTGTGTTATTTTTCAACTAGAATACATCATGACTTCATGTAGTAACAAACAATTTCTCTGGTGACTTTAACCTAAGAAATGTCTGCCTCTCAGGTAGAAACTTTCACTTCTGTTTGCACAGCGGTATCCTAAAAATGTTTTGCCATGATCTTGGCTTTGATTTCATGGATAGATAGAATGATACATAAATACATACATACATACATACGTACATACATACGTAGCTAGGTAGATGGATAGATAGATAAATAGATGATAGACAGAAAGATAGATCTATTTGTGTGCGTGCTTATGTGTGCCTTGCCCTTCAAATCACAACAATAAGGCTAATTTTTCATCTTAAGTTAAAATTGCATTGATTTCAAGAGCTTGAACAAGTGTGTTGTATGTGTAGGTAGGAAGCAACAAGTGTTTTATCCATTCATCAAAAGTTTGTTGAAAGCGTGGTTAAGCAGTAGAACACAAGAACCTGTGGAGCAGACAAAGATTAATTATACCTGTACTCATGCAGCAATGTTTGTGTTCCAAACAAATTATATTTGCTTGTGTTTAAACGATGCATAAATCTGGGGCGTGCAGATGAACGTGTGTTCAGGATGGGTGAGCACACTTGTTTGAATGTCATATTTATCCCTGTATTTTGTCAGAAAATTAACTTCTTTGGAGTTTGTGCTTGAGCTGAGCATATGGTTGTTGATCTCTGGAGATGACAGCCTATCTGAGCAATAGCTCCTTATGGCTCCAGCTCTCCTCGGCTGGCAGATGCTTTGGGCTTTTCTACAATTAAGTGGAGATCATCACTGTTTTCTTTGAGCACTGCTGTGCCTTGTACTCTGAAGTGTTTTGTTAATCACTGTCTGCCTTCGACAGAAGCTGCCAAAGCTCTCATTAAGTTTGAATTTTGAAATGTCATGCTCGAATGATGGAATTTCATCCTTTTTCTGCATGAATGGAATTGGCTATGGAAAGGTGCCAGAAAAAAAAATCATGTCACTAAAGTATACTTGCTTTATATTTGGGGGATGAAACAAAAGACAGTTGTTGTGTGGAGGGGCTTACCTAATAATTTGTCAATTCTAGAGGATATAGTTTCCCAGGTGATATAATTTTGAGGTGCTCATCCTCACTAATAAGGACGGTTCTTTTACAGTTTGTATCAACGATCAGTCATTTCCATGCTTACAAAGTGAACTTTAAATTTCTTCCTTGCTCCAAGACCTTTCATGGCATTTGATATCGACACACGGTATGTTGAAACAGAAAGCAGTATGCAAGTTGCACAGGAGCAAAGCAATTGCTTTAATAACCTGTCTATCTAGCTGGGGCAGGAGAAGATATTTGGTAGCAAAGAGGGGAAAAAGACACTTTTGCCCTTCAAAATAATTGTTTGAAGTTGTATAGATTGAAAACTAAATGCATCTGTTGCCTAATGCTATGCTGCAGGAAACTAAGTGTTATGGGAAATATGGTTTGAAAAGACATTACCCATTTCTCTTGGTGAATCTAATTGTTTCAGTAGAATGAGTAAAAGTAGGAAGTAAGCCTTGAAGAAAAAAATGTTTAGAGTAATTAGCTCTAATGCCTAGTCACTGGAGTCATAAAGCATTTGGAAATTTATTAAACGGATCTATAAAGTCCTACACTTATAAAAACTGACATCTCCTACTTGTTAACCAACTTAGGAAGCATCCTTGTTTTTGTGCCTGCTTTGTCTATGGCTCACTTTATTTTGCTCAACAACGTGTGATGTATATTTCATTAAGATATTGTAATGGTCACAAAAAATCAAAATTCACACCTATTACTTTGTAGTAAACTTGCAGTAAACCTATTTGCAGTAAACTTGCAGTATTACTTTAATGGCTACACTGACTATAATAACCTTAGTCTCCTTACTTCTGTATGAATACAGTATGCATTTTCCATAAGGCCAGAAATTGTAACATACTGTTTGAGTGTAGTGCCCACTCTTTATAGACTATATTTTTTTTTTCCTTTTAGGGCCACACCCGAGTCATATGGAGGTTCCCAGGCTAGGTTGGGTTGGAGCTGTATCTGCTGGCCTACACCACAGCCACAGCAACACAGGATCCAAGCCACATCTGCGACCTATACCACATGACAATGCCGGATCCTTAACCCACTGAGCAAGGCCATGGATCGAACCTAGTAAGATTTGTTTCTGCTGAGCCATGATGGGAACTCTTTTTTTTTCAGACCATTTTAATGAATCTGTGCATTAGAAGTCCCTGAGTAATATGCTGATTGAAAGTTCTGAAGCAAAATGTTACTTAATCTATTTTTATGGCAAGGAAACGATTATGTGTGTCCTCCCTCTAGGAATAACTGAGTAACATGCTCTAAGCACCTTGTATTGTAATAGTAGATGAGAACCATATGATCTGAGACAGGCATTAGTGGGTAACAGTTAGACAAGTTTATGTACATAACAATTTCAGTTTTAATATATTGTCCTATATTTAAACAAAGAAGTTCACTCATTTGACATAAATTGACTTTTGCAATGAGATCCTATTGTTTAACATCTTTCCTCACCTGAGGTTAAAGAACTGTCTTTAAAAAGAAAAAACTTGTTACATTAAAAATCACTGGACTGTGGATTTCTCGTTGTGGCTCAGCAGTAATGAAACCGACTAGTATCCATGAGGATGTGGGTTCAGTCCCTGGCCTTGCTTAGTGGGCCAAGGATCCAGCATCGCCGTGAGCTGCGATGTAGGTCGCAAACTTGGCTTGGATCTGGCATTGATGTGACTGTGGTGTAGGCCAGAAGCTGTTGATTCAATTTGACCCCTACCCTGGGAATTTCCATATGCCATGGGTGAGGCCCTAAAAAGGCCCAAAAAACCCAGGACTTTTGACGTCTGTTTGTAGAATTTTCCCATTAGCTATGAGAAAACCATAAAAGTCTTCGACCTACATACTTCACAGTGTCATTGTAAGAATAATATAAATTGAATGTAGACAGTCTTTGAAAACATAACATACTCCATAAAAGATAAGGAAACATAATTCCAACATTCAAGTTCAAAATCTAGTCCTTTCTTCATAGACCGCTTTTTCTAGACTGAAAGTTTAAAGAGGTATGCAGTATCTACAACCAACCAAACATGAATTCTTCTAATGAAATTTTCTATAATAGTATACTAGAGCATTTAGTAAGGCTAAGTCTCAGTGTAGATATTACTCATACATTTTTATGTACACTTTTGAAACCAATTCTTTGATTTATAATAGCCATTTATATTTCGATATTTATTTTTAATATTATCTTAAGTAACATTTATTTCCTATATCTTAAATAAATTCAATTACTGAAAAAATTTATTTTTTAAAAATAACTTTGTTAAACTAGAATCTGAAATACAAAACTGTCATCGACATTAACAAGTAATTTGTGAAATAACTTTAAAATATTGCAGTCATCTGCAAAATGGAAAAATATCTTTTTTTAATTAAAAAATTTTATCTAATTTCTGTAAGTGTACCTGGGACAGCAAGGTAAGTTGTTTGTAATTTTAAATGCATTATTGTTTTCGAATATGAAAGTAGTAAATCTACATTATAGAAAATATAAAAAGTAACTAAAGAAAAACAAAAACACTGGGGAAAAATAAACAATCCCATTACTCAGATAACCCCTCAAAGATGTTGATTTAGGTCTCTTTACTTTTTTGTCTTACATAATCATAACCATCTGATATGTTATACAATATTGAATCCTATGCTTTCCATCTTATATTATATGATACTATATGAATTTAAGACTCTAAAATAACTTTAATTTTAATGAGCATGTTATTATCATGAATATGGCATATATATGCCTATATATTTGTATATATATACATACAAATATATTCAACATTCTCCACTTGTGAGCATTTATTCTTACTTTTTCGTATTATTCATATTTTTTGTATACGAAACTGTCTGATTTTGGTATTTTTTTTAAATTTTAGATTTTGAGAAATTTAATTACTATCTGAAAGGGCTTGAGAACTGTTGAAGTTTTGCTATGTATAAATAAGGCCAAATCCCTTATTTGAAGTTTGACTTAAAGCAGGAAAGAGAGCTTGTTTCTCCATCAGTAATAGAATTGTATCTCATTAAATTTCTGATTAGAAGACTGAAAACACTGTGTTTTTACTTTCTTATTACACACACACACACACACATTACAAAACGAAGAAAGTAACATTTTACATAAAAGTACCTAATGCCTTTCTGGAAGGAAAGCTAGATAATGATGTTGAGCTACATATCTGTTGGCAATATAACTTCTTGAGTGTTCATGGAGAAGGATGAAGTCTTCCCCACCAAGGCCATATTGATATTAAATGTTTTTTGTTCTCCTTTTTTAAAAAACAGTTTTAGGTGTTTTACTGACACTAGTATTATTACCTTCTTGGTGCCTTCCCTCTTTCCTGCCTCCACACCTGCTCCCATATTTCCACACATTCACCACTATCACCACATTTACTTTTCAACATAATGAAGATATTTTGAAAGAATAAAGTTCAAAAGAGTGCAAGAATTTTGGTATCTGTGGTAATATAATGGACTTCTCTAGGAAATGAATCTTTCCAGGTTTTGAAAACTTATTCCATAGGGTCTTCATGAGAAGTAAAGGTGATAAGCTATGTTAAGTATTTCTCAGAATGTCTCACACATTACGAGTGCTTGATAAAGCATGAATTTTGCCTTTTATTAGTAATAAATTGGCAGAGCAGTGATATAAAGCTAAAAAAATCCTTGAAGTGTGTAATACAATTCCAATGCATATTAAGAGTACACTGGTTGAGGGAGAGGAAAAAAAAAACCCTAAAATTTAGATAACTTCCACAAGGAGAATCCATGTCCATCATTCCAATGATAGCCATGTCTATCATTAAGACAAGCTGGAGTTTGCTGGTGGCACAAATGGTTAAGGATCCGGCATTGTCACTGCTATGGCCTGGGTTTGATCCCTAGCCCAGGAACTTCCACATGCTGCAAGCATGGCGAGAAAAAAAAAAACCCCAAAAAACAGAAAAAGTCATAGCTATCTGGAGACATACATCCATTTATTTCATGCTAAAATTCTAGAGATTTTTTTCTGTAATATACATAACTAAAATAGATATTAGAGGTTATGATACGAAATTATTATTTATAAATAAGAAAAAATACCTAGTAAATTTTAAGTAGATCGCTCCCTGGTACTTAAGTTTTGGTCTCTTTTTTTTAACAGAACAGTTTTTACCTATGACTATGTCGCCAGTATAAACTAAGTGGCAAAAAACTTTAAAATATTGAAAATAACTTGAAAAATACTTGGATTCATTTAAAATACAAAACTGATATAAGTTTTACTCAGATTTTAATGCCACATGTATTTCTGAGTATTTCAAAACAAAATGTGTTGCTCATTTGGGGAAAGATCTTTATCTATCCGGTATATCACCTGCACAATGAAATAGAATAGTCTGTGGTCTACTGGAAATAGTGCTGTTTTCTCACCTCTATAAAGAAAGCAGTGAATGGCAAATGATTAAGAAGACAATCTTCGGTTGTTAAATCAGTAATATTTATACCTAATTCACAGTACTTCTTTCTGTATTAATTACATAAAAAGATACTTAATTATCAACAGTCCTAATTATTAGCAAATTATTATCACTACATATGAAAGTACATTGAGCTCAAGTCCCAATAGCCTGAATAAAATGAAGTCCTACCATTTAAAAGGTAACATAATGAAATATTTTTGGTATTCTAACAGGTGTGTTTTAAAAATATTCTTCCCCTAAAAAAATTACTTTGTACTTTACTCATACATATTATTATAAACCAGATCAGGCTGTTCTTTCTTGTTACTGCTTCCCAGAATTACACTTTTTATAACCAGAGAAATGGAGTATGCTCTTTAAAGATTTCTACATAATTATCTCACTTCAAAACACGCCCGAAGTTTTGAACGTTGAAGAATACAAAACACAACCTATCATTTATAGATCCTTGGACTGATGGGTAAGGCTGATTTTTTTATTTTTTGCCTTTGTGTTAAGGATGTGGTCTCTCTCACTCTCTCTCTCTTTTACTCTCTCTCTGCTCCCACTTTTCTCTTTTTCAAGACTGTTTTTTTTTTTAGAACAAAGTGATACATTTATCACAGTTGATAACACTATATTGACAGTTTACAAAAGTCCACAGTTTACATTAAGGTCTTTCTTGGTTATACAGTGCATAGGTTTGGACAAATGTATAATGCCATGTATCTAACCATTATGATATCATACAGTATACTTTCACTGCATTATCTCTTTTTTGATACATTTTAGTTTACTGTCACAAATATGGATTAAGATGTTTCATTTTGTTTTCCTTTATTCAGTTTTTAAAACACGTCACTTCTGTTCTTCCCCCTAAACTGCCTTAGCTGAGCTCTTAAGATCATTTCTCCATCCTTACTTTCCTTGCTTCCTTTGCACATCCTATTCCCGAACTAAGATGCAAGTGTTATTTCAATCAATATTTCTCTCAATCAATATTTTGTTGGAATCAACTCCAAAGGCAACAATTCTTATTGCATTAATTTATGTCATATATTTATTTTCTACATTATTATTATTATGATTATTTTCAATGGGAAAATTATATATAACATTCTATTTTTAAGGAGTTGACACTCAAAAAGGGAAATGAAATTATTACTTTATATATATAATAATAAAAAAAACTCTTAATGTGCTTTTATCTCTTACTTTCTAGAAAACATAACCATCTCCCTAGAATATCAAAGTCTAAAGCTTTCAAGAGGAAATAAGTTATAAGTAGAAGTATGAAAGAAAGGGAAGAGAGGAAAATTTGGTGAAATATGATTGGGGTGGATCTCACTTTTATTTTCTTTTATCTGCATTTGGTGCTTGGATATGCCCTGTTGTTTGTGAAGAAGAAAAATAATTCAAAGGATTTAGTGTTCAAATTCAAGGGGAAGTAATATTATAACTTAGATTTCTTTATGTGAATTGAGGCTTTTTTTTTTTTTTTACTTTTGTGCTTTTCTGATAAGAGTGAAGAGCTAAGTAAGGATTCACAGATGGGTGCAATTTTGCTTTAACTTAATTTCTCTATGTTTTTAATAACACTTTTCTAGATAAACTTATCCCATGGAAGTTAAATTGCAGAAGAAGAAACAAGAATTGTAACCCTATTAATTTTCTGACAAATCACTACCAATAGAATCTTTTTATATTTTAGGGTGTACTGTTCTACCCAAGTAAATCTCTAATAACGTAGCTATCACCGTTACAGTTATTTCTGCTTACTTTAGCTGAATCACAGCAGATGTTGATATATTTTTAAATTCTTAAAGTATGCAGACTGATAAAGAGAACCAGGTATTTTTTTAAAAAAAAAAACAGTATTTTTTGACATATTTTCTTGAATCAGCAATGTCTATTTATAGATCAGGTGGAATTGTGGATGTATTCAATGATTTTGATTTTTATTATTAATACTGCAGACTCTTAGTCTGTCACATTTTTTTACAATGTTCTTTCAATTTCTGTTGTACACCAAAGTGACCCTGTCATACATTTATCTACATTCTTTCATTTTTTCATATTATGTTTCATCATGTTCTAACACAAGACATTGAACATGGTTCCCTGTGCTGTATAGTAGGACCGCATTGCTTATCCATTCCAAATATAACAGTTTACATCTACCAACCATAAAGTTCCTTTCCATCCTGCTCCCTCCCACCTCCCCTCTGGCAACCACAACTTTGCTCTCCATGTCCATGATCTGTTTTATAGGTAGGATTTATGACATATTTTAGATTCCACATATGTGATATCATATGGTATTTGTCTCTCTCTTTCTGACTTACTTCACTTAGTATAAGAATCTCTAGTTGTATCTAGGTTGCTGCAAATGGCATTATTTTGTCATTTTTTATGATTGAGTAGTGTTCCATTGTATATATGTGCCACATCTTCTTAATCCATTCACAATAGCCAAGACATGGACACAACCTAAGTTTCCATCAACAGATGAATGGATTAAGTCTATCACATTTTATATTCAAATAACATATGATCTTATTTTATTACAAACATCTAAAATGGGAAATGGAACTTTCTGTTTCTACAGATTATAAAACTAAAGCATAAGAGGCTTAGTCTGTTGTTTTTAAATACTGATGATAAATATTTGCTATATCTGCTAACCTAAAAAAAAGATCAAAATATTAATTTATTTCTAATATTAATGATAACTCAAGGTATATTTTCTCTCTAAGGCCTTTTGATTTTACCTTTTCACATGCTTTTTATAATTCAGTGAAGTGTTTCTATTTAGATCATAGGCCACTGCAGTAGCAAACCTAACTAGTGTCCATGAGGATGTGGGTTCAGTCCCTGGCTGCTCTCAGTGGGTTAAAGATCTGACATTGCTGTGAGCTGTGTGTAGGGTACAGACTTGACTCAGATCCTGCGTTTCTATACCTGTAGCACAGGCCAGCAGCTGCAGCTCTGATTCGACCCCTAGCCTGGGAACTTCCATATGCCATGAGTATGGCCCTAAAAAGACCAATAATAATAATGATAAAAATAATAATAATAATAATAATAATAACAATAGTACTGGCTTGAACAAGATTGGAAATGCAACTGATTCCTTATGGTAATGGGTGAAACTCCTTGACATTACGTTTATGCATTGATGTTACAGCAGTACCACATATGGTACTGCAGTGATTTACAAAACTGTCCTTGCAGATAGGATCTGAAAGGTAACACTACTTATTCTTAGTTCTTCAATAAACATATAAATCATGAATCTTGAAAATATCAGTATGTTTTCTGACTCTGATCACAAGTAAATTTGTTACTCAGACTTTTTTTATTATTTACAATTATATTTTAAAGAATTATATAATAATTTATTGCTATAGATAGCATGTCTGTCCTTTGCTTTTATAAAAAATATTTTATTCATGGTTTTTTCCTTGAAAATGATATGTCTAAGACACAACTTTTAAAATACAAAATAAGTACTCCAAATAGGTAGCGTTCAAGAAAGACCAAGAATATAACCTTCATGTATCTATTTCCGAATTTAGTTTTCCTGGTAAATGCATGTGCACTGTAATTCTCTGGGATCATTTCCAGGTATGTTGTGTTAGTACAGTATTGTATTGTAACACTCTCAAGTCCTCTCCAGATTCTCCGGTCAGCATCAATCTATTCATTTTCATCCAACAGAGACACTATGGTAGTTTCATTTCTCAGGCATGAAGAAACTGAGCACCCTTCTCTGCAAAAGTTCAGTTAAATACCCCTCTGAGGGAACTCTGCCACAGGTGCTACATGTGAGTAGTGTTCATAGTTTGATGTTGTTTTTTCAAATGCATTATTAGATTATTTTTAAAATATACCATATAGTGGCATCATTAATATGATACCAAGCCAAAGTAAATAGTGGAGTATTTTCAAAAAACATTTTAGAATTTGCCAGTTGTTTACAGAGTTAAGTAAAGTTCCTTTAGGTTAACCTATGAAAGACATATAAATTAGCTACTACCAAGTAACTTAATCATTTATAACCACAACTAGTTAAATATTCAAAACAAGTTCAAGTTGTCTTACAATTTCAGTGCTCTTAGGTAAAATGAAAAAATAGCACATGGGAATTAAAATGTTAAAACTAAATTGATAATAAGCCATGCAACTTTTGAGTAGCTATTAAGTTAAAACTTTAACATGTGTATTTTGAAGTTAGGCTCTTGATTTTAACATAATTTTTGTTTTCTTTGCACTCTTGTAAATCATGCTCACTTTCAGTAATATTATTTGCTAGGTACATTTCCATAATACAACGTTTCATTCTTTGGAATTCCCTGGAAGTAAATGTCTTTCCATTCCTTCAGTAATAATATACAAAGACAAGTAAATGTATATGAAAACACACACACACACACATACACACACACTCTCACAGGTCTCACAGGGAGTAAAGGACACTTCTGAAATTCTGTCATAATTCTGTCAAATGTCATAAGTTTGTCCTGGAAAGAAAATGTGGGAGTCACTGAGAGTACCCTGACATCTAGATGCCATTCTTCTGTTCTTTGGTGGGTTACGAACTATCATCAATTCACATATTTCCTTTACATATAACATGGGATGTTCTAAATGTTATTTTCATCCTATGTCTTTCATACATCTTAAGAAGCATTTAAAAAGCTGTATTAAAGTCAGCATCTTTGAAACTTTCTTCCATTATGCCTTCTGATAAAGGTGTTTTCATTACTGCACATGTCTGAATGAATTTAGGAAGTTTACCTGCCTTAAAATTTACTGTTTGTCTACGTGTAGGTGTGTCATGTGCGCACATGTGTGTGAACACGTGTAAATACAGAGTCCTTCCTAGAAAATACAGTATTGAGTGTGTTAGAGCTGCTTACAAATCTCATTCATAGATTATTGGTCAGATTGTAGGGATATCTGGAGCAGAAAGACATTAGCTCAGCATAATTAATATGTCTGCCAGCCATTTTTATAATGACTTGCTGCAGTTTTTATTGTCTGACAAACCGTATGCTGTGCTGTACTGTGAGCCTTCTTGTTCGACATAATAAAAAATGATACGCTGTATCCCTAGAAGTCTAGCTGGGTGAAAGGAAGGCAGCAGAGTTCTGCTTCTGCCAATAGCTGGGTGGCGTAGTCTGTTGAAATGATTCTGCAGGTGATATACAATTACCATCATTTATAATGCATTGTTCATGATATATAGTAGGGTTATTATTTATGTATATAGAACTTTTAAATCCATTCATACACCTACAATTTCTTTACACATGTTAAATATACCACCAGGTGTATCTGAACCTTTTGAAGTGAAAATATTTATCCATACTTAGAGAGCTGACTTTTGGTTCGTTAATTTATTACCACATTTTATGTGACATAGTTTTTTTAAAAACTTTGTTCATCAGAGAAAAAAATATTTCAAAATATAAAATGTTCCAGTTACTTCATAGTTATGTATATTAACGTTACATTAAAGTTTTAGATTTAATATGAGTGATCATGTTCAATTTAATGTTCCCCTACGTATGAAAAGATCTATGTTTGGGTTTAATAAAAATGTATTAATATAAGGTCTATGAAGTACATTGGACAGGAGCCTTATACAATAGAACTGCATGGTATGTATATTCACTTTGGTGATAAATGCTTCATTCCTTCTTTAGAGGATTATTAAAAGCGTTCTCTGGAGGAATAAAATGGTGGAAGTCACACATTTAATAGCTCAGGTACAAAGAGTCAGATTGTGCCAGTTGGCAAAAGTTAGCAGGAAGCTGTCACAATAAATGGCAGCAGCTGCTCATAGTTCTAAAGAGTATGTCCCAGTCAGAACTGAAAACTGATGGCATCTACATTAATACTACCTTAATGGCCCATCTGCTGCTCCATAGGGTCCCTAGCTGCTGTATGGAGTCATAGGCATTTGACAGGCAGTCTCTGTATGCCAGACACACATTGTGCCAAATGTTTTAGGCTGCTTCATCTCGTTCTGATCTGTCAAATTCTCTCTACTCATTTATCAGGCAAGGAGTTATGAGGATTTTTCTTTTCTACACATCATTAGTTTTCAGCACGGGGGCAGCTAAGAATTTGGAAGGCAAACTATTTTGGTTATTATTATTATTTTTCTAATTGACAATGCAAGGCCAAGTTGTCTGATACACTCTACTGTACTGGGTAGGTTAACAAAGCACTATGACAAGCAAGCTCTGTGGAGAAATCAATCAAGTTTGTTTTCAAATGTGATGCTGTATACTGTGATTGTATTGGAGGCAAATAATACATATATTTCTATACAGCATTATTAACTATGAGAGCTCTATTTTAGGTTGTTGAGATAGAAAATGCTAATATCATATTGGAATACTATTAAAAATACTTGGATAGGAAATGGGAAATTCACTTTTAAGAACAACTCTTAAACTTTTGTTTCCAAAGTAGAATCAATCTTAAAGAGCCAAACACAAAGAGAAACCAGTGTGTGTTTTATAGCAATTGATTAAATTGTGCAGAAAACATATTGTTTCCTATTGAGGATAAAGTATTTTGAAAGGACTGAAGGGTTAGGGCGGTGCAATTCAAATATTATCCAGTAAATAACCATTGGAAAATATATAACAAGACACATTTTACATTAAAAATTGGAAAACTAACTTTCTTTCTCTCTTTCTCCCTTTCTTTCTTTTTTCCTTCTCTCTTTCCCTCTTCCTTCCTTCCTTCCTTCCTTTCTTTCTTTCTTTCTTTCTTTCTTGCTTGCTTGCTTGCTTGCTTTCTTTCTTTCTTTCACTGCATCTGCAACATGGAAAGTTCCTGGATCACAGGACCCATGCCACAGCTGCGGCAATGCTGGATAATTAACCCACTGCACTGGGCTAGGGATCAAACTCACACCTCTTCATTGACCCAAGCTGCTGCATTCGGATCCTTAACCCACTATGTCACAGCAGGAACTCCTGGAAACCTTTATTTTTGAAAAAAGTCTCTAGATGATGAGATCAACTTTACTCAACTTAAAAGATTACTGACTTTCTCATTTGGGAGATGCACTATAAAATAGCTGCCAAATACATACATTTTAGAATGTCTCCACCCTTTCTGATAGTCAGCTGGCAGGTAAACCCTGTTTCTACTAGGATCTCCCTAGCTTGCCTGATACTTTATATGTTTCCAAAAGGTAATTGTTCCATATTTGCAAGAGTTTTTCAGTCAGTATGATGAAATGTATGGCCTATATGTTTTTCTTGGTGTCAATTTCCAGAGTTGGTGTCTTGGTGTCTTTTTCTTTGTTGTCAATTTCCAGAGTTGACAGATTATGTGTTCTTATTTAATTATTTTAAGAATTGGTAAATCAAAAATTAGGCACAAAATAACCCTATTAAATGGGTATAAATAAGCCAGATGTGTCCCATGTTATGCTGTTCAAAAAAGAAACTGTAGGTGGAACAGTCAGTTTATTCCAGGTTTCAGTAAGTTTCTCAATCACAATTGATTACAACAATAATGTTAACAATAATTTTAAAAAGAACTATTACAATATGTTGCTATGTTTTCTTAGAAGCCTAGTCAACTTACCTCAAAGACTAGATCATATGTAAGTGATGGGGTTCATTGCAAGTGTGTGTGTGTGTGTGTGTGTGTGTGTGCATGTGCGTGCAAGCATATATGTTGTAAAGGAATGGAGAATGTTTTTGGTGGGTTTACATATTTAATTATTAACATTTTCTTAATTTCTCTGAGTATCTGCTATTTCAACATACATTTTAAAAGACACAGCAGTCAAAAAATAAGTTTTAGTATACTGTTTTAGACATGCTTAAGGTTTATTAAATTATTTCTACTTCAAATAGATCCAATATTATAGTGACTGTTTCCCAATCTGCCAGTAGAATGAAAAATGCAATTAAGTATCAAAACCAGTTTGTGATTTGTGCTATTTATTATTATGACTGCCCATTTTAGGCATATTGTCTGGGCAGGTACATAACCCAGAAAATTTTGATAAAAGGGTCAGAAACAGCCTACTTTCTTCTTACATGCTTTTGCATCACTGATTTTATTTTGCATTTAGGAAGCTTCTAGGGTAATAAAAAATGTAAAATTTAGTTTTTAGAATATGTTAGAGTTGATGTTAGAAGCAGTATGCACTGCATTCAAGCTTGACAACAACTCTGTGAGAAAAGCTTGACTCCTTATAAGAAATAGGGTGAGGTTCTTGGAGAGTAAGTGGTTTATCAGGGTCACAAATGTGATTGAACTGAATTTGAACCAAGCCTATGAGAAGTTAAGGTCAGGAGTTCCTGTCATGGCTCAGTGGTTAACGAATCTGACTAGGAACCATGAGGTTGTGGGTTCGATCCCTGGCCTCGCTCAGTGGGTTAAGGATCCGGCGTTGCCATGAGCTGTGGTGTAGGTCGCAGACGCATCTTGGATCCTGAGTTGCTGTGGCTGCGGTGAAGGCCGGCGGCTACAGCTCCTGTTAGACCCCTAGCCTGGGAACCTCCACATGCCGCGGGTACGGCCCTAGATAATGCAAAAGGACAAAAAAAAAAAAGTTAAGGTCATACTATGTCATTGTTTGTAATTACATTTCAAAAAAAGAGAAAATATCATACATACTAGAATATATTAAAGAAAGCAAAACTAAAAAAAGAAGTTAGGCTTGGGCAAGGACTCGTTATCAAAGGAATCTGACAGGTGGAGTGCGCCCAGAGCCAAGGCCTGTACCTGAGGGGGAGTGCCGGTTCTTACCCAGAGTGCTGGGGACAGCAGGGCTCATCATGACCCAGCCATTTTTTTTTTTTTTTTGACATCTGCAGGCTCTTGGGAAATGGCTTTGTCTGTGAATTAGAAGGCCTGCAAATCTTTGGGCTCTAGGCTGTTTTGCTATGGGACAGCTCTTGATGAAATGTAGTACTAAAAAGATAGAATGCTGTTTCTCACTCTGAGGCCAGTGGCACTGATGATGAATTTCTAGTGCAGGTAACATCCAGTTGGCTCTTCATCAGTTGCTTGCAAACCACCATGGAAGTATCTGGCCCAGAGAAAGACTCCTCAGTAATAGCTTCTCTCACTGGAGACAGCAGTGTCCAACGAACAGCTTGATTTGTGGAGGCAGGTTAGCAGACAGATATTTTAAAAGTTGGAAATGAAAAAAAGACGAGAAGTCCACCTACAAGTCAAAAAAATGAGTGCTACAGATATTTGGAGTATTAATGTAAATTACCGCCATTGGTAAAAAAGCATATAAAAATTGAGTTGAGTACTCAGTTGCTCTCAATCAACTCAAACTAGCTGATATTTTCCTTTTACATAAGAGCTTATAACAAAACATAGTATAGGAAGTTGGTTTAAGTATCCTAGTCTAGCCATAGAAAGATTTATGTAAGACTTGAAGGTAAGGAATGCATGTTTCAGTTGGACTAGAGGTCTTAAATTCTGGTTTTTGGCATTGGACCTGCATTGTATAGACAATGGATAATAACGTTTTGGTGACATTGATCTTGATCTTGTGGTATATATAATCTATTAGAGGATAAAGATACTAAAAATAGGGAAATGGATTAGGAGTCCACATGTGAAGCAGTAAGGGCCAAAATGGTAGTAATGATGAAAATGAAGTGTTTAAGAGAGAGAATTTTGAAAAAAATTGATGGACTTAATGACTGATTAAATACAGAAGAAGAAACATGGATGAGACAATGGTTGCTCTGAGCCGAGTAAATGAAAGAATGGACTCATTTTTGAAAAACAGGTAAATCAGGAAATGAAATTATTTTTGAGAAAGAGAAATCAAATTGAGTTTAAGATAATAATCAAGTGTTCAACAGAAAATATCTGTTCTGCCGCTGGAAATTCAGAACCATCCTTTAAGTTGAGCATTTCAATTAATTTGAGCTATATTTTTTGATACAAAAACAATTTTTATGCATAAACCATACCTTTTCTTCTACTTGTATCGTAAGTCTCAGTAGGAACTCACATTTGGTTAGCAGTAATAGACATTTAAAACTCCTACATATTAAATTTTAGTTCCCCTTTATTATATAGTAGCTAATTTGTTCTTTAGTAGATGATAATAGAGATTGAACTCTTAAAATAGAGACTGATTATTATGTCATTAGAATGTGACAAAAAAAAACTCCTTGAAACTGTAGAAATGAAGAAAATATATTGGAAACAAGGGTTTTGCATTGCGTGTGTGTGCGTGTGTGTGTGTAAAATCATTGTGATTCAGCCACCAGAGGGGGGAAAAAAACTTTATTAGCTTGGAAAATTGAGTAACTGCTTTTTTTATGGGAAAAAATACAACTTCAGTTATTGTTTTTCTTCTTGGTAACATCAGTCGTAATAAGGAAGGGAGAAGCCAAAAAAAAAAAAAAAACGTTTTTCTGGGAAAGTTGTAGTAGACAAATCTGATATAAGGCCTGGAAAGTGGGATGTTAAAATTTCTGATTAGAGGGAGTTCCTGTTGTGGTGAGCAGGTTGTGAACTTGACTAGTATCCATGAGCATGGGGGTTCCGTCCCTGGCCTTGCTCACTGGGTTAAGGATCCAGCATTGCGGTGAGCTGCAGTATAAGTCCAAATGTGGCTCGGATCATGCATTGCTATTGCTGTGGCATAGGCTGGCAGCTGCAGCTCCATTTTAACCTGCAGACGAGGAACTTCCGTATGCCACAGGGGCAGCCTTAAAAAGAAAAAAAAAATTCTGATGAGGGTATTCAGTTTTGAAAGAGGCCTTAGAAAAACCCTAAGAACATCAGTATGGCTATGATCACACATCAGTATAGCTGTGGAGAGATTGGAAAGCCTGTAACTTGGTTCAACTGCTAGCACATTGTATAAATTCAACATATGCTTGCCAGTTCAGTGCGGTGACAACATTGGAGTGTGGTTTAAAGAGTACTGGGGGATGGGATTCATCACGGACTGCTAGAATGGGATTCACAATTGTCTAGCTGAGGACCCTAAGCAGGGTCCCTGTCTGTCATTCTGAATCCCCTCCTCTGCTCAATGGGAATAGCATGTTCTCTAATTCACAGGAGTGTAGGCAATATTTTAAAATGTTTCTAAGTTTTGAATAACAAAAATTTAAAAACCCGCAGGGGATTGAGATCATTTTATTTGATTAAAATAATTTTTGACTATTTCTACATAGAAGTAAATGCAGCTAACTGAAGAATCACACAACTATGGGGGACAGAGGCCTGCTATTTAGGAAACAATAAAAACAAAATAGAAAATCATTTTGGATTATAGTTTAAATATTTGCTCGATCCATCATTTTGTTTTACTCCTTCAGGTGCTAAGGTGATATGAATATTATTCCATCTTTGTTGATTTTCCATTTCTTCTGCTTCCTTTCTAAGATCTTTTACTCCTTTCATTTATGTTTTTTTTTTTTTGTTTTCTTGGCTGCTTTCCTGTCTGTTTTCAGTAACCCTTATTCACTTTCTATTTGAGAACATTCTCCTTTGCACATCTTGCAATTTCTTCTTTATTTCTGAATTTTATTTTTGTTTCTTCATTTCTTTCCAAAGCTCAGTCAACTTTTTTTTTATCATTTCTCTCTATTTGTGTTTGTTTCTATATTTGAATTTCTAATTCAAGTTATTTTTTCATATCCTTGAAGGCCAGACTGAACATGTTTAATCATATTTGGACTGCTGATTTTTTTTTTTTCATTTTCTTCTGCTTCCTGGTATATTTTGCAGGAGGGGAGGTTCTATTCAGTCCATGTAACATTTTGTTCTGTAACATTTTATGGTAGCTTAATATGGACTTATTGAACTTCCTTTTGTTGCTTTTTTTTTTTTTTTTTTTTTTGGCTGCTCCACTGCATATGAAGTTCCTGGGTCAGGGATCAGATCTGAGCCACAGACGGGACCTAGGCTGCAACTGCAGCAATGCTAGATCCTTAACCCACTGTTCCAGGTTGGGGATCTAACCTGTGTCCCAGTGCTACAAGGCACTGATCCCATTGCACCATGGTGGGAAATCACCTTTTGTTCACTATTAAGGTAGTGGAGTCTTTTAAAAGATTCCTAGCTTAATGTAATCCTAATTTGTTAGTAGAGCACAGTACAGGTATTTTCTTTTTGTTTGTTCTCTTGTTTTGATATGGTGAAACAGAAGTTATAAGCCTCTAATTTATCTTTTTTGTTGTGACGTATTCCAAATTTCCCCAGTGTATACGTGCACATCTAGGACTATTAAAGCAGACAAAGGAAGACCTAGAAAAACTTTCCTAAATAGGAGGCCGTTTTTTCCTTTAGTTGTGTGATACTTCAATTGGCTGTATTCATTCTGATGAGGAAAATAAGTAAAAATTCTTTTACTCTAGGAGATATATATGTAGAGATAGATAGATATAGATATAGATATAGATATAGATATAGATATATTCACCTCCCAGTTGCCAGAGTGATTTTCCCCATTCTTCTTTGTTCTATTTTATTCCCCAGAATCTATCCATTTTGAAAAGTACCTCTCTTAGATTGAACCAGTCTTCCTAAATCACATGTACTTTTAAAGTTGCTTCCTTGTGGTCCATGCTTTTATCTGCCTGGACAGTTTTTTAGTATTTTTAGATTTAGAATGGACTTAATCTTCCGGCATATGTTTTGATCCCCCTTAGGACTCTTCATTAGTTCCTTCTTTTTTGCCTTTTTGGGTTTTTTTCTGGGTCTACCTTTGCTTGCCTAAAAGCCCTGCAACAGATCAATAGGGCAGGGATGGAGTGGGACCAGCAGGGACACTGTGCAGGGATGTGGTAATTTTTCTTTTTTCGATTATGGTTATTTTGATGTTTAAGTATTGTCTACCTTCAACTGATGTTGAAGACAGTCTTATGTAGGATTTAATTTTCTCTTCTTGTACATTGTTTGAGGCAATATTGGGGGATGAGAAACTATGCAGCTGCGAATATCCTTAGCCTTGCAGAAGCACTGGGATTTCATATATAACTGTTATGAACATCTGTGTATAAGTCTTTTTATGTTTGCATATTTTCGTTTATATTGGATCAATATCTGGGGGTACAATCGCTGGATCATAGGATAGATATATACTTAACTTTTAAAGAAATTGTCTCTCTAAAATGTTGGTACCTATTTGTTCTCCCACTTGCAATACAGACATTAGGGAGGATTGAAAATATGTCATATTTTGTCTTCCATTGTTGCTTTTGAGAAATCAGCTAACTTTATTGTTTTTCTTTATATTGGAACTTTATCTCTTGTTACGTTTACTATCTTCTTTTTGTCTTCGATGTCCTGCAATTTCACCTTGATACAGATGTGATTATTTTTATTTATAGTGCTTTAAGTTCATTTGACTTCTTTGGTCTCAGGTTTAGTCCTTTCCCATAGCCTGAGAAATTCTTGACTATCATCTCTGATAATTGCCTCATCTCTTTATCATACTCTTCTTCTAAAATTCAAAGTTCCAGTATATTAGAATATTTAAATATTTTTTAAATTTCCTATTCATTGGTTTGAATGTTTCTTTTACATAAATTATTTGATGTTTCCATTCACTAAGTCTTACTTCACCAGTAAATATTATGTTATTAATTATATCCAATTAGTTTTACATTTTAACTGTATTGTGCATTTTAAGAGTTATATTTTGCTCTTTTTCAGTATAATTAGATAACCTTTATGGTTTTCATGGCTTAATTGTGTTTTTGAGCTTGTCTTTTATTTATTTTTTTATTAACCATACTTATTTTATATTTGGTTACTGATAATTTTAAAACCTAAAGTCTTTTAGGATATAAATCTGCTCTCAGTCTATTATTTTAGATATCAGTCACAGTGTTGCCCCCAAGTTGTTTGTTTTTTTTTTTTGACTTAAATTTATTTAAACTGCTTATCTACCTTAGAGATTTTATGGGCTTCTGGCCATGGTGCAGTAAGTTAAGAATTTCGCTGCATGAGTTCCTGTTGTGGCTCTGGGGATTTAGGACCCAACATTGTCTCTGTGATGATGCAAGTTCAATCTCTGGCTCACTCAGTGAGTTATGGATCTGGTGTTGCCCTGTCTGTGGTGCAGGCTTGCAGTTGCAGCTCCAATTAGGCCCCTAGCGTGGGAACTTCCATATGTTGCAGGTACAGCCATAAATACGAAAAAAATAATTAAAAAAAAAGAATCTGATTGCAGCAGCTTAGGTTGTTGCAGAGGTGCAGTGAATTAAAGGATCTGGCATAAGTCTCAGCTGAGGCTCGGATTTAGTATCTGGCCCAGGAACTTCCATGTATCGTGGATGGGGCCATAGAAACCAGAGACATTTAAAATTAAGTTTTCCTCATGAGGTCTTTCAGAAAACAGTTAATATGCATTAGAACACTGATATGACTACAATAATTTTTTTTATGCTTTTTATAGCTGAACTTGCAGTGTATTGAAGTTCCCAGGCTGGGGGTCAAATCGTTGCTGCAGCTGCAGGCCTACACCATGGCCCTAGCAACATGCAATCTGAACCACATCTGCAAATTACACCACAGCTCATGGCAATGCCAGGTCTTTATCCCACTGAGTGAGGCCAGGAATTGAACCTGCGTCCTCATGGATACTAGTCCAGTTCCTTAGTGCTGAACCATGATGGGAACGCCACAACAGATTCTTAAGGAGGAAAATTTGTGAGTCTGCTCCCTTTGCTTAGTGCCAAGATTGTGATGATCAACTTTTTTGCTCTTCTCTTCATTGTGGCACCTTCATTTTTACTTCACTGTTATACCAATAGAGTGTCCATTGAGATCTTAACTTGATGAGGAAGCTTTCTTATTATATTCCCTACCTTATCAGGTTCTGGACTTTATATCTTCTTCCCTACCCTGTGCAATCATCACTGGAAAATCAGGGAAATCGGGATTTGGCAAAATACTTCATGGAAAAATTGAGCTCCTGAGTTCCTCTTTGCACTAATTTTTGACCATTGGGAATTTCTTGCTTCATTTTAATTTTCCTTTTTTCCATCGTTCATTTCAGTGGATTTTGTGTGGTTGATTCTCCAGCTTTTAGTCTGTCATTCTGTTAGATCTGGAAATCTGCATGCTATTTTAAGTGGCTGTTGAAACACAAGTGGAGAAGCCTATGTAGGTCCATGAACTTGATACATTTTTGATACTTCCCAGAGACTTGAAGAAAATAAATAATTATGTTTTAGAAATTAGGGGAGTTGCCATCATGGCTCAGTGGCAATGTACCTAACTAATATCCAGGCGGACGTAGTTTTGATACCTGGCCTTTCTCAGTGGGTTAAGGATCCAGCCTTGCTGTGAGTTGTGTTGTTGGTTACAGAGGCAGCTTGGATCTGGTGTTGCTATGGCTGTGGCGTAGGCTGGCATCTATAGCTCCAATTCGACCCCTAGTCTGGGGACTTGCATATGCAGCAGGCTGGCTCTCAAGAAAAAAAAAAAGAAGAAATTAGGAAACCTTTCATGTGGCACAATGTTTATGTCAACAGTCTATGCTTATCTTATCTGAAAGTATGTTATAATAGATGTAAAACACCAGTGTCTCCATGATAGTCTCTTAGCTATTTCTATGAAAAATAATCAGGACACAACACAAAGAGATTAATTTCAATTTAAGTTTAGTATGTTAATGAAAATGATCTCAAAATTATATAATGCTATAGTTTTTCAATCAGACCATTTATAACTATAGAGAAGAAACACAAGCAGAAAGAGTTTTTTACATAGATGATTAAAGTAACACTTTAAAAAATTGTAAGCTGTTTAAGGGGTTAACTTGTTTAGAAATTATTAAAAAACAAGGCAACAGTGTTTTAAAAAATGAAGATTTGACTACAGAAACCAGTAAAGCTGAAAAATCTTACTGTAATAAAGGAATTAGCAAGATTAAAAATAATTAGCTTTGTTAAACCAGAACAATTTTGTGTTTGAAATTTAACTTTTTAGAGGCTTAAGTTTTAATTGTAATTATTTTTTATTTTGATATGTGTGGCTGTAGTTCCAAAGTTTAAAAAAAATCAAACTCAATGGTTACATACCTATTATAAAATATGACAAAAATTTTGGAATATATTGAAAAGTATGTACCCGACCCCTTACCCCTGCTCCCACAGCATATGGACATTCCCAGGCCAGGGACTGAATCTGACCCACAGATGTGAACTACACTACAGGCACTCTGAAAATGATATGGAATTAATTTAAGGGTTTGGTCAGACAATGTCACTGGCCCTAGTCTATCAGCAATCATATATAAGCCTTCCTTCTGAATATTGAAAGTGCCTCTTAAATCTTTATTTTCTTGTAAATTAAAAAGCAACCTAAAAACATTTTAACTTTTTAAGTGTGCTAGTTTTTAAAATTATGGAACTAACTAATTATGGTCAGGGCCAGGGATTGGAGTCTTTTTCATACATAATTCATAAACAGATGTGCATACTCATGTATTCTTTATTTCTTGAAATACACCCATCCTATTGAGAGCCACCAATGCTTGGTTATTTATTTTGATATCAGTAGGGTCTAACTCAATGCTTGGCAACTTTAAGAAACTCAAAAATATCACTGAATCAATAGCTTAAGGAATTTCTGAATTTTTACAGCTCTGAATGTTTGTAATACACATATTTGTAAAGTTTTCACATATATGCATGCTTCCATATGTGTGTGTGTGTGTGTGTGTGTGTGTGTGTATAAATTCTGCAAGTCTCTATAGAGAGTGTACACATAGTCTTCATTGTTCTGGTATGAAAAATGAAGACTTGAAAGAGTAAGAAAAATAATTGTTCTAGATGACTGTAATAGTGTGGTCCAACTGTGACTATAACTGAAATTTCCTGTCACTCACATTTATTTGGGAGAAAAAATAAAATCATCCCTTAAAAAAAATCACAGACTTCAAACTTGCAGGCTCCCCGCCTATTCTTACTTAGGAAGACAAGAATAGTGGACCTTTGGCCAGTATCCAGAATACAACATGGACATTTAGAGGTTATCTCTTTCAGATCGCTGCTTTTTAAAAGGAAACCTAATTCTTTTGGAATTTATTTAAGTTATTATTCCTTATCTAACTCTATTGAGACTTGAAAGTATTGCAGTCAGGTTTAGCTGTTCTGCTTTTGTGAGCTTGTTCTGATTTTCCTTTAGCCTGAACACACCTATATATTATTCTACATTTATATAAGGTTCATATTTGAAAGCACTTCTATATCTATTAACTCATTTTATCTTTACAACAACCATCTTGCTGCATAGAGAGTTACTATTATTAGCATTTTGCAACTGGAGAAAATGATACTAAGGAAGGTTCAGTGGTTTGTTCAGTATCACATAATTATTAGAGGAGCTGGACTAAAACCAGGGTTTTTAAATCTTAGCCTTTGCAAGATCTTTCTCTTTAAATCATACTGCATGCTTTTCATATCATGGCATAATTAATTTATTAGATATTCAGGAAATATAAACAATACTTTATCAAATATTTGATTAATGACTCAATATTTTTAATTGACAGTGATTGGTTTTAACACGTTCTTGTTCATTAAACTAAGCATGTCACTTTGCTTTAATGCTATTTATTCAATAAATTTCTTGAGTTTTTACTATACACTAGGCATTTTTCTAAGCAACATTTTTCCATGATAATGAAAATCATTATTTTAAGGAAAATCTGTGCATCTTCATTCAGCTAAAAGGAAATATGTGAACATTTAAAATTAAGAAATAATTTGGCTGTCCAGTTTATACTCTATTCTTATTGACACTATATGGGAATGAGAAGTCCAAATATCACTTTGACATGTTCCCAAGATTATATTATGTGGTCATCAAGATGTATGTATAAAAAGTAATTTTATAACAATAGGATAAAATAAACAATGCATTATCTTTCATCAAAAGAATAAAGTATTTACATAAGCAAAATTTCAGGACTACTGACTATCAAATTTCCTAGTATGAAATACTAACAATTTAGATGAAAATAATTCTAAAATCTAATACACCTTTTTTCTCTTATTATTAAATTAACTTTAAATGTTTATGATGATTCCTGTCTTCATGCTTATAAAAGTTTCAGTATACTACAGTGAGGAGCTCCGAGGCACTGGGTTCTTAATAGTTCCCTTGGTGTTACTTTCTCTTCTTTTTAAAATATATTATCTTGTCAGCTTCTTTTTTTTTTTTTTTTGCATTATAGCTGGTTTACAGATTTCTGTCAGATTTTCCAACTGCACCATGTGGTGACCCGATTACATGTACATATATGGATTTGTCACATGTAATTAGAT
>PVHT020004020.1:14148370-14340870 GCA_004024745.2 Catagonus wagneri
TTCTACCTCACTAATTCGTTCCTCTGCATTATTCAAACTGCTCTTTATTGCCTTTAGCTCAGTTTGCATCTCTGCAAATGAGTTTTCTAGCTTTTCTTGGCTCCTCCTTATGATTTCTAGCTCCTTTCTAAAGGACTCTGCATTGCTGTTTGCATCTTCTCTTAATTTCTGGATATTCAGCCTTAATTCTTCAAGTATTCTCATTACCTCCCTTCTGAACTCCATTTCTGACAGACTACAGAGGTCAGTGTCATTGCTGGCTGCTTTAAAAGACTTGTCCTGTTCTTTTAACTGGGAACGGTTTTTGAGCTTCTTCATCTTGTTTGTGGTTTTGTTTTTCTGTGAGTTTGGGGAGGCCACGCTGTAGACTTGGAAGGCTACTTCTAGGGATGAGCTCCCCTTTGTATTTTTTGGTGGGGTTACTATTTATTTTTGGTGTAGGAGTTTGATTATTTGCTGTCTATTTCTTTGGAATGAGCAGGCTGTTATCTCAGTGGTACTCTGAGTGTTCTCTGTGAGAGTGTAGGAATGGCTAAAGTCGACAGTGGGAGCCTAGTCTCTACGCTCTCAGTTGCAGGAAGGTGGCGCTGTCCACTCCTAGTTGCCCAGCCCTGGTATGTGGTCGCGAGCTCTAGGCAGATCTACCAGGTGTCTTAAGCATTTGGCAATAGCAGCAGCAGGAAGTATGATTTCCCCTGGGAGTGAGAGCCATGGGAAACTAGTGTTCGATTGCAAAGTCCTCTTTTGAGGTGACTGGAACCACAAGCGGTACCTGTCAGAGGCTGGCTCAGCAGGCTGGTATTTGTTCCGCCCTTCCGCTGATGCTTTCTTGTCTGTTGGGGCGGGTGGCAGCGGCTGGCGCCGGCCCGTTCCTCTGCGAAAGCTAGCTCCGTGTTGTCGCGTACTGCTCCGCCCCGCCAGAGCTACCAGCTCTGTGGGCTGACGCAGTCGCCTAGGTCCGTGGACTGGCCCAGGGCCCCGCCACCCCCGCCGATGCTGGCTGGCGCAGGCGCCTGGGTCCACAACCTGGCACCGCGCTCCACCCACGGGCTTCAAGGTACGGCTCCGCTCCCGCCGCCACAGCTGCAGCCTCCACTGGCTCCTCCCCACTTCCGCTCTCTTTGGCGGGTCACCGTGGCCCTGCCCTGCGCGCTAGTTCAAGTCGCTTCCTATGGCGGCCAGCCCCTCCACCTCTCCTCTTCCCTAACAATGGAGGCTTGCCTCCCCTGCGGGACCAGACTTCCTCGGTTCCCTCAGTCCTGGTTTTGCTCTCCACAAATCCTAGAATATCACTGTTCCTTGTCCTATTCCAGTAACTGCCGCGGCCACTGACCTCTGCCCCCTCACAGGGACTAACCTTAGGAACCTGTGTCTTAGCTCCCAGGCACCGCCCGGCGCCTCAGGCTGTGGTGTCTGTGCAGATATTCAGGTCTCTAACTCTGATTTTCCTATCTCAATCCAGCTGCTGCGTTTTTCTCAGGCTTTGATGTCCCTCTAGTTCCGTTGGTCGTTGATCCACTGGTCCTTTAGGTTTCTTCCCAGGAAACTTTTCTTTTTTACAGCTCCCTCCCTGGAGTGCTGGTTACCATCCTAATTGCTTTTCTCTCTCACCTTTTTTTTTTTTCTTTCAGTTGTTCTACCCAGTTATTTCAAGGGTTTCTTGCAGTTTTTGGAGATTTAAATTAGTCAGCATTCAGATGATGATTTGTCCAACTTGTTTTATATTTAGATGTGTTTTTTGATGTATTTGTGGGAGAGGGTGAGTGCGACCTCTTACTCCTCCGACATCTTGACACAGTCTCTATCTTGTCAGCTTCTAAAAACACCTTACTGAATTTTTTTTTGTTTGTTTGGTCGTTTTAGGGCTGCAGCCATGGCATATGTAAGTTCCCAAGCTAGGGGTCCAATTAGAGCAGCAGCTGCCAGCCTACACCACAGCCACAGCAATGCCAGATCAGAACCACATTTGCAACCTGTACCACAGCTCACAGAAATGCCGAATCTTTAACCCACTGAGCGAGGCCAGGGATCAAACCTTGATCCTCATGGATACTAGTCAAGTTTGTTATCACTGAGCCATGATGGGAACTCCAAAAAAATATTCATCTTAATAATATGGGAAGGAGAGAATAAGAGTGTTCAGGCAGAGGATTAAGGGACAATGCTATATCGATAGCAGTAGTGATGGGTTATATTCTGTTAGGATTTTGACATCATCTTACTGAGTAAGCACTTCTACTTCCCAGGCACCACTGTATGTGCCATTTTGTTTAGTCCTTACAATGTATTATTTTCCCATTTTATAGATATGGAAGCTGAGACAGAGAATAACTTACCTAGGGTGCTATTTTGCTTTCTTAGCAGCAGTAGCAGTAGATATATTATTTGGAAGAGCTCTAATGCATTCAGATTCTAAACCAAAATTCCTTTGAAAGGTTGTTCAAGGTATAAATTTTTTTCTCCCCTACCTTTAAGGTATGCAAATTCAATATTATTACAGGGAAATATTTAGCATGTCCAAAGAAATTACTCTTTTTTGCCAAATATGTTATTACATGGCTATTAAGTATAATGAGTGGTTTCAGTTTTTTGTGAGATAAGAGTATAGAAAATTTAGTCTTTTTCACAAAGGAGCTATAAAAACAAATTTAAAAAACAACATCAAAGTAAAAAATAAGTATCATAAGGTAGGTACAGATAAACTACATATTTAGAGGAGGGAGAAAATTGGACCAACTGGGAAGATTTAAGAAATACTGACTAGACAGACTGTGAGTTGGATCTTGTAGAGGCGATAAAACTTAGCAATGTAAAGATGGGTACAAGCATGGTGTATGGCCATATGTGTATGTGTTTCAGACATTCCAGTCCTCAAGCATCACAAAAGTAAAGTCAGAGATAAGGTGGGCACATACTTGACACTGAAAGTGGTTCTATAACTTTTTCACACAAGGACTGTGAGAATTGCAAATACTGTAGGAAAATATTAGGTGGGTAAAGAGAGTGATGGTAATATCCTAGAGAGCCATGATGCCAAGGATGAACGATTAGAATTTTATTTTATTGTTAACAGGGCATCACATATTAAATTTCTATGTAAATAATGATTTGATCAGTTTTACTTTAGGAAGATTAGGTTACAGTAGCACATTCAGTCGATTATTAGGGAAGAATCTAGAGTTAGGAAAGTGAGCTAGAAAAGTTTTAAAAGATTCCATGTGTAAAACTATATCTTTGCCTACATAGGATCCATAGGTGTTGATTATGTGAAATGTTGGCGTAAAGGGATAACGTACTATGAAAGAAAACAAGTGTTTTTCTTTGAGAGTTTTTAATGGAAAAGGTATAAATTAACATAAAAGCTAATGAAGAATTAAACAGTTGGGTTTTTAATATAGAAACTCTTGCAGGGACAAAGTTGGATATCAAAGCAAAAATCATTATAACCTGAAAACCGATAATAAACAAACTGTGTTATAAAATGAGTGTCCATGGAAACATTTTCCACAACAGTTAGCCCTAGTATCCACATCAGTATTTGCATAGTTCATTATCTTTCCAGTTGTCAGATGTTGTATCTCTGTAATGGAATTTTGTCTCTGTTTTGATTGAGAGATCATAGAAATTTAAAGTAGATGATCAAAATAATTAGATTATACCAATGGAGAATATAAAAGGCTTAGGTTATAGGCATCTGGAAAGGATTTGAAAGAGATAATTTCTTTGAAACAAGCATGGTTGGGATTCTCATTGTCTGAGCAAATGAGCATACATAGGGATGTGTCTGCTCCTCACCTTGGATTTTCAGATGGATCACTAGGCAGCCTGAAGTATGTTCCTTGAGATAGAAGGACAAAGTGAACTGAGTGCTAAAGGACAAGAGCCTGACAAGAGCGGCCTAGGTCAGGAGGAGAGGGCAGCATGAGGGTTTCTGTACCAGAATGAAGAAACCTAACCCTAAAGATGCAAGAAGCTGAGGGGAGATATTAAGCTGTGAGCCAAAGGACAACAAAGATTGTGTCGCAAAAATTAAAGTTGGAGAAATTCAGCAAGAGCATTCCTCAAAACACAGAAAAAGTGTTAGATTAAGCATTTCCTGAGAAAGAGCTTGAGACCAGCTTATAATAGGAGCAATCACTTGAGGAATTTTTGCCTCCTCTGGCTCCCTGCCTCTTTCCACATCTCTCTGAATTTTCCTTGCTTTAATCTTGTTTGGAAATGGTAGAAACTCTAGCTGGTAATAGAAGGGATAAAAATGTCATATAGAAATACCATATAAGGAAAGAGGGGAGAAGGAAATTACACCCTTCCTCCTCAAGAAACTGCAGGGATTTTCCTCTAAAAAGAAAGATTAACTTGTAGGGAGAGAGAGAGAATGGAGTTAAGTAAAGTTCTTGGGAAAGATGAAGCTTTTCAATATATTATTTTGCCAAAGGACTTTCTGCACCTTTTGATCAAGTCAAGCATAAGGCACAGAGCATTTCAGGTTATCGCATAGTTGTGTCAGAAAAAAATTGACAAGTGAAAAACAAAATATTATTTGTGCTTCAAATTCACTTAAAAATAATCTTAAATGAATGTCTACATTTAAAAATAAATAAAACATACATGTTTTCATAATTTTACTAAATGTTTTAAGATAAAGGCCCAAGAAAACTTTTCACCCTTTATTTTCAATTCATTATTATTTCATCAATTTAGCTTTCAAAAAATCAGGGTAACTCATATACATAGTTCTAAAAGCAAAATAATATTAAACTTATACATATAACTTTTATGCTTTCACCCTCCAAATAGTTACATCAGACTTTTCCTTACATAATCACAACATATTATTACCATTATTATTATTATTATTATTATTATCATTATTTTTGCTTTCTAGGGCCACATGTGTGGCACATGGAAGTTCCTAGGGTAGGGGTGAAATAGGAGCTGTAGCTGCTGGCCTATGGCACAGCCACACCAATGCAAGATACTCAACTCACTGAGTGGAGCCAGGGATTGAACCTGCATTCTCATGTTTTCTAGTTGGGTTCATTAATGCTGAGCCACAATGGGAACTCCGTATTATTTTTTTCTATATACTCATTTTCATAGTTAAATCATAAAGTTTATCATAAGTATATTTCCTTTGTTGTAAAGTTTTTTCTTAGAGCTAACTTAATTTTAAAGTTTTAAATGACTTATAATTACTAACATTATTCAAAGTTTCCAACAGAACTATAAATACTTGTTAACATTATTAAACACATTAGATGTTTCTATCAGTTTTTTTTTAATTGAATAAATGCCTTACAGAACCTTCCATTTAGGCCAATTATCTATTTGGAGTTAATTTTTGTGTATGATGTGAGATAGGAATCCAGCTTTATTTTTTTGCATGTAGATATTCCTTTTCCCCAGCACTGATTATTAAAAGACTATTCTTTCCTCATTTAATTGTCTTGGCATCACTGTTGCGAATTAATTAACCATAAAGATAAAGCTTTATTTCTGAATGATCAGTTGTATTCCATTGGTCTATATGTTTATCCTAATGCCAGTACCATTTTCTTGAATACTGTGATATTGTAGTAAGTTTTAAAATTAGAAAGCTTGTGTCCTTAAACCTTGTTCTTCTTTTTCCAGATTATTTGGCTATTTTATGTCCCTTGCATTTCTGTATGAATTTTAGGATTAACTTGCCAATTGTGCAAAAATGGTTTCTGGGATTTTGACAGAAATAGCTTTGAATTTGTGGATGAATTTAGGGAGTATACCAATTTAAAAATTTACATCATTCAATACATATGAAATGCTTTTCCATTTACTTAGTTTCTTTCAATAATGGTTTGTAATTTGCAGTAAAAATTATACTACTTCAAATAAATATCCTCCTATGAATTTTATTATTTTTTCATGATATTGTAAGTGGCTGTTAATTATTCTCAGTTTCATTTTCAGATTATCCATTGCTAGTGTATAGAAATACAGTTGGTTTTTGTATGTTGATTTGTATCCCAAAACTTCGGTGAACTCATTTCTTAGTTCTACTAGTATTTTTTGTGAAGTCCATAGCATTTTTTAGAAACAAGATTTTTGGCATTCAAGAATAGAGATGGTTTTACATTTTTCGTTTTGACTGGGATCACATTTATTTTTCTTGTCTAATTGTACTAGAAAGAACTTCTAGTACAATATTAAATAAAAATGGTGAGAGAGGATATGTTTGCCTTGCTCCTGATGTTTGGTGGAAAGAATTCAGTCTTCCATCATTAGGTATAGTATAAGATATGGAGTTTTCATAGACCTCATATTTAGGTTGAGGATATTCCCTAATGCTTCTAGATTGTTGAATATTTTTAAATCACAGGGTATTGGATTTTGTCAACTATCTTTTCTGCCTATATTTATATGATTCTATGGTTTTGCCCTTAATTCCACTAGTAAGGTGTAATATAGCAATTGACATTTCAATGTTAGATAAGTCTTGTATTCTTGGATAAATCCTATTTGGACATGGTGTATAATCTTTTGTATGTGTTGCCAGATTCTGGGTGCTAATATTCTATTGAGGATTTTTCCATAAATATTAATAATGGATATTGATCTCTTGTCTTTCATTTTCCTGGTACTTTTTCCTGATTTGGGTATCAGAATAATATTGGTGTTAGTGCCCCAACCTCTTATTTTTTTATTTTTATTTTTTCTCTTTTAGCCATACCTATGGTGTATGGAAGTTCATAGGCTAGGGATCAAATCTGAACTGCAGCTACAACCTATGCCATAGCTGTGGCAACACCCAACCCTTAACCCACTGTGCCAGGCTTGGGATAGAACCTGCACCACCATAGAGACAATGCTGTGTCCTTAACCCACTGCGCTACAGTGAGAACTCCTAACTTTTTCTATTTTTGAGAAGATTGTGGAGAAGTAGTTTTAATTTTCCTTAAGATATTTTATGGAATTCATTAGTGAAGACTTTGAGCATGAGCTTTTCATGGTAGTTAGATTTTCTTGTGTTTTTCTTTAGTTTTAGTTTTTTTTAAAATCAGCAACTCAATATCTTTTATTTCTATAAATCTGTACAGATTTTGTATTTCTTTCTTTCTATTTTTTTTTTTTTTTTTTGTCTCTTTGCCTTTATCTAGAGCCGCACTCGTGGCATATGGAGGTTCCCAGCCTAGCGGTCTAACAGAAGCTGTAGCTGCCGGCCTTCGCCACAGCCACAGCAACGCGGGATCCCAGCCGCATCTGCAACCTACACCACACTTCACAGCCACACCAGATACTTAACCCACTGAGCAAGGCCAGGGATCAAACCCGCAACCTCACGGTTCCTAGTCGGATTCGTTAACCACTGAGCCACGAAGGGAACTCCTGTTATTCCTTTTGTTCACAACTTACATATCTCTACTAATTGTGTCTTTTTGCCTTAATAGTTAAAGAATGAGGTTTAAACTTTTTCAACTGAGATTTTGAGTTGGTATGCTTTTCCTTGCTCTGTCAGCTTTTTCTTTATATATTTCGAGGCTATTTATTAACTGCAAAAATATTTAAGACTGTTACATATTTCTGTTGGATTGATCCTTTGTCATCACTAAATAAAAGTCCCCCTTCCTCTCTAGGTATACTTGTTGCTTGTTGAGAGAAAATATTTGCAAGTCATATATCTGGTAAACATATCAGAACATATTCAGACGTATCAGAGTTCCCGTTGTGGCTCAGTGGGTTAAGAACCCAACTAGTATCCATGAGGATGCAAGTTCGATCCCTGGCCTTGCTCAGTAGGTTAAGGATCTGGCCTTGCTGCAAACTATGGTGTAGGTCAGAGATACAGCTCAGATCTGGCATTTCTGTGGCTGTGGTGTAGGCCTGAAGCTGTAGCTTCAATTCCACCCTTCACCTGGGAACTTCTGTATGCCTCAGGGTATACAGAACTTCTATGTACCCGTAAAGAAGGGCAAAAAAAGTATCCAAAATATGATCAGAACATGTAAAAGAAATTTCAAATATGCAAACTAAAGAAAAAGGACAAGATGTGGAAATGTACAGTTGACTTTTGAACAAAATAGGTTTGAATTATCTTTGTCCACTTACACAAGGATATATTTTCATTATATGGGTACCACAGTACTATACTATCCACAGTTGGTTGAATCAGCAGATGCAGAACCAATATAGAGGACTGACTGCAAAGTTATATTTGGATTTTTGACTATGCTAGGGATAGGCACCCCTAATACCCATGTTGTTCAAAGGTCAACTGAACTTTATTTTTTTGTGGTAAAATATATATAATGTAAAACTTACCACTTCAATATTTTTGAGTGTAAGATTCACTAGCACTAAATACTTTCACATGGCTGTATGACCATTACCACTTTTCATCTCCAAAACTTTTCTATCAACCCAAATAGAAACTCTGTTCTCATTAAATCAATATCCCTTTTCTTTTTAAAGGATGTCATGCTAAACATTTATTTTTGTTTAAATCTAGAATTCCATAGCTATGACTATAGACATTTTTGGCCAAAATGTGATTTGTGATTATATCCCTTTAAAGATAGTATCAAGATCTTGACAATTGACTGAAATAATGTTTATCACTCTAAAAATATGCAAACATAAAGCTAGACCAAATTGATTGTATCTGTAAAGTCAAAACAACTCATAAATTGTTAAAAATAACTGTAAAACAAGTACAGTTCAAATTAAACCATTCATTTAAATATGCATAACACTTTTAATTCAAACAATTTCTCACAAGTTTAGTATGATACTGGCTACTATGACACAAATAATTTTGAGGATGATAATCTGAGATTATCAAGATGTATAAAAACTCTTTTTGATTTTGACTGCTGTGAATGTGTGTGTCTCATTCGGAAGAACAATATTTCTCAAGCTTAGTTGCATAGCAAGCTAAAGCAAGGAGCTTTCAAAAATGCTAATAACTGACCTTCATCCCCCAAAATTCTGTATAATTTCTCTGGGATGTGTCCTGAGAATAGCAATCTCTTAAACCCTCACAGGTGAACCTATGATCAGTTAAAGTGTCCTGTCCAAGTTAGGAACTGTGGGTTTATATGAATACATTGTTTATATTATTATCTCATTAGATTTTAATTAATATTGAATTATTTGGAACTTAAGGTGTGGAGACCAGATATAATGCAGAACCAATGATTTAATGACAGTATTGATTATAGAAATAATCCAAAATGTGCTTATATTAATTTTTTTAATTTGTCACTAAAAGCAGAACACAAGTGAAAATTTTTGAACAGAAATTATCTATCTCCAGGTTTATGTTTGAGGACAGAAAGGTCTACAAATTCTTATTTGAATAGTATATCATAATTACCTAGCATTGTATAAGCATGGAAAGCAACCTAGCTCATTGGTTCTCAACTGTGAGATTCATATATTAAAATTATCTGGTAGGTTTTATTTTATTTTATTATTTTTATTGAGGTATAATTGACAATTTTTTTAAAAACCAATCCCATGTCTCACTTGAGAAGAAATAGGAGTCCCTGGAAATAAAAGTAAAAATATCAGTACCATTACAAGGTTTCCAGGTGATTCTGTGTGCAAGCAATGGTGAGAATTATTGGGACAGACTATTATTTGCAAAATACATAAGCCAAATTGGAAATTTTAAGAAAAATATAAATGCAGTGTTTTCCTCTATACAATTTTTAAAGTAGACTTGTAAATAAATTATAAATAAAATCTAATCTTTAAAATCATGAGGAAATGTAAATATACTTCTATATTTAAGTGTCATTCCCATTTATTTTAAAATGGTTAAAAAAAAAAAACCTGCAATTTGTTAGCTATGTTTTACTTATCACTTACTCTCTTCTTAATCCATTAGAAGGGGACAAAGTTGACTTGAACTCTTTGGAAGATTCCTTTTTTCAGGAGGCAAAATGGCAAAAAGATTGACAAATTACAAGACGAGAAGATTTCAAAAAAGTTAAAATGTGGTGCAATGAGGTGGAAAGAAAATAATGATGTGCGTTGTAAGGTTTTGAATAAAGTAGTCTTCAAATTATCTAAAAAGTTCAGGGAAAAAAAGACTATGATAATTTTAGTGACATTTCATTCAGTAGCCATTTCCTGAAATATTCTTAGTAACACTTCACAAACAGCGTAGATATAAGACTGACAGAAGATAATGTCAAAGCATCTATAAATTGTGGTTTAATTTTTATGAAGGCTTTCACTAAAATCATGTTGAAAATTTCACCAAGTCTTTCATTCAGTGACACTCATTTATTACCTACTATGTGTCAGGCACTGTGCTGGAAGCTGGGGAGTTACAAGGGTGGGAGAATTTATTAATCTTTATTGTATGTTTTGAGCAATGAAAAAAAATCTGTCAGCAATTACAATTTAATGTGAGTGCTATACATCATATTATTACTATTAATAATAGCAGCAGCTAACTGCAAAGGCATTTGCCATATAGCAGACTATATTCTAAGCATTTTACCTGTATTAACTAATTCAGTGCTTCTCTTGTTATGCAATGAGTAGATATCTATCTAATTCCTATGACACCAGAGAAGCCTTCCTGGAGAAGGTGGTGATTGAGCTGAGTCTTTAAGCATAAATACGACATGATCAAGCAAATCACTGGAGAGATAGTCTAAATAGAATAGCGTTTGTAAATGTATGGATGCGGTTGTGTAAGGCACCCCAACTTGTTTGTTAAACTACAAACAATTTAGTATATTTGGAGTATTGTGGATGTAGAATAGTGATGGGGGAAAGGATGGAAAACATTCAAGTATGACTTCCTGTTGTAACTCAGTGGAAATGAACCCAGCTGGTATCCATAAGGAGGTGGGTTCAATCCCTGGCCCCTTTCAGTGGGTGGAAGGATCCAGCATTCCCATGAGCTGTGGTGTAGTTTGGAGACACAACTTGGATCTGGCGTTGCTGTGGCTTTGGTATCGGCTGGCAGCTGTGACTCCAATTCAACTCCTCACCTGGGAACTTCCATATGCCACAGGGTGCAGTCCTAAAAAGCAAAAAAAAAAAAAAAAAAAAAAAAAAAAAAAAAAAAAAAAAAAAAAAAAAAAAAAAAAAAAAAAAAAAAAAAAAAAAAAAAAAAAAAGAAAGAAAGAAAGAAAAAAGAAAAGAAAGAAAACATTCAAGTCTCAGATCATGAGGAACTCATGTATTATGCTGATGAGGCTAGAGTCTCCAGAAAGGGAAGGAAAGATATTTAACAGTTTTAAGCATGTTATTAAGATATTCAGAATATAGTACTTCAGAAAGTCAACTCTGGTGGTCATTACACTTAACATGGAGAACAGACTAGGAAGGAAATTGTTGGAGTCACAGAGTTAAGGGACTCTTACAATAGTCAAGGCAGGAGATGATAGCCTGGGCTTCAGGCAGTGCAAAGGGAATGGAGACAATTGACAGAGCTTATAGTTATGAATAGGTAAAATGGGAAATCATAATCAGCTTTGTGATGAAGGAGTTTGATGGTTGATTTTATGTGTCGACTTGGCTAGGCCCTGGTATCCAGATATTTGGTCAAATATTCTAGATGGTTCTGTGAAGGCTTTTTTCTGTGAGATTAGCATTTAAATCAGTTGAATTTGAGGCAAGCAGATTATCCTCTATAATATTGGTAAGCTTTGTTCACCAGTTTAAGGTCTTAATAGGAAAAAAAAAAAAAAAGACTGATCTCTGTAGAAAAAAAGGAATTCTTCCAACAAACTCCTTTTGACCTTGAATTGCAACTCTTCCCTAGGTCTCCAACCCGCTGGCCCACCCTGCAGAGTTTGGATTTGCCAAGATTCTACAGCCATGTGAGCCAATTTCTTAAAATAAATCTCTCTGTATTGTATATTTGGTTCTTTTTCTCTTAAGAGCCTTGATTAGTACAGAAGGAAGATGAAAAAGGGAAAGTCTAGGGTTATTCTTCATTGGGTGGTTGGTGGAGCCAGTCCCAGACTTTGGAAGCAGAAGAGAGATGACCTTGTAGTATGTAAAGAATTTAGTTCAGACATATTTAATATGAAGTGTCTGGTGGCAGATACAAATGGGAAAAATCAGGAATGCTTTATGAGGCTGAACATCAAACAAGCAATCTGGGCTAGGTATTTCTCTCTAGGGCAGTGGGGCTTCAGTAGTTGAAGAAAATTCATTCAGGAAAATAAAAACAGCAACAACATAGAGACATAAAGCAAGGATAGATGCGTGGGATAAGAGGACAAGGAAACTGCCAAGAATCTGTTAAGAGATGAAAATAAAAAAAAAAAACTAGGACAAAGTAGTATCACAGAAGTCAAGAGAAGAGGGAATTTAAGAAAGGATAAGTCAAATGCTATTGAGCCATATACATGTGAAATTTAGAAGGAAGTCAGTGACCTTAGAAGAGTTTTCTAGAGCTATCAATTTAAAATTATAAAAAGCCAAATAACATTTGCCATAGTATTTTTCAGAAAAGCATATCACATTTTTAGCCACCACACTACCATATTTGTAATGCAATTAGGAGATACAATTTCTTTTTGCATCCCTATATTCATTTGATCTGCAGAGTAACTCTGAGGCTGAGAGAATTCAGAAAACTTGCTAGCTATCCTCTGGGCAAGCAGCAGATCCAGATTTTGAGCTGGAATGTCCTGTACTCCATAAGGGCTCATAATAACACACTTGTTCCCAGAGCTGTAAAAGCAAGATTAGAACCCATGTATAGTGACACCTGCAAAAGGAGAGAGGAAGAGACAGAGGAAAACAGGGAAAATCTTAGATTAAAAACTGGTTCTTGTTCATAAGAGAAGAAAACATATGGAAGCTATTAGACTAGAGGAGAAAGAAGTCTGTAGTTCACACCAGCTGAAAAATAACATAGAAAGATTCCATAATGGTCAGTATTGTTGAAATATTTTTCAAAATTTAGCAACATAGAAAAATACACTAATCAGGAGTTCCTGTTGTGGTGCAGCAGAAACAAATCCGACTAGGAACCGTGAGGTTGAGGGTTTGATCCTGGCCTCTCTCAGGGTTAAGGATCCAGCGTTGCTGTGAGCTGTGGTGTGGGTCCCAGACGCGGCTTGGATCTGGCATTGCTGTGGCTGTGGTGTAGGCCAGCAGCTGTAGGTACAATTTGACCCCTTGCCTGGCAACCTCCATATGCTGTGGTGTGGCCCTAGAGAAAAGCAAAATAAAAGGAAAGAAAGAAAATATACTAATCAATTCTTTTAAAATATTATATGAATCATTTGTTTTTAATTGAATAAATGTCTTTGCTTATTAATATTAACAACATAGAGTGATAAATTAAAAGATCTTATTGTACACATTTTGATATAAGAGTAGAAAACAGTAAATGCCTACAACTTCTAATTCTGTTTTTTAATTTTTTTGGTCTTTTTGTCTTTTTAGGGCCACACCTGCAACATATGGAGGTTCCCAGGCTAGGGGTTCAATCAGAGCTGTAGCTGCCAGCCTATGCCACAGTCACAGCAATGCTGGATCCAAGCTGCATCTGCCACCTACACCACAGCTTATGGCAACACTGGATCCTTAACCCACAAGTGAGGCCAGGGATCAAATCTGTGTCCTCATGGAATATTGTTTGTGTGCTACTTATAGTGGAAAAAAATGTGTATTTGCAGTATTTCAAGGATCACTCCAGAACTAGCAACTTACTTTAATACTATCTAATTTTGAAATGTCATTATATTTTTTTCTGGGACTATTCAGATCAACGAGAAGTTCAGGGCAATACAACGACAATCATCCCACATTCCAACACACAGTTCTTGATAATCTTCTTGTCTTTGTTTTCTTTTGTTCTTATAAATAGAAATATATTTTGACTTTCTAGTAAAGTGTTTTATCTTGTCTGACTGATACAATGATTACTTTACTTTAGATAGTTTCAGCTCGTAAGTCTTATTGCTTAGTTTAAAGAATAACTTGGGAAAAGTATAGAATATCTTTTTTTTTTGTCTTTTTAGGGCCGCATCCACAGCATATGGAGGTTCCCAGGCTAGGGGTCTAATTGGAGCTACAGCTGTCGGCCTATGCCACAGCCACAGCAACGCAGGATCCGAGCCGCGTCTGTGACCCATACCGTAGTTCACGGCAATGCTAGATCCTTAACCCACCGAGGGAGGCCAGGGATCGAACCCTCAACCTCATGGTTCCTAGTTGGATTCCTTTCCACTGCGCCGCCAAGGGAACTCCCAAGTGTAGAATATCTTGATGGGAGTATTTTATTCATTATTCCCTTAAGAAATACTTGGAATACATGAGGAAGAAACACACAGATATTTGAGGTCTGCTTTTTTTGTTCTATTCTCTGTGTTTCATGCTCTCAAAATTGTTTGTATGTAGCAACATATTGGTGCCTATCCACAAACCTCAGTCCATTTTGTCAACATAACCACCTAGGGTAGTGGTTGTAGGCATCATGTCATTACACTCTTAGAATTAGCATAAATTTGCCAGTTTTAAAAATGTTATTAATCTGTATCAATATTAACCTACTTATTTGAAAACACAGTCAAATGAATTTGTAAACTCTCTTTAGCTACTCACATTGTTTTCTACTATAATTTTTATTTTTTACTTTATTAAATAAATGATATAGGTATGTTTAAGCCTAACTTCCATTGGTAATTTTTAATTTTACATTTATTGCAACACTCTTAGACCTTTCTATAGTGACTGAATGGTTAGCTAAAGTAATCCAGAAAAGAGGGAGAGGAAATATGAAGACATACACTTTAACTTTGAAAATTAATATTTCTAGTATCTTGAATGTTGTCCTATAACATTAAACATTTTAGCCAAAATCCAAAACGTTTCTTCACATAAATCTATTTTTCCCAAGTAGCATAAATTCAGTCTAATAATTTAATCATTTTAAGGAATCAAGCTATTTATTTCCTGTTTTGAAAGTTGTTTAAATCAACTGTGTGTTATGTGTGTGTGTAATTTAAATTATGTTATATAGATTTTGTCCAGGTGGGACCATATGATTAAAACAAATGTGGCAACACAAACTTTCCTCAACATATACCTGTATTTAGCACAAATTGTTAAATTTGACAGAATTAAGCCAGGAATATTTCTTTTTGTAATTACACTTCAATCTGTGCACAACATTTGCTGATACACAAAAATGATATGTTTCTATGTCATCGGAGTGGATCATTGATTACAAACAAGAGAATAGAAAAATGAGTGGAAGGAATTTATTTTATAGATAATTGTGTAGTAATTTTTTTCAACAGCACTTTCTTTTCTTTAAAATTGCTATTTAATGCAATAGATTTAGTAATTTATTATTTTGTATTGGTAGCAGCAACGTATTCAATATAAACACTTCAGAAAGTTGTCCTTATGGAGGAAACATACTGCATTTTATTTCCAAAGAGATTTCTCTGTGCCAACAAGAAAGACTACAGGCTTCACATAGCATTCCCTAAATTATAATGCAAAATTTCTTCTTTCAGGCCTACACAGAAAACATGAAACTTTTAAAATAAAAACCCTAAGTCTAGTCTTTAGTTCTCAAATCACAGATGTTTTATGACAAAGCTCTTCAGAATTTCTTAGCTTTCAGACTTCTATCCTCTTAGTATCTTAAGTTCATGCTACCTGGATTTTTTCTCACAGAAATTCCGGATACCTGAATATCCTCTTCTGTGTGAGTATATATCGTAACTTTTGTTATAGTAAACCCACACTTTGCTTAATCTATTTATCTATCCCTAAAAGTCTTTGAGTTCAGTCTTAGAAGCAGCCTTACTTTTCTTGGTTACAGACTCATATTTTAAGCAAATTGCCTTTTACTCAGATCTTGAAGAAGACGTTCTTTGGATTGATGCTTTACTTTATTCTTAGAGGGAAAGGAACATTTCTCATTTTCTAAATTTCCTGATTTCAATTAAAGTATTTTTTTTTTATGGAGGGGCAGTGTGTATATGGACCACTCCTCCCCATGTCCTTCAGGGTTTCATGGTTTCACAGAAAGGTCATAGCAATTAGAAAATTCCAGTGTACATATTGCCACCTGGCTAATGGTTTACAATTTTTATATGATTATTTTAGAAGCCATATTAATTTACTGAACTTTACTAAATTTTTTAAACAGTTTGGTAAATGAAATTTGAAATGGATGTAACTTTTAGAATATCTTTATGTTAATAATCTTTCATGGGTTTTTAAAAAATTGTGCTTTTAAATTTAGGGAAATAAAATTTAATAAAAGCATACCAGAATGAGCAAATTTAATGCTATTATAATGCCTCTAGAGGGCAGTATGAAATTAGATGAGGCTATGTCTTAGAATTTTCTCAGGCAAGTCACTCAACATTTGAAGAGGTGACAGTGCAAATGGGAGGAGGTGGTATTCTTTGTGTAATCTTATTCATGGATGCAAATAGCTGTGAAATCCAAGTCCTCATACTTGAATCAACAAGTGTTGTAGTGAAGGGATTTTTTAAATTGAGCTCTTATCTCCTTTCCAGAGAAAGACCTTCTTTTCGCCTATTAGAGTCTATGGACCATTATTGGCACATTCAAAATATGTGAAGCTTAGAATGTGAAAATAAGCATACTTGTTTTCCAATAGGCACTCTTTCCATGCAAGCCACTATAGGAACCACAGCTTGGGTCACGTCACATTATTTTCTCATATGTGGACTGAATTACGGACTTAAGAAAAAAAAAAGATTTGCATAAATTGATAATTATTAGTCATTTTGAGAGTATATCAGATGCAAGTATAATTTTTATCCTCTGAGGACTTTCTCTCTCTTTATATCCTTATATTTACAGATATCTATATTTAGATAATGTATACATCCCATGGCATATACATGTGTGTGGGTGTGTGTATATACGTGTGTGTGTGAATATATGTATATATAGGTGTGTATATAGAGAGAGTTCTAGATATAGATACATAGATATAATACTTCAAGTTATTTCTTAGTACACATATGAATGAAAAAGACAAGTAAATATAAGGAGAATGAAACCATTACTAGCTGCTGTCATTTAATGTCAACACTTTTTTACACAGAAACTGTGCTCCATCCCTGAAGCACAGGAGATATTCCTGAGACCAGGGTGAATTATTTGGCCTGCTCAAGTAGAGAACTCTAATTTACAGCTTTTCATTTCAGTTCTTTTCTTTGTAGATGTATCTTTCCAAAGTTATAAAGTCAATTTGATTTTTCCTGAATAATCATGTCACACCCTGAGGTGATGAAAGAAGATTCAAGGCCCCAGCTGCTTTCCTGTATTCAAAACTGGTTGAAAGCATCAAGGTTTATTCCTCTTGTTGTTGATATAAAAGGTAGGAGCAGCATGACTGCTTTACTCGTTCTTTTGGCATTCTCTTTGGGAGTGTAGAATATATTTTCTTTTGTAGAGTATGCTTCCAAACTGAATACTGAATCCCACGGATGGTTTTGCATTTCTTCCAATATTTTTTTGTAAAGGAAATATTAAATATGCCCTTTAAATTTGTAGAAGTCATGCTTAATTTAAAATTAAGTACATAAGGAAATGTAGATTTTGGTTAAAAAAACTTATTGAAGGTAATTTCTCTATAGCTCACATTTCTTAGTAATCTGTGTTTATATGCTATTATGAATATTTTATGAAACCTTACAGTATCTGAGAGTTACAAAATATTATTCCTACTTTAAAAAGGGGGACACCGAATTTTAGAGTCAAAAGTGACTTCTGTAAGTTACAATGTAGATCAACTTTGGCCCAGGCAAGAAAAGTTTTCTGATTCCTGTCTAAAATTTCTTATTACAAAGAAATCCTTTCTCTGTCAGAGAAGACGTTCTCTGAAAGTAAAGAGGAATCACATGATCCATTTGCTTCCAACTTTCTCTAAACATTAGAAGCCTTCTCAAACTGGTCTCTTCTCTAACCCAAGACTACACACCCCTTGTGGCCAGCAGGGCAGATGCCCTGAATTACAGTTGTTCCTCCTCCTAAGTCCAAAACAATTGTGAACTGATAGTTTTGCCTCAGAATGCTCTATGCATCCATTCTAAACACAGAGACTAATCAATAAATATATTTATGGCTCTTCTGATATTTTAATACACATGCTCATTGCAGTGAAGTCCCCGATTTGGAACATGCAATTAAAATCTCCTACCAGCACCCATGGCCTAGAAGATGACATAATGCACATTGATTCAAGCAAGGGACACTCACACCTGGTAGGAATGATCCTGGCCTCATAAGTGGTTCTGCTCATCACACCACCATGCACACTCCAGCTTGTGAAACTTTTAGAGGTGGCTTGTCTTGTGGACCATGCTGACTTCTAGCAATAACTTCATTCTGTGGGTTGGTGGGCCAAAATCATGCTTCCCAATTACTGACAGTCTCTACTCTGTTTCCCAACTGCCAGGGTATCTCTTTCTTCTTTCATACATCCTACCTTCTGCCATTGCTGCTCATCAAATTGTGTCCAAACTAAGCATCTAAATCCCTCTATAAACTTAACCAGTTTTACTTACTTAATCAAGCAAATGTTCTTCTTCCGTGCAATGTCTACACACAATTCAAATAAGTCCTATATATGCCCCAGAATTTCAACAGTCTTCATTCAGTCTAACTCACACTTTGGGGTTCAGTTCCCAATGCATCCAATAGCCTTTTGGGTATCAATATTTGGATGCCCCGTAGACAAGGAAAACTCACCTTATCCAGAGTGCAGTTCATCATCTCCACACGCAAATATGTTTTCCTTCTGTGCTTCCAATCCCATTGAAGACTGTAATCACAATTACTAGGATGCTTAAACCTGTAACTGCCATTTTCCTTGTATGTAACTTCTGAATATCTCAGAAGTCCTAAATATTTCTGGAATCCATACACTTTTATCCTCCTCCTGAGGCTAGACCACCATCTTCCTTTGCTTAGATTATTCCAGCATTTTTCATGATGTAACAAAGTGATTAAAACAATAATTTCTTTACTTAAAACTTTTGACTCACTTCAGCTTTCAGGACAAGGTCCGTAACTTTAACATGGTTATAACACACTATGTTATGTGGCTTTTACTTATTGATCCAACTACAATCTGGGCTCTGACAAGATTAATATCAGTGATGAAAAATTATTTTATTTGTTTAGTAATATTTTACAGGAAACTATTTCCACCCTAATTTTTAAGTGTGAGGGAAATTAAAGCCTCTGAATGTGGTTTTGGAGCATTCTCAGTTTGTCAAACACACTTGCATTATCTTATATATCCACGTGCACATTAGTTCAAACTTTTATCTCCAGGTGGATTTTTATCTTGAGCACAGTCTCACTGTCAGACACCTTGCTGGGTAAATCTTAGATTAGATTTTAGCTTAGATATCAATTCTTAAGGAATATATATCTTATGTCACTCATAAAGCCCTGCCTTTGCTTCATCACATGAACACATCATGATTGCTTGTTTTCCTCACAATCATCCATCAGCCTGTAAGCTACATAAGAACAAGAGTTCTGTCTCTTTTTTCATGTTTCAGTCCTCATTTCTGGACACAGTTTTTATAACCAATAAATATTCAGTTAACATTAGGTAAATGAATAAATGTAACAAATGCATAATATGTTTCTAAGCTTTGTGTCATATTATGCCTTTATTGAGAAGTCTCTTATTTCTGTTCATATTTCTTGTATTCAATATTTTTATATTTTGAAATAATCTCATATGTACACAAAAGTTACAAGAAGAAATATTTTTCCTAAACTACTTGAGACTAATTAGCTAATTTTGATGCTTCACAATCCCTAATACTTTAATACATATTTATAAAAACAAGGATATTCCACTATATAAGCACAAAGCAACCATCGAAATCAGGAGATAGACATCAATGCATCACTGCTAGCTGTTTTTCAGACTACTTTCAGTTTTTGCTAAATATACCAAAATGTGCAGACCCACACATGGAAATTGTAGATTTGATATGTAGAAGGAACACAGGCCTCTATTAATATTGCCGAGCAGCTGAATTAATCAACCTGGGAGCTGCCTTGACTGAAGAATTTTTCTAATGTTCATAAAACATTTCTATATTGTCTCAGCTACCTTGAATTGGCTTTTCTGTTGCTTGCAAACAAAAGCATCCTAATTGTTAAATGACATTTAAAGAATTGTTTGCTATTATTTCATACACTTTGGTCTTATATTTCCATTGGAAATTTGAAATCCTGAAAACATAGGGACCATAATTTAGAACTATTTAATATATTTCCCAGCATCAAATGTAGCATTTCACGTCTAATAAGTATTCAGTAAATATCTGCTCGTTACTTATTTTCTTCCTAAAACCTTATTAGAGTTACTCATCTTTGCCTCTAAATTTAAAAGCGAAGTATTTTATACATTTCCATTATCATTAAAGAATTGCTTAGAAACAAAATTATCAAACTATACAATTTTAAGAGCAGAGCTTTACTTAAATGGCTTTATTGTGATTTTTTTTCTTTTGTTTTTCTTTATTGTGAGAGCATAGAATATTAGGTTTGAAAAAGACTTATAGATGATCTGGCTCAACCCTCTGTTAACAGACTTAGATTCCATGGCCCAGAAATGAATGCAAGTGTAGTAGACTTTCACAGATCTATATAAATAATATGCCTTTCAAAATAGTCCTGTATACGTTAGACAGAACCCTTTGCAAGACATACAGACTTGACTATCTCATACTCTTGAATTATTCTTTGGATCAAATACAAAATGTGCTCTGGGAAATACCTGTATCTAATCTTTTTATCATATGGATTCAACTATCTTTAATGTTCTTTGCTTCCATTACTCTGCTACCATCTCCTGTGCTATAATGTATTATCTAGCAAAGTCTCTTACCTTTTTCCTGCGTGCAGGCATGTGTCTCCCACAATACAGTCTATTATCTCTGAGAACAGAGAAGTAGAATATTACAGTTATTAAAAGCATGGGTTCTGGAACTATACTACCTGAATTAGAAATCCTGTCTTTGCAATTGCTGGCTGTCGGAATTTCAGGAATTTAATATCTCAGGGCCTTTATTTCCTTATACGTAAAACACAGAGAAGAGTAGTACTGGCCATTTAGAATGGTTGGTTGTAAGGACTAAATTATTTAATATATGTAAAGTTCAAGGGACGTAAACACTCAGTGAATTTATGTTACCTATAATCACTGGTACATACTGTTAATTTTCAAAAGGACATTCATCAGATACAATGTCTGAAGAAAGCTGTGCATAATTATTTCTGAACTATCTATACTTTGATATGCTGTGCTCTAATATATTTGCACTTCTTTATACATGTTTATCGTTTATGAATTCACTGTAATTTAAGACATTTTTAAATAAAATGCTTCCTTTTTTGTATTGTTCAACATATTTCCAAAATCCTGAAAGACAAGCTGACTTTGAGTTACAGAAAACAAAGGAAATAGTAAAAATGCTATGTATCTTTTTCACTTTTAGCTGTTTAATAACTTGCTTGATAAAGCAGCAAATAGAATTCTAGACAAAAAAAACATATAGATAATACACAGTGATTGATAGAAGATGGGGTAAATCTAATTTTTACTGATTTTCTTAAAATGACATTTGATTTTACAATCGGTTCAAGTATGCAGCTGCTTCTTAAAGATTACTTTAGATATCCCTCAGATTAGGAAAAAATAAGAGGAGTTTATATAGAGTGACTAGATGAGAAAAAAAAGAACTAGTCATAGGATCAAAGTGAAAATAAAAAATAAGGATAGTTTTGGTGATATTAAAATATGAGATAATGATATAGTCGGTAACAATGTTTCATAGTTTCCAAAGTATTTTACTTACACTATTACTGTCCGTATGTTACAGGGAAGAATTTCCTAAATCACTGATTTCCTACTTAGGTTCATATAATTTTGAGCTATGGGAAGGACATATTTATTTTCTGATATTCTGTTTTTATTTACTTATGTCTGATGCACATTTATGCATGTTTTTAAAAATAATTTTGTATTTTTTTTATATTACACAATTCTGAATAATTTGGCCAGGAATTTTCTTCATCTGTATAATTTCCATACAGAAGTTTCATATCCCTTGTGTTGCGACTCTGGCACATGAGGAAGTGTTTGTAAGTGGTCTGTAGGTGGCAGTTGCTGAGAAGCATCTTAATCCCCTGATCAACCATTTGGGTGAGTTCAGAGGTGGGGTGGTAGGGCAGGGAAAAGGATATGGGAAAGAACTACTTTTCTTGCTCACATTTTCCTCCAGCTGGCGACTCACTCCTTTTGTGTTAGCAAGTTCTTTTGGGAATATAAATCAGGAAGGCTAGAACTACAGATCATTCATTTCTGTGTCCTTCATCTAAATCACATCAACTACTGGAGATTATGTTACTGTTTGAGAGGAAGGGGGGAAAATCTAGAATGTAGGAAAGATATTGAAAAAGAGGAAAAGGAAAGGCTGAAAAGTTGCCAGGATTGTTCAGGCACCATTCTTTCATGATCACCTTGTTACTTCCTCTTTCTTCATCTTTCTTTTAATGTTGGTAGGACAGGATTTCCTGTGTTCTTGGGCTTTCTAGAAGACACCTCTAGTATCTCCTTTATTTATTTAACATCAGGCCATTACTGGGATGCCTTTTGGGGAAAGAGTGCTTACTGATCGTGGTCTGAAGTAGATACTATATCTTTCCCAACTGTTTTTTTCTTTACCTCAAAGTCAGATTGATGCTGAGAGGCACATATACCAGAGTGTCAAAAAATAGGTGGCCAAGATTTGTCTTATCACTTAATTCATTTGTCTCCTCACCCACCAAAAGGCGGAGTAAGGATCACAGAGTTAGGCTTTCCACATGCAGTGTCTCCCTTCCAGATCCTCATCAGAACAGCTCAGATCTCCATGCCCCTGTACCCTCCCTCTACACACATACACACACACGGGCACATCTCCTCTAAGACCCTCACTAACGCTCACATTTTTGGTTTTGCCATATCTAATTGCATCAAAAATATGCTTGTGTTATCTGGTGATCTCCACTACCATAGGCTTCAGTCACAGGCCTTTTCTCCTTTTTTAATGAACTCCTGTCCTATCAAGAGAAAGATACAGACTGAACTATCTAGCAGCAGCCCTGGTAAATTTCTGTAAGATTTACTGAATGACTTACAGTTGCAGTCAATATAGTCTGGTCTCATGAAGAAGGTACATTCCTTTCATTAATGTGACTTTGATCTGTTCCTTGAGAAGAACTCAACATTGTTTCATTATTGGGTATTTTACTAAATCTCGAAACCAGTTTATAAAAATAGGCCACCATATAAGCTGAGAAGATTTTGTCTCAAACATTCAGGACAGATGATAGCTGCAGATAAATCTGACCCCCAACTTATCTCCCAGGAAAAATGAATTACTTTCATCTCACTATGTGTGGTAGGGAGGCAACATGCTAGCTCACTTAAAGGATAGTCTGAAAGTTGACTTAATAGTCTCAAGTTAACCATTTTGATAATTTTAAATAGTGTATATCCTGTATATGATAGGAACTTGGTAGATGTTCACACATTTCTGTTGAATAAGATGACACTGGCTTACTTACATTTATTTTCTTCAAACTTGTCAAATGAGGCTATTCATCCCTTCAGCAAATGAGCACTGAAGGCCTGCTATGTACCAGGTACTGTTTTAGACTACTGCTTCGCAATCTTTTTAAATTGTCTTTGCAAAATTTATATGCATCATACAGCCTTAGTAACATCTCCCATTATTTACTGGGACTTTTATTTTTTTCCTTTTTGGGGCTGCACCCGAGGCATATGGAAGTTCCCAGGCTAGGGGTCAAATCAGAGCTACAGCTGCCGGCCTACACCACAGCCACAGCAATGTAGGATCCAAGCCGCATCTGCGACCTACACCACAGCTCACAGCAATGCCAGATCCTTAACCCACTGAGCAAGGCCAGGGATCAAACCCACAACCTCATGGATCCTAGGTGGGTTCGTTACCCGCTGAGCCGAGAAGGAAAATCTCTTATGGTGACTTTTAAAGGGACCTGAGGGAGAAACGTTCTCCTAGCAAAGGTGGCTTGGAATGGCTGGTGGCAAAGAACTCTGCATACATTGAGAAGTTCTTGTCGCCTTTCCCATCTAATACGGTAAGTGTTTTTGACCCTCTGCCTTCCCTTCTTAAATAACAGTAGCCAGGAAAATAAAAAGCCTACTGAGGAACTTGAATTTGGCTAACATACAGCATAATGTATTTTATAATTGACAATCATTTTATAATCATAAGTTTCAAATTCCTTGTTGTGCAACCTTGTGTTTGAAAAGTTTGATTTTTTTATGAGATGCCCTTTTTTTTAGTATAACAATGATTTTATGCCTAAACAGAAATTTTAAAATGGAAAGGAAAGAAAAATCTGTCTCTTCCTTTTTTATGTTTATTAAAACACTTCTCTAGTAGCTTATGAAAATACTCTCAAAATTAAATTATTTCTCAGGAGTTCCTGTTGTGGTTCAGTGGAAACAAATCTGACTAGTACCAGTGAGGATGCGGGTTCAATTCCTGGCCTTGCTTAGTTGGTCAGGGATCCAATGTTGCTGTGAGCTGCTGTGTAGGTTGCAGACATGTCTTGGATCCCATGTTGCTATGTCTGTGGCATAGGTCAGCAACTATACTTCCAATTTAACCCAAAGCCTGGGAATTTCCATATGCTGTGGGTGCAACCCTAAAAAGCAAAAAAGAAAAATTAAATTATTTCTCAAAGCACATTGGTAGGACTTTCAAGAAGAAGATATCACAATTTAAAAAATGTCTTTCAGTTCTTCCAAGTGTTTAGGAATCATGGTGTATTGATTTTCTTTATTTTTTTTTTCTCAGCACACTTGAGTGTAAAGTGATTGTTTCATTACAATCCTCTCAGGATAGTAAGTTCATGGAAAATATGAGTAGATCAGACATTATTACCTGTACTCTGAGATGAGATGATGCTTTCATTTATAATTTTAAAATTCCTTACATATCCAAATATTAAAGAGTAGTTTAAGAGTCAATAAGGAACAAAAATTAAGAGACATTAATATCAAACCATCAGTTAAAAATGAAATACCATGCTTTTGTAGCAAGACCACGAAGGCATTATCATTCCCCTTAGTTTAACTAAACTTTAGACAGCTTTCTTCCTGACTCTAGACCCCTAGTTTCCCTTTTACTAAATCATTTATTTAAAAAATTTATAATTATATATAATTATAATTATAATCATAAATTTTTCTCTTCTCCTTTGGGAAGTAAATCTTTTTAAAAGCTTCTTGATAGTTTTATAACCCAGAGATATCTTTCACGAGGACCTGGGAACCACTCTTTTGAAATGTCTGGTCAAGGAAGATGGTGCCTCTATTTCCCAGTCTCTGTGGAGGGTAGAGAGCTGACTTCCATGGGACATTTTGGTCCAAGTTGTAAAACTATTTCCTATTATAGTGATATGAGGAAGTTTACTTTTCACTTGAGTAAACTCAGCCCAATTAGGAAATGCTGGTGGCCCCACCCAGCTCTTAAAAACTGATTCTCTCTTTGTTTCAGTGAAATTGAGCTCAGATTGAGCTCTGGCCTTTTCCCCTTACTGCAGTAATCTAGAATAAAGTTTTGCTGGCCTGTTTAACTTTGGTGCAATTTTCGTTTTGACGAACGTTATGTTCCATGGTAGCTGATGCTACAAATGAGCTAAATGGTTCATGGCTAGAGGGAATATTCTACTACATAAAATATTTTGTTTCTTAAATAGTATTAGAGTCATCTACTACAAATGCTTCTGGAAATTGTATTTTATGTAGTAAGTTCAAATTATAAGAATTTTGTATATGATTTATCATAAATATATAATTTTGTTGTATGTGGGAGTATATGTTTGTTCTTGAATACATGATGCATCTGTTTGTCTATAGAGAAAACACACAAAAAATCTATTTATTTGGTGCATCAGTCAATAAGCCCAGAGATGCTGTATTTGAACTTTAAATTTCTCATGCAGAGAATCCAATAAATTCTTCCACGGATTCCCTTTGGCATCTGAGTAAATTTCTAGCGCCCTTTAAATTTTTATGGCTGTTTTTCCTCCTCTCTTACCCCAGAGGCAATGTTTCACTACTTTCACAATATCTCCACGCCCTTACTTGCTGATCCCCTCCCCCAGTGTTGAATTAACACATAGCTTGTAGACCCTGCTGGTTTCCCCCTGGACTTTGTCTTTCTGACACTTTCCCTTTCTTTCTCTCTTTCTTTCTCTCTTTCTTTCTTTCTTTTCTTTCTTTCTTTCTTTTCTTTCTTTCTATTTTATTTTTTAAACTATCAATGTCCTTAGTGCATAAACCATAAGAAATTCTTAGTATTCCCACAGTTCAGCCTAAAAACGCCCAGATCCAAGTTTCTCTGTATATCTATATTTATGTTCATATTTATAGATACATTACATTTTGCACGGGGTCCTGTAAGTAAAATCTTAACAAAATGGACCTTTATATTGGAATCGGTTATGATTCAGGATAAAGCCTTAAGGATATAGAGTTTATTTTAGAAGAAGCTTATATGTCACTCATTTGTTTTCTCAACTCTGATGAGCAAGAAAAATGTCAGATGTTTTTTATTAGTTTTCAATCTTTAAGAGGTTTTGTGCTGTAAATATTCTTGAAAAACATCAGCGTCAGATGACTACAAAAAATAGCATTACATTCTGTTGAACATATTCATTTGACAATTAAGAACATAAATATATAGTAAACATTAATATAATAGATAAATATATGTACTACATCATCAAATGAAAATAATTGAACCAAATGAAGTGGGAACAGTTTTTAAGTGTAAGATTTAGAAGTTGGATCAAATCATATATATCATTTTGGCTGAGGTCACCTTGTCAGTTCTTCAGTTTTAATGATGATTGTAGATCCCCTGGCATTGATTCTGCCAGGGTAGAGGGTAGTGATATTGCAGGAAGTCAAAGTGATAGCATTGACATACTGTACCGACTCTATTGCCTTCATATTGATGTTCTGTCTATAGAATATCAATGATTCCTGCATAAAATCACTGATTTCTCAGTTCCAGTAAAGTTAACTAGTAGAACATTGTCTCAAACCTCTCAGCTTCTCTGAGAAAATAATCTGCATTATTTATGAACTGATTTCAAATTCAAATGATGGCATTACTAATTATGCACTACTTTTACCTGTAGTGAAACATGTCCTGATGAATATAGCTGTTCTTTGATAGGTAACACCTCCAATGTGCAAAATTTTACTGTGAAATTTTATGAATTTGAATGCTACTTCTGTTTATGTTGGATTAAATTCATATTTCTAAATTCAGCAGCCTCTTCCCTCTCTTTCTTGGTTCATTTTCAACTGTCAAAAGTCACAGCTTTCCCCAAAGCATTATAAATAACATAAAACAAATGTAAACGAATGAGAAATAAGGATGACAAATTCCCAAGTATTTTGGGGGGTAGTAGGGGATGTGTATGAAAATGTACTCTTTATTCTCTCCATAATTCAACGCTGTCTCATTCTTTTGATTCAGAAATTAGAAAGCAGCAATAAATCTTACAAATTTTCTTTTTATCTTAAACATTCACCGATCTTCCCCACCTTAAAAAAATATAGAAAGTGTACCCCAACCTAGTTTTACTCTCTATATCACAGAAAATATATGGCAAATGTAGATAGCAAGAACAGTCTTTGGCTTATTGTTTTTCCTTACATGCATGTCAAAATATATTAGTTACATGATACTTTAGGATCAAATTGTCTCCCTTGTAGAAGAATTTAACACTAATTTTACAATTCATATAGGAAAAGGGATGCAGTTAAACACAGAATTTCCTTTATTTAATAATCACTCAAGAATTTTTATATTTGAATCATATATGATATCAGTATATCTTTGACAACATAGGCCATTGGAAACTTAATTCAGTAACTGTGAATAAAGTTGAATAAATATATTTATTTTGTAAATGGAAAACATTTTTTTATGTCTAAAACTTTTGTGGGATTGTTTGAAATATCATTCATTTTTTTCAAGTGTTCTTCACTTACAATTTAACATAGTTAAATTTCATTTTTCACATAGTAAGTACACTGAGTAGCTTTTTCTTTTTTAGAGCCACATCTGCAGCATATAGAAGTTCCCAGACTAGGGGTCAAATCAGAGCTGCAGCTGACAGCCTACACCACAGCTCCAGGCAATACAGGATCATTTAACCCACTGAGCAAGGCCAGGGATCAAACCCACATTCTCATGGATACTAGTCAGTTTCTTAACCTGCTAAGACACAATGGAAATTCCTGTTTTTGTGTTCTTATGGTTCTGATTTGTTATTTCTCCTCTTCCATGTTTGAAAGCATAAGACATAGAGTAATTTTAATGCTTCACTTAATTTGACCTTCTTAACATCACTGAGTAGTTATTTCACAAACTGCCTCCCTTGTAGACTGGGTTACATATTCTTAGAAATGTCACCTAAAATAACTTCCTGCAAAAGCACTTGTCATCAGCCTTTTCGATCCATTTTTGTCATCTAATGTGGTTTTCTGATCTGAATCTCCTTTTGGTTTTTTATCTTTTCAAAGAGTCTATTGTAAGAATCTCTATTTCTAGACAACCCACTTTAACTTCCTTTAGAAGTTCCCAACACCCAGTTTCTTAGTCAAAGTGATCTTCAGTAGAAGTGAGAGGAATTGATATTCTAGCAGTTGCAAAAAATATATAGAAATAAATTTGCATATATTTGAAACTCACATAATAGGAACTAAAATTGGAGAGGGATTACTTTACATGTAAAAGTGCTTTTCCGATTGTAAAGTGCTATACAAATTTAAGGTATTATTATGAATAATAATGGTAATGTTGATGGTGATCATGAAATCAGTAGCCTTTACTAAAGACTAGTTCAGCTATGAGGAGTTGTTCAGTTAATTTAATATTCATTGTAGAATACCTTCCAAATCACTGAACTGTCCACATTATAATAGCAGCTATTTCAGGAAGATTTTTTACATGAGTTCATTTACATGTCAGAATCTTCTTGAATGTTCACTTTCAGAGCTAATCTGTGTAAGATGAAAGTTATAAATGTGGAATCCCTATTGTCATGTGGAGTAATTAGGAGGTAATTTGATAATTGACTAGATCTGCTATTTTTAATAGATTTTCCTCAAATCTGTAAATATAGGGATTCTATGTGTGCTGTTTTGCACAAAGCACAAAATCAATGGTAAACCATAAATACTGAAGGGACATCATTGTAAACTAGTTATTGATGTGCTAAAAGTCATTTACACCTGCCATGGAAGATAGATTGTGACGCTATTAATTTAAGTGGCAGTGAGTATACTAACATAGCTGCCATGTAAACCAGCAGTCCACCATCTGTAAAATTTTATGCAGATAGCTATACCGTATTTTGACAACCCCAAATCAGCTTTAATCTGTCAATTTCAGTTTGTCACCAGAAAGTTTATCTGAAGGAGAATGCCTGTTCAATTCATGTTAAATGCAAAATGATTACAGTAGAGAACACTTACAAAATACACCATTTCTTGAAAAAATAAAATTGTTTAACATGGTTATTATGTACTTTCAAGGCATAATACATTTTTTAAAAAAGCACATCTTAAAATGCCAATATGCAGTAGTATAATGAAAGATATATTTACTCACAGAAGGCATCTGGCAATAGCAATATAAGTAAAGATGCTTTTCTCGGCAATAATTCTTCATTCACATAACAATATGTAAGGGGGTACAGAAATGGTGAAGTGCTGAATTTTCATTTCAGGTTCAGTTTGAGGGAGACAACATTCTCTTCCAAAATTAACTTTTTTTTTCTGCAGTGTCTACAGCCTTTCCATTCTTGGTATTTAAATCCGTTTGACTTTAGCCAAGGGTAGATACTTTTACAGAAGAATCAGGACAGTCTTTCTAATGCACCTCTTCACTTAAACATTCCCCTGGCTGCACTGAACAGTAGCTAAAAAGTATCAAGGCATGGAAAGAACCTGTCTTTTAATCTCAGAGAATGTATAGTAAGAATTGAGAGAACAAAGATGTCTCAGGACAGCACTGTTTCTGATACATGATCACTCATGATTTTTTTTTCTAATTTTAATCTGTTTTGCTTTGCCGGTGTTATGTTGCGTTAATTGAAACAGCAAAAAGGAACGTGATAGTTCATGAAAAATTTGTGAAAGAATTTGAGAAACTGCATGGTTCTTCAAAAATTGTATTGGTGTATAACCATATAAAGTATATGAATGGGGCCTATATTTAGCTCAATATTAGGATCTGTGAACACACATACCCTCCAGGTCAGGTACACTAATCATAACCTTTCTCACTATTTTAGAAAGATTTTGTACTCATTTTAGTGAAAATTTTCTGTTGTCTCATACCCTTTGTTATCAGTTGAAGAACCTTTTTTCATTGAAAAGAAATAGATTTTGTTGAGTGGAAGGTGGGTAGGCGAGTAGGCGTGTATCTTTTATTATATACTGACCATCGACAGATACCTCTTCCCTCCAGAAAAATGTCTGTGTATTAATCTGTATACACAGAGTGTACTGAATAACTCTTCAGTTTTTCTTTTTCCCCCCAGATATTTTGAAACTCTTATAGTTATCAATAATTTTCCATTTATAGACCTCACATTGTTACAGAGAATCATGAATACCAGGTTTTACATAGAGCATTTATTTGTTCTCTTTGTAAATTCTAAGTGAAATCAGTTTCAGCAATGTGGAAAGTTTCAGGGGTATATTCTTCAAAATAGCTTACCCCCTGCCTATGTGGACATCTTCTGCTCCTTACTGTTTTGCAGTTGACTGTTTTATTCCACCATTTAAATTTTTTTTTTTTATCCAAGATCACCAGTTACCTCCTAAAGGATGTGTTGTGTACCATTTCTTTTTTTCTTTTTCCTCTCAGCAGTGTTTGGAAATTCGTATCAACCCCTACTTTACCATTTCTGCTTCCTTAGTCCTGTCATTCGTTTTTTGCTTTTCTCTTCATGGTCCTTAAACAACTACCTGTTTCCTAGATATAATCTTCACAATAACATAATCAACCTGCTCTCTTCTCTTTTTTGCTGTCTCTAATCTAGTCGTATAAAGTCTTAGGAAATAAACCATTTCAAATCTCTCCCTAGCCTACTTTGCCAATGCTAATTCCTTTCCCCAAATGTCTATTGGACATTTTCAATCAACCAATATTTATTCAGTGGCAACTCTCTATCCTATCCCAGGCTTATTCTGGAGGGACAAATGTGAGGAAAAATCAACACGGTCATTACCATCATGGTGCCTCAATTCTTGCAAGAAAATTGAAATTCAAGTAATCACTCAAATCAGTGTAAAATTAAATCTGTGAAGATTATGAGAGCATGTAATAAGATCTGATCTAAAGAAAGCTACTTTGAGAAGTGAGGCTTAAACTGATGTTTAAAGACACATAAAGGCTGATAGAGGACATTAACTAGGTGAAAAGAAGATACATGAGTGCTCCAGAACAAGGAAGAATCAGGTTTAAGGGCTTTTATGGAAATGTCCTCATTTGTTACTGAAAAAGGCCAGTGTGGCTGGAGTACATGTGAGATCAGAGGTGTCAGAAGAGGTCAGATATGGCTTTTGTAAGCTACTATAAAGACTTTTTTATCTTTATCTTTAGAGGAAATTTTCTAGCATTAGGATAGGGTGGTGTGTTATGATAGACATATTAATTTTGATAATACGAGATTAGGTGCATATTGGAGAAAAGACTTGTGGGAATATATAGAGGTAGAAGAGAACCTACTGGGTTGGCCTACTTGAAGGATCCTGGTGGCTTAGTCTGTTGTGTGGTAGTACCAAAGGGCAACTTGATGGATGAGTCAAAAGATAGTTGGGGATAAAACTATCGGGACTAGGTGATGGATTAATGTGGGGAGGGCAATGAAAGACAGTAAAAGTTCACTGATAAAATCCAGGCTTATAAATAGGGATGCCAGAAAAAAATGCAGTCTGGTTACACATGAATTTCAGATAAGCAGTGATTTTTTAGTATAAGTGTGTCACATGCAATATTTGGTACTTATATATACCAAAAAATTTGTTGTTTATTTGAAATTAAAATGTATTGCTAAATCTGGCAACCCTCTTTCTACCTTGTCATCTCTAAAGTAAAACAATGGGAAAGAACTAGGAGGAGAACCTGAGTAAGGTTTTGCTCATTTTGAATTACTTTTAACTCTAGGACACCTGAGAAGAAATGTCAAAAAGGCACTTGATCTGGAGCTGAGTTTAAAAAGTATGAGATAAAGATATTTTTGTATCATTTCTCCAGTAATACCTCAGATTTCATGTGTTGTAGTCAGAATCGTGTTTTAAAAAAATGATCAATTGAGTGCTTTCCCTTAATATCATCACCTTTGTTAGGAAGGATACCATTATCCTAAGGAAAGAGAAATGAAATTTAATCATTATTATTGATTTGTCTATTATGTTGCCCTACTGATACACTCTGTTACCAGGCCTTACTATCATCAGCCCAATATCTCTCAATGTTAATATCTCCCAATATTTTTCATCTAATTTTTTGCAATCTTATTCACTTGAACACTCAGTACTTAAAAAAATTGTACTATGTATTTTTTAAAAAAACTCTAGTTAGTTTATAGTCTATGTTGCTTTTAAAGTATTCTTCTTCAATTATGGCATCAGCCTAAAAGCTTGTAGTGACTTCACATTTCCTATAAAATAAGGGTCACTATGATCTTAATTGTTTTTATGAAATAGCTAAAGTGATTTTCTTGAATCTAAGAGCCTAGAGGAACAAATAGATCTTAAAGAAAGTCAAATATTATGCAAAATCAATTTCACCTTTACATGTAGTAGAAATAAGCAGTTGAAAATATAAGGGAAGTAGTTTAATTATCTATTATCCTGGAAAAAATGTCTTTAGAATGGAAGAATGGAGAAGTAAGATAGACAAAAATGTTAGGAACCAAAGCAACATATTACCTTGTTGATCAGTTATGCCTGAACCCAAAAACATAGACTACAAGTATAGTATAAAGACCTAAGTCCTTCAGGGGGAAATATATTTTGGTATCCTTCACTTAGCATTTCATTATTGAGTTGAAACTATTTAGTGGTTTTCCCTTCCAAAGAACACTACTGTCACTGCTTACTCTGACAACGTTATTCAATTTTAAATCAGTGAGAATGTTTATAAGTCTCACAACCACACTATGGTAGAAGGACTGGATTTTTGTACACTCATTTTCTGTTGAGAGTACTTCTGTTTTGTTATTCCCAGTGTAAACATGTACTGCTCTACCAGGTAACATAAATGTATGCACAAGAATGAGCCTGATCTAATAGAAAGCAGTGAAATAAATGCCAAAACACTTTCTGAATTGTTTTTTATAAAACAATGTATTTCTGAATCACTTCGTAGCTATTATTTTATAATGTTCTTTTTTGTAGTTAGATCCATATATACATGCTCTAAAGAACAAAATAAGTGGACAAGAGCACTTTTTTAAATAGTATATGTTGAAGACCACTGAAACAGTAGAATACTAGGACAAATGGAGTCATTCATAGAGTAAATAAAATTGCAGTTGACTATCACTTGACTCCATATTGTACCTTGCCAGTGATTTATTTCATCGTCAATGGGATGACATTTTTAACTAGTTTTGTAGTTATGAGTCAGGTCATTCAGTTCCTACGGATGATTTTCAAAGCAAGGATGGGCACGTATGAAAAGAGGGAAGAAACATAAGCTAACTCTGAGCTTGGATTTGCTTTTGACATGTTAACTTCCGGTCTTCTGTCAAAAATTTCCAACAAATAGAAAATAGACCATTTTTACTTTGTTGTTAATTTGCATAATTCTTGCTTTTGCACTTAAAACAATTCCTAGAGCAATACTGTTTGCACTAGGAGTCCACTTTGGGTTTCAGTGTTACTGAAGTTCATCTCAACTAAGAAGAAGATCTAATTAAAAGGTTGAAATGACCCCTAACCTTTGATATCATTTGTATCTCTTTTTTTTTGTTTTGTATTTTGCTATTCTTTTCTTTTCTTTTAGCTATGCCCACAGCATGTGGAAATTTCCAGGCCAAGGATCAAACCTGAGCCACTGCAGTGACAACACCGGATCCTTAAGCTGCTGCACCACAGGGGAACTCCTATTCATTACATCTTAAATCATAAATGGGATCTGACACAATATTAAATCCTCATGTTTGAAATTTCTGGAGTCCTTTCCAGAAGTCCTTCTATTGCTTAACTCTTCATTTCCAAACCTTTCACTGATGAAGAAGAGATATTTGAGATGAATGACCGTAGCAAATCATGTAAGTAAGCATATTATTAACTTGTCATATTGGTTCTTAGTTACTGTCTCTAAATTTATTTCTTGTTGCTTGTCACCATAGGCGTGGAGTTCAGAGATAATAACTATTAAGATGAAAAGATTGACAGTTAGGAATTCTTATGGTGTTAGGCGAGCTTATACTCTATCCAATTAACTAGAAGTAATGTCTGAGTTACCAATGTAAAGAAAAAAAATGTTTCATCACTGAGGAAGGAAAAGTCTACAGAAATCATTGCTATAGCATCCAATTATTTTTTTAAACACAGAGGAGTAAACCAAAGTTATCTCAATCAACTAGATACCGCAGGTTACAAGTCACATTTACCAAAAATGGTTATGGCAATAAATATTGTTTTTCATTATTCTCCAAAATTAAATTAAAAAAGAGTGAAGTCTCCAGATCACTGTTTCTCCAAACTTGGCCCATTTAAAGTTTGAATCAAATTATGTGTACTTTATTCACTTATTCAATCATTAAATCATTTTCACTCATCATTCATTAATTCATGAATTATTTTTAGGTATTTATCATGGGCCAAGTGCTGTTTAATGTTCTGGGATAACAGTGGTACATGAGAAAGTCTCTTCTCTTGCTATTAGAGATGAGCATTGTTAGAAAGGAAATTATCCTGGATCCCATCACAGATTTAACAAATAAGAATATGTGATAATCAGACCATCTAACTTTTGCCCTCGATTTATAGGAAACATTGTTAACAGAGAGAAAATCTGTCCACAGTTAATCATTTCTGAGTTTAGTACAACTTGAGGTACAACCTTTAAAAATTTGTACTTTTTTTCACCATCTCTTCTCCAGAAACTTCATTTATGAAATAAATGAAGAGTTCTTTTTACTTGTTTACAAATATATACATACATACCCAAAAGACAAACCTCTAGTTTTCTCACTAACTTGGGAAACTGAAAGCCGGAAACTAGAAGCTTATCTAAAACATTCTCATTTGGGCAGGATATTTCTGTTAGCTCCACGTGAACTCTCCATTGATTTATTCAAGCCCGTTAGTTTCTCTGTGATTCTTGCATTTGATTGCTTCTTCCATTCTATTTTCCTCCATCATCTTTTAAAAATATCTGTTTAACAATATGTATTGGTTATAAATAACCTGCTATTTCATTTGTTTCATCAATGGCATTAATACTTTCCAGACTGTAAATTTTGGCCTAACATCAGTATTTTCTTATATTAATGCTATCCTACTCTTTTGCCCACATTTAACTATAATCTAAGCCTTGACTTCTTTCATGTTTTCTAACAAGATTCTTCTACCCTCATAGCTTTTCTAATTATTCTTTCAGTAGTGCCCTTTTGGGTGGAAAGGGGGTGACTATCTTAACTAAACTTAAAATGTATCATCTGCTTATGTTGGAAGGCCTAGGCCCCACACAACCAATAAAGTTAGCGAAGTCACTGCCCCAAAGATAAAGTGAGACTAATTTGCTTTGGCAGCCAACACACCCCCAGAGATTTGGGAGCCCAGCCAACCTGAACTTGGAAGCAATGATGAAGCTGTCGACTGCCTGAGACTCTTTTCATTCTGATTCAGTGCAAAAAGGGTGGCATCAGACAAAGTGTTACCCAACTATATTCTACACGGTCTAGGTTTCATCCCCAGAGTGTTGCACCGTGAGCCAGGCCACAGTTAAGAGAGGAAATAATGTAGAATAAAACAATGCATCAATGACAGAAACATTTTAGTTATGAAATATATGTTAATTGTACAGTATTACAATTAATATTGTATATCTGCAACCGTGGATGAGAGAAACTATAAATACTTTTCTTTTTTTTTTGTCTTTTTGCCTTTATCTAGAGCCGCTCCTGCGGCATATGGAGGTTCCCAGGCTAGGGGTCTAACAGGAGCCTTCGCCACAGCCACAGCAACGCGGGATCTGAGCTGCGTCTGCAACCTACACCACAGCTCACGGCAACGCCGGATCCTTAACCCACTGAGCAAGGCCAGGGATCGAACCCGCAACCTCATCGTTCTTAGTCGGATTCGTTAACCACTGAGCCACAAAGGGAACTCCTATAAATACTTTTCTAAGTATAATTTAAATGGGGTTCATTAGTTGCATTTCATGACCCCACACTTGTGATTTTACCGAGGTACATTTAAAACAACAGATTTGAGATCTCAGCTATTTAGTTGGATGCGTTCAGTTGAGTTTGTTTATTTTCCTTTGAATTACCATGAAATACCTCCTCTAAGAATAAACCCAGGATGTTCTTAATTAACTTCAGAATAGGTATGTGCTGCTAGCAATTTCTTAGTGTCAGGATCAAATATGGTGATTTTCATTGCATCATTTCTTATGTGGAAAGTCCTATAGAAAAGTTAATCATGTGGTAATTAAAGGAATCCTGAACCTTGAACTTCAGTGTGTACAAGAAAATAAGCAAGTATGACAAAAATGAATAAGATTCTAAGGTGAAAATAATAATAAATCCTCAGAGTTTAAATGACTTCTTCACCGAATTCGGCATCTTTGATTCAGATAGCACATGTTTACTAAATAAAACTTATTTATAGCTCTGTAAAGTGATGTGGGCTTATCTTTCAGGTAAATTTGAAGATTTGCTTTAGACTTTTGTAAGCATTAATAGAATGTGCTTTCTTTGATGCTGTTTTTAAGATGCTTAAAAATTCTTTATATTTTGAAGATTTTTATCACAAATAACTATTCTGTTACACAAAATGTCATAGTTTATTTGAATTTGGGGACTTCCTCTGAAGCCAAGCCAAGACAATGGAATACTTAGATTCTTAGTCCTAATTTCTCCCTCCATTTATTTCTGTCATCCTGATGCTTGGCAACTGCAAGCCTAGATCTTACCTCTAGGCAAGGGGGCAAGCAAGCATCTCTTTCCTCAACTAATGGCCATGCAGCTCCTTGGATTAATTGGCAAGTCAGTGGTGCAGCCTGTACACTGTTTCCCAGGAGACCTGGTACTTGACATCAGCAACTTTTTAAATTCAGTTTGGCCTTAAGTTTGCTCCCAGTCTTAACCCTTTGTAGGCCACTTGTATTCCCATGGCTAGACATATTAAATATTGAATCTTATGGTGTAGATGTACGTCTTTCAAAAAGGCTTGAGAAAATTTGGAAAGAATACTGATTGATTTAGCATAGGTAAAACATCTTTGAAAGAAAAATGTTTCTTTTGTAAAATCAGCTGTTGTTTTGATCATTTATGTACAGAAAGGATTTTCAGAGAATCTTAAACTTTCGTTTTCTATTCTTTCTCTCTCTCTCTCTTTTTTTTTTTTTTTTTTTTTTTTTGGCTGTGCCTGCAGCATGTGGAAGTTCCTTGGTCAGAGATCAAGCCCACATTACGACAGCATCCTGAGCCACGTCAGTGACAATGCCAGATCCTTAACCCACTGCACCACAAGGGAACTTCAAGATAAACTTTTTTGAAGAATTTTGGTGGATAGTTTTGTTTTGTTTTTTTCCTGAAATTATTCCTTGAATACTCAATTCCCTTATACTATTTCACACTTAGACAAAATAGATTAAAAATTTAAAATTTTACTTTCCTATTTGACCATAAACTTTCTAAATAACCTTGGAAATACAAGATAAAGTACATTTTCTTCTGTGTACAACTAACAATTGGGAAAGCTAATATCTTTTCCATTTCTAAAATTCTGGATGTATTTTTTTAAAATTCAGCTGGTGATTCTAAATTTATTCTTAAGAAATAGAAACAAAACTTCAAATACTTTTTTTTTAAATTGTTAATTTTATTTTATTTTATTTTATTTTTTTGTTAAGAATGAATTTTATTTCAGTTACAGGTGTACAAAGATTATAAGTCAATTCGATAGATTTTGTGTCCCAAACCCACAGTGCATCCCCCCACCCCCCAGATTGTCTTATTTGAAAAACCAAGGTTTTCCAAAATTTGTGAGTCATTGTCTGTTCTTCAAAGAAGTTCATTGTGTCTCTTTAGTTTCCACATGTAAGCGGTGGCATTGGGTGTTGCTGTCTAATTGTCTGACTGGTTTCACTTCGTATGATAATTTCTACATTTATCCATGTTGCTATAAATGTTGTTATTCCGTTCCTTTTAATGGCTGAGTATATTCCATTGTGTGTATGTACCATATCTTCCCTATCCACTCATCTGTCGATGGGCATTTAGGTTATTTCCATGACCTGGCTTCTTCTCTTTCTAGCTGCTTTAGATGTAAAGTTAGGTTGTTTGTTTGAGCTTTTTCTTGTTTCCTGAGGTAGGCTTGTATTGCTATATACTTTCCTCTTAGAACTGCTTTTGCTGTATCCCAGAGGTTTTGGTGTGTCGTGTCTTTGTTGTCATTTGCTTCTAGGTATTTTTTTAATTTCCTCTTTGATTTCTTCAGTGATCCATGGGTTGTTTTCTTGTTTTTGTATCCATTCGGCTAGTCTATGTCTTTTGGTTGGGGCGTTCAGTCCATTAGCATTTAAGGTAATTACTGATATATATGTTCTTATTGCCATTGTAATAACTGTTTGGGGTTTTTGTTGCTCTTTTTTTTTTTTTAACCCTGAAGTTTTGATATAGGAGTCCATATACAAATGATATTGTTTTAAGTTGTTGGTTTCTTAATTGCACGTGCGTCTCCAGTGACCTGCATTTGTGCTCTCTTCTCACGATTTCTGATTTTGGTAGTGTAGTCGTGCATGGATGATTTAGTATCTTTAAATTTCGACCCTTAGCCTGGGAACCTCCATATGCCACAGGTGTGGCCCTAAAAAGCAAAAAGCATAAGTAAATAAATGAAAAGTAAAAGAGAATAGATAAAATTGATGTTAATAATGTCTTTTAAGTCAATATATCTAAAATATTACAATTACAATGTGTAGTTGATATTTTAAAATGGTATATTTTGCATTGTTCTTCCTTTGTGTATTTTATACTTTCTACATTTCAATTAAGGCACTAAACTTTAATCAGAAACATTGAATATGTATTTTGAATTTATAAAGCTTACAGCTGGAAAAGTAGTGCCCTGCCTACAAGTTGTTTCACACATATTTAAAGAGTTTTTCATTAATTTTTATATTAAAATTAAATTTAAAAACTGAGTTCCATTGTGACACTAACCACATTTCAGATCTTGGTAATCACAGGTGGCAAGTGGAACCACAATGCACAGTACACATCTAAATACTGAGCCACTTCTCATTGGAGATGAAGCTTGACATTTTTTCTAACCTTTGATTTACATACTAAGTACAATCATTTCCAATTCTTCTTCTTTGTGTGATATGTGCATTTAAATATATATTTCAAGTGTTTACAGTGTTCACTGAAACCAACTCACTTTGGATTGTCAGAGTTCATTGAGTGTATTTCTTCCCAATTCCACACTTGATGTTGATAGCTTGAAATAGATCTGGTGGAATATTTATGCTGTGTATGGTCAAAAGCTACATAATTCTACCCCCCGGCCTCCCCAGCACCCACCCACCTAAGGCACACACACGTGTGTGTGAACACTAACAGTGACAGCTTTTTGGAGGACATTTACCCACACACCACTTATTGTTGTCCAGATTTGATATTCAATGTTTTGTATTACGATTTGGTTCTACAATTCCATCATTTCTTCTTTATATGAGATAAAAGAGACTTTTCTGTTAAATTCACAAATTTATTGAAGTGTTAAGATAAATAGTTTTGCCTGAACTTTTTCTTTTAAACTCATGCTCTTCTCTATGAATACCTTTTGTCTGCATGGAATAATTATTATAGCTCTAGACCCTTGTTTTTGAAGTCATCTATGACACCCAGACTCTTTTTTTAAGTAAAATTCTAAAACAAGAGGTAATCTTTGCATAATATTTTTCTGTTTTTTCTGAGATCTTATAACTTTGCCAGGTAAAGCATCTCAAGAGTGGACAGAAAATCTTGTCCAAATCCAAATATTTAAATAACTAGAGAATTAATTTCTTAAATACATATGCCTCAAATGATCATTTTGAAGCTCAAGTTTTCTAAGTTGTGAGTGGAAACCATTGAAGAGGAGGAAAGATTTCCTTTAACTTTGAGTATGGTATTTAAGAAATAAAAAAAATCTACTGTTCATTTCGAAACCTATAGCTATACATCAAATTTTAGAAGTGAAAGAAAATTAAATATCATGCAGTCTAAACTGCACATCTCACATATACATGAACTGAGTCCCAGAGAGGCCAAGTGACTTGCTAAGATCAGCCACTTTGCAGTAGATCCTGGAATGGAACCCATATTTTCTTAGTATTCTTAATATCCTTTTTTCTTGATATCCTTACTTAGTAGTTTTCTGAAAATTTGTGCAATTGCATGTACAGAAATATAGGATTGCAAAATTATTATATACTTAATTCCAGAAGGGTGCTAGGCAAACACATAGAACAGTAGAGAGATTTACTTCTGGTTCCTGCATGCTAAAAAGGTGCCCTAAACTTTAGCAATAATAATTTCTTTAGCATCTCCAAACCTGTAAAATACTTAGGGCCCCATAGAGATGAAGATAATAAAAAATAAATGCTTCAAAAATTTTACTTTAAAACATTAAAGCCAGGAAACATTTTATAAATAATATCCTCAAAAAATAGAGAAGGTGAGGTCAAGGTATTTAAAAGAATATAAATACCCTCCAAGTATTGAGTAGCTTGTTTTAGTTACTAATTATGTAAAATAAAAATGTGTCAGTTTATATCGCCAGATACATTGTTTAACCTAAAAAATAGCAACCTACCTAAAAATAGTAAATCATACTTTATTTGTCTCTCTTTTGATGTGTGTAAGTATAACTTTGCAGGCAAAGCAAGATTCAGAAATTCATTTTAAAAGGTCAGATTTTTAGACTATCCTGTTAATTGAAAATAAATTAACTGCCAAACATTTCAAGTTTTTAAAGAATGCATATTACAGGATGACCCCAGGTAATGTAATTTTTTAAAGTAAATAAAAAATTACTGCCTGAAATGATGATAATTATGGAAGCTGAATGATAGGTACATGGCAGTTCATTTTTTCACTACTTTTATATATACCGTTTTAACCCTTAAATAACAAAACTGAAAAAAGATAAAGACATACCTATTTCTAATAATGGAATTGTAGTACTCAAAGTCTTTGTAGAGATGTGGTTAAAAATAACTATCAATGATAAAAGAAAGGTACTAAATATTTTTTACTTATTATAAGTTAGAGATACCATGAAATATTCTGGAATATATTCCATAATATTAAGAGAAATCTCAGAAATTAACAGAATCAGGGTGTATTTATGCCATAAGTAGCAGGAGCTCCTGGGCCTACACTATAGTTTCCAGTTTAACATTAATGTAATTTAACTTTAACTTTTTTAGAGTCTCAAGTTCTGAATTGAAAAAGATAACTGACTATTCACTTAAGTCAGCCAGTGAATTTGCTCATTCTCAGTCACTTGCCCATTTCAGGTCCAGTCAGCTGAGGCCTGAGGAATGAGGTCCTTAAATAATGTATGGACCCTTCCTCTTCTGTGTAGCAGACAGAACAAGTTCTTTCTAAAAGGACAGGGATGAGAAGGAAATTTTGGATGTTTCAAAACTATTTTTTCCCCGTTTTTCCTATCTCCCATATTTCTGCAGGCCTCAGTGTGCCTGCTTTTTCACAAAGAGTAATAGCCCTTAAGTATACCTATTTCAGAATTTTCAAGAAAATTCTCCCATTCTTGTTTAATACTTATTCTTGATTATAGCTTGCATTTTATTAGCAGACATCATCTTCATTTAATTTCAGTATTGTGCCAATGTAATGTAGTCTGTGTTTCTCCAGGCCACACTAACTTGGGAGTGATGAAGGGTAAAAAAATTCTGTAGCAAAGTGGCGTTTTAGTTGCTACAGATATTTAAGTGCCAGGACAGTTTTGTAGTGGAGAATATCATAGGAGAGAATATCTAAGATTTGTCTGGGCTTTCTCTGAGTATTCTCAAGATAGCTGATGTTTCTCCGGTCTCACCCTCAAATGATTGAGTTTAAAGATGGGAAACAGGCAACAGCTTTCCAACAAATGTACCCTTACATCTCACTGGCCAGACCTGGGTCACAACGAAATGTCTGAGATCAAGGGGTCTCTGTTTGCTCTTCTGTCAATATTGAAGTTTGATTAGTAAGTAAGAATGAAGGAAATACCTTTGCCATAGAACATGAAATAACGTGTTATTCCACCCCTCCATTGTCATGCAGACGTTAAGTTTTGGATGGAGACTTTACTCCTGTGGTTCCTGATTAGTGAAAGTCAGTACCCCATTCCCCTCTTTCCATGGTGATTAGTCACCTAGGGTTTAGCCAGTTGGCACATGGCATTTCTCTGGGTACAGGAATGCTTTCAGGGCTAGTGTGATCAAAACCAAGCTAACAGCTTTTGTTGGATCCTCTAGAATACAGAAACTCTCTCTTCTCCTGGAAAGTGCCTTTATGTAGAGGACTACTTTGATGATTTTGTTTTGATAAGGGCAACCAAACTTAGGATGAATCTGATTGTATGGAAAGCCAAGCAGTAAGAAAAAAATAACAGGTTTCACATTGACATTGTTGAGCTGTTAAATCAAACCAACTATGAATTCCACCGGGTACGTAATCCAGTCAGTCCCCTTTTGTCTTGGAACTAGTTCCTTTTAGATTTTCTGCTAATTGTTAGTCCTCAAAAATGTAGCAGGATTTTGATTTGTTATTACAGTCTTAAAAATTATATGAAAAATTTGTATTTATGAAAGAAAAGTGCTTGGCAAATCTATTGTAAAGGGTTTGTTACGTCCACCCTTTTATTGCAAAGGATACATTTTAAGTTATTATAACCTTTCAAATGCAAGTTAACCAGTCAATATCAAAGGAAACCTCTGCCTTAGGGTTTTGTGCTAGTGTAGATAAAATATTTTTTAACTATATATACAGTATAAACATGCTGGTTTTATATACAACCCAACATTTATTTATGTTTCTTTCTCTGATGTTTATAGGTCTGGGGAATATGATGTGAACATAAAACATGCAGAATTTTTAACTTAAATTTGCCTTATCAGAATATAAAAATAGTTTAATTGGAATTTAGTCCCTTCATGTTATAAAATTCCTAGTAATCCATCTTTAAAAATTTTGCTGGAGGAAAGGAATCTCATTCATGACCTGCATTGTTACTGGAATGTCAAAGACTTGTGGATTTCTCTTTTTTTTAACCTTTGCTGCTGATGTTGCATCTGCTCTGAGGTCCCACCCTTGCTCTGCTTGGTTAGGCCTAGTGGCCCAGAGCCACTTAGCTCCCATGACAGGATTTCTTTGGTTGTGAAATATTTATATAAAGGGATTGTTAAATGATTATTTATTAGTAAATATGCTTGAGCTGTTCCCAAATACTTTTTCACTTGTTAGGCTGACCTGTAAATCTTTTATACCCAATGCCACAGACACCCAAGGAGAAACTCATTGTTGGGTTAATTTATTTGAGTTTAAAATACAATTTATACAACTTATGCCTGGATATATTTATTCTCCCGGGTGGAAAAATAGAAAATTCTAGCTGGATCGCTTTCCTAAGGAGTTTTCAGAATCCAGCATCTAGGGTACTCGAGTTAGCAATGATATAACATCTGACCTTCTAGCCTTGGCCTTTCAGTGGCTACTGACGCCACTGGGAGTTTGAGCAAGCTCATGTATCCCTTCTCAGTACTTTAGGAAACCAAAGCCTTGAACATTTTGTGATATGGACTTTCTATTCGTTATTTTTATTAACATTAAGAAAGTTTAATTCTCCTATATATAATTTTTTTGTCTCTAAGTAACCATGAGAAAAGAAAACTAGTTTTCACACAAAATCATAAACTCCTTTATCCATATCATTTTGTTAAATGCATTTAAAATACATAAGAGGAATGTATTTAAGTGTTTATACATGAATGTGTTTGAGTTAGTGCCCTTACTTTTAATATTTTCTTAAAATGTGATGGCAAGACATAAGTGAAGACTATATTTAATGAACTGGCATCACCCTGCTGAGTCTTAACCATCAGTGCATGCCTGTGCTAGGCCAGGTTTCATTTCCAGTTTATTTCAATTAAGTGTCTGTAATGTAATTACATAGCACAGGAAGAATCTGTTGATGTTGTGAATTTGATTTTTAATAAGATTACTCTAAACTGTAATGTGCCTTTATAACTTTAAAAATTCCTGTTAGGTAATTATCTTTCTATCAGCTGTTAGGAAAAGTCTCATTTACACAATTACTGAGAAGATTTCCTTTAAGGTGTGTTACTGTGAGGAAGGTATTTGGAATCAATTCTTAGTTTATTAACTGAAATATCTTTTTTAAATACATCTGGCTTTTTTTGGCTAAATATAATTCCAAGATATCATACATGGAGAAGTTTTCATTTAGCATAAAATACCTCATGACTTATAAAATTTGCCTTTTATTAACTTTTAATCCTACCATTTCTGTTCTCCATGCAGATTTTCTTTGCTCTCTTTTCAACTTTACAACATTTTATTGGGAAATGAGGCTCTAAGTAATGGTAATCCTTAACATCATGTTGCTAATGATTACTTGGGTTTGGGGTTTAAGACATCATTCCCCTGCAATAATTGCAGTGTCCCTTTGCAAGGAGTTTACTGAGTTTCACTCTTCAGGTAACGTTTATTTGGTCAATATTCTTACTAGCATTGAGAAGGAAGTTGTAAAAACTAGTGGCAAATGTTGTTGAAGAAAAACATTCACAACAGTAATTTTATCTTAATTATTATAGTCACTGTTATCTAAAATATTGAAGAATGTATACACTTCCCTTATTTTCCTCATTGTTATTGATTCATCTGTTCTTTCCAGAAGACTTGAAAATTAGAAGCAGCTTTGCAAAAATTGCTAAGGTCCACCTTAATGATCACTGAATTGAACATAGTAACCATAATAACTTAAATATGATAAATGAATAAGCATGAGTTTGATTTTATTTTGCTACACACTTATGTTGAAACATAAATGGGATAATTTTCAATGTACGTATTTCTATTATCTAGCTGTATCAGCAGCCTCGAAAGAATTGGTTTTATTTTTACACATTTTTGATAGAAAAATTACTAATTTCAATTTTTTCCATTTTTCCTAATTTTAAAATTGAGTACTCTAAATATAACAGTATTCAAAAGTTAAAAGAAAGATGAGATCCGATAGCTATACATGCTAATATCAAATACATCGTGAACAGTAATTCAAATTTTGAATATGTTCATTCAGTAATTAGCTTATTCTTATTTTCTTATACTTAAGATAATTTAAAGATATAATGGAATCTGATTAGACAGAATTTCTATGGCTACCGATAGCATGTTCAAATTAGAAATTTTTTTCTGTGTTAAAATTTTAGGAATATAAACAAGGCAATATTATTGAAGCAATTTTTAATTTATTTGTTAACTTCTTACAACACTAAAGTCTAGATAATAGACTTAAACCCTCCTGTTTAAATAAGAATACTTGATACTTGATACTTATTTGTCACTGTGACTTCTTTCAGCTCCACAATTGAAGCTGACCTCACAGCACTGCCTCCCAAGTAAACCCTTGCCTGCAGTCTCTGACTTTAGAACTCTCTGCAGTCTTTATCTTGGACCTTTGAGACGCAAACTGCCACATTTTGTGAACTATGGTCAGTAACATACCAACCAGTTTTATTCACCAGGGATCAAAGTGAGACCGAGTAAGTAGCTTGCTATAGTTCTGAAATTAATAGCTATCTTGACAAGAGTTGTTTATCTTTTTCTCTTACTTTAATTGATGACCGCTTATTGGATCTCTAGAGAACTGTAAGTGACTTAGGCTAGTGGGTCCGGAAAACAGATTGAGCCATTGGATTTTAACCCTTTAGTTTTTTTTTTTCCACCTCTTTCTTGGCTCCTAAAATAAGAGCTGAACAGTTAAAACTGTCTGGTTGTTCTGTTCAATACGTGGTTTTTTATGTGTAGGACCGTAGTTTGTTCTTATACGAATCAATAACCTAACTTTGCTTATTTAAAAACATCCTAAAATTAGAATAATTTCATTTCCTTTTTTTTTTTTTTAGCTTTTTTAGGGCCGCACTCATGGCATATGGAGGTTCCCAGACTAGGGGTCGAATCGAGCTACAGCTACCAGCCTACACCAGAGCCACAGCAACACCAGATCTGAGCTGCATCTGCAACCTACACCACAGCTCACGGCAACACCAGATCGTTAACCCATTGAGCAAGGCCAGGGATCGAACATGCAACCTCATGGTTCCTAGTCGGATTCGTTAACCGCTGCGCCACAATGGGAACTCCAGAATGATTTCATTTCTTAATCCACACAGAATTGGGGTGGAAAAGAAGAATCTCTCCTGGCATATCAAGTTTCCTTTGTAAATCTCAATCCTCTACCCTTTGAAATGATAGTTACCAATCCTTGTACGTTTGTAATAGCAATGACAAGATACTTTGTTTGGAAGAAAATGCCTTTTTGAAACATTATTTTTTATTAGTACTTGTACATGTGTCAAGATGTGCTAGTTATTTGGTGACCTGGTAGCCGTGAACTCATAATTTTACTTCTTTTCTAGAAAAGAGAAGACCCCTGTCAGCGAAGGGCAAATCTCTGGTCAGGCGGTCAGTTTTGAGCTGTTAGCAGCCAACACTTTTGGTGGCTGATAGATGGCTGCACCCACCTGGTGAAGGGATTCAGTGTGGAGCCTCACAGAGTTGACTGCAGTTGGAAAGGAATATAATAAATATTTCTAAAGTCATGGACTATCATGTAAGGTAGGTCTCAAAAACATTCCAAATGAATAGGATAAGGGCCTGTTCCTAAAAATTTGAGTTTTAAGATAAATTTAAAAGTACGATTCCATACAATGAGTAATTGTTATTACTTATTCATTTAGTATATCACAGTAATACAAGAGTGAACTTTGGGTAAGTGTTTGAATGAAAGAAAAATCACAGACATTTTTATGGGAGGCTATAATAATCTTATCCTTTAAGATGATCTTCTGGAAGGATGACTCTCACCTGGAGTGTCTATTGGCACTAAAGACTGTGACATGCTCTATGTATTATACTGACATTCACTCATTCATACATTTAGTAAATACTTACTATTGAGAACATACCATGTAACAGACACTATGCTAAAGATACAGTAAAAAGAAAATTGAGTGTAAGAGACAATTTCTGATCAAATAGTCATACAAGAGAATAAAGTTAAACTTTGAGCACTGCAAAGGAAAATTTTGGGAGATAACAAGAATATACTGCAGATATGACGGAGTTAGTTTTGGAGTGTAGGGACGTTTTCCAGAGGAAATGATGTTTGAGCTGAGGTCTGAAACATGGTAGAAGTCAAAGATGGTGGAGACAATTTGAAGCAGGTTGAACAAGCTATTAAGATGAAAGGGAAAATGGTGCTTTTAAGGAACTGAACAAATTGCAGGGTTGGAACAAATTTGTGAATGTGGGGAAAGTTCTTTAAAATGATAGTTATGAAATAAGCCTAGACCGGTTTATGAAGATTCTTAAAGACCATAATAAAATTTAGACCTTTACTCTGAAAGCAATGAGAAATCATTGGTGAGCTTTAAATAGACATATAACTTTCATGAATTTTTATTTTTAAACACTCACCTTGTTTCTGTGGGGTGGGAAAGGAGTGAATAATCTCAGGACAGTGAGGAGGCTCCTACGGTTGTTAAGTGAGAGATTATGAGTTTAGACAAATGAGGAGTAAATGGTTAAGATTAAGCAGTGGCTTACTTGCAGGTGTTATAGAAAAGGGCGAGGAAGAATCTTCCATTTCTGCTCTTCCAGCTGGATGGATACTTGTCCATAGGGGTGTTTTCCTCTGCTCTGTGAGCTGATTTCACTCTCACACTGTTCTTTTTTTCTTTGAACTATAAGACTTCACTCTACTTTACATAGAATAAACAGGTAACAGGGACCTACTGCATAGCACAGGGAAATTTACTCAGTCCTGTGTGGTAACCTCTATGGAAAGAGAATCTGGAAAAGAATAGATATATGTATATGTATAACTGATTTACTTTGCTGCATGCCTGAAATTAACAGAACTTTGTAAGTCAACTATGGTTCAACAAAATTAAAAAAAAAAAAAAGGACTTTTCACAGCCATCATTGCTAAACCTTTGAGATTGGTAGCGTAGAGAATGTCTTACACTGATTTGATCACCAGACTCTGATTCTTGTTCTGGAGTTTACTGTGGGACTAAATCCTCATGAAACACACGTGGGGTGTTGTCAAATTCATGTGATAATTCAGAGGCTTATTTTATTCTGGTTCTACTGTTTGCATTCTGAGGTATCTCTTTTTTGTGCTCCCTTTCTAAGAATTAAGTTTTTTGTCCCCCCCCCAACATCTGTGTGCTTGAGGATAAGTATCAGAGTAATCTCATGATATACATTGAATTTTGAGAGTGGGAAACACCATGTTCAGTTTGAGATGTCTGGCGCAGCAATCTGCAGACCCACAGGCTATGTGTATGTGATGGCACACTATCTGACTGCAAAATGAAAAATTCAGTAACAAGCTTTAGAACTGGAAGACATTTAGATGTCTATTTCATTCTTGTTTTAGAAATGAGAAAATTAGTGCTCATAAAAGTAAAATGGGCTACTCTTGGTTAGCAACAATTCAGTGGGAAAACTAGAATTAAAATCTTAAAAATTAGTTTTTTTTTCCCATTACAATATGCTTTCTCACAAACCTTGGAACACAGTAATGATTAATAAATATTTCTTGAATAAATACATGGCTAGGGTTAATATAAGTAACTGCATATTTTCTCTGAAGCTTCTTCTCTATGACTCCCTTCAGGATGTATGAAATCTTTCTCCTGGGGTATTTTATAGTTTCAGTTTTTAAACCTTAATTTTTCTGAGGCAAAGTAAATTGCCATCCAAGTTTCTTTTTAACAATCATAAAAATCAATACTTTGTTCCAGAACTCTTCCTCAGTTGTCCATAAAGGAAATAAAGTGAAAAACTGTGCACCATGTATGCATGAAAACAGAGAAAAAAGTAAGACTAATAAGTTATTCCCTGAAGATTTCCTATTCATGCTCTACACCATTTCCTGCCAATCAATGCCAAATGTAGCTTTGATCACTTCTAGGTGCACCGTCATTGTCAGATATGTTCATGGTAGACATTTATCTGTGTTTTTCACTTGTGAAATAACAGTGGCTTTTGAACTAGTAAATCCACACTTTCTCATTTTTGTCTTTTATTATTTTTCTGAGAACATGTAGCATACTCCTGATAGTCTTGTATTATTCTTAGATCTCTGAGGTCGATTCAGTCAGAACCCCAAGCCCCACATTTTGTGCCAACCATTCCCCCACTTCTGAATTGGGAGACAGAGTTGTGTGAAAATGAAGATGCATATGCAAGCAAATTGTGTATCTGAATATCAAAGAGACATATAATGAAGATCATAAACATAGGCCAACAAAACCATATCAACACATGGAGAACGTTTTGGTGGATACAATGCCCTTAGTAATTTAAAATTTCAAAGAAAGTTACCTTCAAGTTGGCCAAATGGGAAGATAGAAGCTGCCACACGCTCTGTAATGTCTGCTGCTGAAGGAAGTGGGGAAACATTCTAGAAGAAAACATTGCGAACGATTAATCCTCTAGGTTAATTGACACTATTCATTGATCTGGATTTCTTCTTTACAAATAGTGCCCATTTCTCCTAGTTGTTTCACGTTCATTGTATCATTTGTATCACATGCTGTGTCTCACCCCAACGTTTTGGTTACAGAAATTCATAGGTCACCTCATTTGTGTAAATAGTCTAATTTCTCTTGACCTAGGAACAAGGTAGGAATATACTTAGTTTCTTCCTGGTGCTGGTTTTTATGTTTGCATTTTTATAGTTTACTGTGATGTTCTTTATGATAAATAAGAAAGAAACTCTTCACTAATTATATGAAATAACCTATACCATCAGAATAACCTCATAAGCAGAGAAAATGATGGCCAAAATGATATAATCTAACATAGCTAGAAAAACTTTCTGTCTTAAAAACAGCTGTTGTTTTCTGTTTATTTTGGTATGTATTTGTGTGTATGCACACATGTTCAAATTAGTCATTGGAAGCATTTTCCTTCTTCATGCGGCCTTCTTTTGAAATCAAAAACTTTAAAGGAGAGTATGGTGTTAACCCTTTGACACCCTAATGTCAGTGAATGTATTAGATATTTTCCTCAATTTATGAAAATAGAAATATTGGGTTATGAGACACTAAAACAATTTCATCGACCTTAGAAATTTTAAGTGGGACCACCATGGGCTTGGAGGGAAGGAAGTTACAGTTCATCATCCCAGTTTGTATGTAGGACATTTGACAGATCTTGAGGACCTACTAAATATAGGAAATAGTCTGTGGACATATGGAGGTAGGTTAGGTGGAGTCTTCATGACTTAATTGTTAGGAGTGTATTAATTTCATAGATACAAGGTCAGTAGTACTCAAGTAGCATTTAAACCAAATCACCCTTTATTCTTATATTCTCCCCTTGATGTACTTTATACTCAATAGGTTGAATCAAAAATGATTTTCAAAGTGAGTTGACACTGGTCAGTTTTCTTTTATAACCGGGTGCCAAGATGATTATGCACATGTCACATTTACAGGGGCCTTCTTCTCAAGTAGTAATTTCTATAACACTGGTTAAAAAAAAAAAAACTAGACAAGTTGTAGTTTTTGAGTACAGGTTCGCAAAAAATGTGCAAAGCTGGAATGTAATTGTAGGCTGTATTATTAACTCAAAGGCTGGCATCATTTCAGCATAAAAATAACAGTTATGGGAATGAGGACCCCCTTTTTTAATCATGAAAGAGCTTGTGTATGGATATTATGAGGGATTTTCCTGAGCCTTATTCTTAAACAGATTACACTATTCAAAGTCTCAAAGAATCAAAATCATGCTCAGCTGGGGCAGTCAATGTGCAGTCTAAACATGTGACAGATGCAGAGAAAACTTCAAAGATGCCATTACAAATGCCTGTGGAGATATTTAAGGAGCCAGATGCTACTGTTTCATGTCTTTCGCAGCTCTGAATGTGTCCTGTGATCACCTTCCAAAGAGGAGGTGTGGTTCAATCTGGTGAGGAACAGAATACTACCTAATCTTTTTGTTGTTGTTGTTTACATACATTGTATGGTTGGGGCGTGAGGGGCTGGGATCAGTGACTCTAACAGGGGGGACACATAAGTGAATTTGTGCTTCCCTATAAAAAAAATAAAGGCACAACTGCAAGGGAATTGTGCATATGATGTATTCCTTGAAAGCGCACCTATCTTAAAAGGCCTGATTTATAGGTGTGGATTGCCATGGAAACACGTTTTTTTCCTTTAACTTTTGCCATTTATTTAGATGCTCAAAGAGGTAATATTATACTCATTACAGTTAATGTTTATTTCCCATTTTGTTTTGGTGGTGAGAAATAAATTACTTGGGAGAATGTCTTATTAAGTGTATGTTTCGTTTTCATTGCTTCTGCATTCTGGATAAGAACTTAATACTTTGGGATAAAGTCCCAGGTAAATACAAAAGCAGTGAACTTGAGCTAAAAATAAAAAAAAATGCCACCTGCCTTATTTCAGATGGATTTCTGCATTTTTACATTTTTTTCTTCTCCATTACAGCCTGTATAAGTGCATTTGTTTTATCTCAACTTTTAATAGCACAGTTTCATAGGCTTATTATTCCAAATAGAATAAAGAGAAATAAAGACAACTTCTAGGAAACATGTAATATTACAAATAAAACAACCTAGAAAATTTGAGTCACTGTGTAATGTTGGAGCATTTTTTTTTGCATTGAAAAAGTGATTCTGACCAAGTTTGTTCTTTTTTATTAAATGAATGATGTGCCTTGGTTCATCCTCTAGTAATAGAACCTATGAAGAAACTGTTTTATTAAGTTTTGAATTGAAATTTGTGACATGTTATAAAAAACAAAAGTCATAATTATTTACATGAAAAGGGATGATTATAAGTGGGGAATAAATAGCAAAGGATATTTTTCTTTCTAATGTAAACATCTGGCAGTAATCCTTGCTTACACAATTAATGGGCATTTAATTGGCAATGATCAGTTTATTGCTGCAATATGAAGTGAATGTTTCCCCAGGAACAAACAGCTGTTGCAAGAATTTCACAGTGATTTAGCAAACACCAGGTGATAGCTGTATCTAGAATGAAGTGTTCTGTCTTTCAGCAAATCACAACGCATCGAAAAAAACGAAGTGAAAAGTTCATAACCAGAGATCCAATTGTCACTGACATTGTCTATCTAAAAAGCAAGCAAACTTCATAAAGCAACAGACTAAATATTTTAGATATTATCCATGCCTCAAAATAAAGGAAGAAGTAATTCCTCCAAGAAGCAAGTAAGTTGGCATGACAGTCATCTATTTAAAAGTAATATTTTGTCGTGTTGTAAAGACATAAGAGTTGATAAAACTTTTTTTTGTATTCTATTTTATCCTTTAAAAGTCTTAGAAAATTTGATAGTCATGATTCTAATTTTTTGATTAAAAAGTTATTGAAGTCATTCATGGTTACTGACAATTATATTTTTTATTAATAGATTTTATTCAACTGTCTAAAATTAAATGTACCATTTTTTAATTTGCATTACTTGTGAGCTGCTTTCCCATTAAGTTTTAAATAAAAAGTTTTTTCATTTTTCATTATGCACTCTTATTACTAATTTAATAAAATGATAATAGCTGTGCAAACTTTCTGTTACTACTCAGCTTTTGGCATAGATTAAATTATACATTTTAAATGTAGCACACTGGCAGACACTCATTTCATAAAGCTGAGTTTCATTAGTGAAAAAAGTAATTTTGCTTCGGCAAAAAATGCTTTATTTACTATACTATTTAGTATTACCTCATACTAGAGTCTACGAACAATAAACTCAAATGAACAAAGTATCAAGGGACAATTTATAGAACAATGCTTTTATTTTTTCATGTATGCATTCTGCAATAATTCATCTCCATGACAAAAGCAGGCAATCAATCATCTTCTATTGTGCCTTTTTCAATAAAATTACCATTCTTTATGTAACAAAAGAAAGCTGCCTGAGTAACAGGAATAGTTTTATAGGCTCAATACAATAAATTGACCATACTTCAAAAAAACTTTACTCATTAATATGACAATGAAATTTTATGTTTAACGTCTTCACAATAACATTAAGTTAAGTAGCATTATTTTCTTTCATTCAAGAAAACAATAAGAAATGAGGGTATGTTAAAGGAATGCTTCCAAGTCTCTGTGACAAAATTTAGCAGCACACCTATATGTTGATATGTTATCATCTTATAACTGTATTGACATGCATCGTGTTTTCAAAATAAAAATCTCTATTTTTTTAGTCCTAAAATTATACGAAATCAATATACTATTATAAATGTATTATAAGATCATGTAAGAATGGCAGTTTTAAAGCAATCTTATGATATATGGCATTGTTTCTAAAGTGAGATATTTATATGGTAGTCTATGTTAAACATACAAACTTAGGCACATATTTCAAAAAGTGAAATCTGATAATGTGATATAAAATGTAAGGGAAACTTAAGTTCAAAAGTTAACTACAAGTGTCCACACCGGGAATATAAAGAATATTATAGATATAGCTACATATGCATTTTGAATAACATGCTCTTTTATTTTCGACTAGAAGAATAGAAATTTAACATAAAAAAATAAAACTTCTAGCCAATATAGAGGGCAATACTGAGATATGTATTTCATTTTCATACAGTATACATGCAAGTATATATGTGTTTGTGTGGATGTATGTGTATATTTATATATATGTATATACACTATTTTTGGTCCTACGTTTCTTTCACAGAAATCAAATGGAGTTATAGCAAAATTGTTAGATTTAAATATAGTTTCTATATAACTTGCCAGAGTAACAGGATTAATTTGAGCTAATAACACTCATGTCATTAACCACTCCAAAATTCAGATGACTTTAGAACCTCTGAAAACTCTCTTTAATTGTATTTTCCTTTCTTTTTTTCTGAATTAATGAGGCCAGGCCATAACATGTTTCAAGAAAATGAAATCTTTTGTTACAGAAATGTAAATGCTAGGACTTAGCACCTAAGATGTTATATAGTATAGATGACTGTGAGACTAGCTTCATTGCAGTATGAAGGGCATCATAGTAATTTATAATTTGTCATAATGTATATACTAGTTATATTTAAATTCTGAATATTTTGTGCTCATATTGTCTATAAATTTACAGTGTAATCATGAAATACACTGTGTTATAAGAATGGCACTCTACATTTGATGTTAAATATTGTATTTGATTTTAACCTTATAGTAACTAATTAGAAAAACTGCTATCGAAATATATTACTATAACAATTTACAAAGTTGAAAGTAAACATTAGTGAAAGTTTTACTATATTTTATTGTAAAACAAATGTTTTCATCTAAATGGTTTTAGGTCATAAGTGGCTTTGAACAGTTGCTTATTTTGTTTTCCTTTCCTTTGCCCATGAACTGATTAATTCACTTTGAGTTAATTCTAAGTCAATGTGATGTAATTGTTATTTACTGAGAGAGATTTATTACAGACGATGAACTCTTACTAAGGAATCTTGCTTACTTATTATACATTACCTTACTTAGTTCAAAGGAACCAACTTCAAGGAAAACTGGAAAGTTGTTTTATGTGGGGTGTTTCATTTCTGTCTTGCTAGTCTTAGCTTTATTTGCTGAAAAACAAAAAAAGAAAATATTCAACAAGAAATCACAATGTTGTTTATCATACCATGACAACATCACTGAATTTTCTTTGAACCGTTATATATCTTCATAGAGAATCTATGCCTTGGGATCAAGGTCCTCTTTGCTCCCAAGTCTCAAGAAACAACTTTATAATTCAGTTATTTTTCTCTTGTAGCCATCACTTCCTCTCTTCTCCATATTCCTTTCTCTCTTTTCTCCTTCTTTTCCCCTATCATTGCCAAATCTACTTTTTAATGATTTTTACTTTTTCCATTATAGTTGGTTTACAGTGACTGCCAAATCTGCTAAACGTAATTAATAAATCCTCACAATTTCATTACAAACTTCACTTTGGAGGCAGGGCCCAGGAAATTTCCAACCAGTGCATGTGTTTCATTAATCCTGGGACTTCACTGCATTTTGTTTAAATTATATAACCAGTATTACTATTTGTGAAAGTCCTTGGTTCCTTTCTTTTATGGATGGCAATATTTCTAACAACACCATACACTGAAGAAACTAAAGCCACCTATATTTGTAGATATCTAAACCTAAAGTATTTACTGAGACTAGAAGTTTTTTTTTCCTTTTTACTCTTTTAGCAGTCTTATTCAGAGCCCTATGGTACTTCTTTTGTTTTTGTTTTTACTGCACAACTATGGAATCTTTCTCATGCCTGGTTGGTCTTTGCTTGGAGTAAGGAATTGATGAGACTGCTTTATTTTTGAAAGAATTTTGGCAGAGAATATGCGTTGAAACCATAATTGTTTATTTTATTAATTTTGGTCAAGTTACTTTATACCAGTTTGATGACTGACTATTTTGCTGTAGCGCTCACACTTCCCTGTCCATCAGAAACATTTGGAGGGCTTGTTCAAAGACAGTTCACTGGGCCCCGCCTCCAGAGTTTCTGATTCACTTACATGATGGGTGGCAGAGAATTTTCATTTTTAACAAATTTCTGAAGCTTGATGATCTTGCTGGTCTGGGACATTTTGAAAATTTCTGCTGTGTTAAGCAAGAGGATATTTTCAATCTTATGATTTTGAACCTTGTAATATGGTAGATATATCAATTTGGGCTTTAAAGAAGTATATGATTTAGGAGTTTCTGTTGTGGCACAGTGGAAATAAATCTGACTAATATCCATGAGGATGCCAGTTCCATCCCTGGCCTCGCTCAGTGGGTCAGGGATCTGGCACTGCCATAAGCTGTGGGGTGGTGTAAATCACAGATACAGCTCAGATTATGCATAGCTGTGGCTGTGACATAGGCTGGCAGCTGTAGCTCTAATCTGATCCCTAGTCTGGGAATTTCCATATGCCTCAGATGCAGACGCAAAAAGCAAAAAAAAAAAATTAAAAAATATGATTTAATATTTTGTCACAAACTCCATTTTTTCATATAATGAGGACTGCGTGCTGAATGTGTTTTGATTTTACGTGACTATCTTTTTTAGAGCAGTATAAGGTTTGTGGGAAAATTGAAGGGAAGGTACAGAGATTTCTATGTCCTCCCTGCCCCCAACATATGCACAGCCTCCCTCATTATCAACATCCCCTATCAAGGTGGTACATACGTTACAACTGATGAATCTATATTACTCATAATCACCCAAATTCCAGAGTCTGCATCAGGGTTCTCTGTTGGTGTTATAAATTCTATGGATTTGGACTAACGTATAATTGCATGTGTCTTCCGTCAGAGTATGGTACAGAGAAGTTTCACTGACCTAAAATTCTACCAGTTCATTCTTCCCCACCACTGGCAGCCAGTGATCTTTTTGCTCTCTCTGTAGTTTGTCTTTTCCAGAATGTCATATAGTTGAAATTATACATCAGGTGGCCTAGGTACTAAACCTTTTACTTAGTAATATACATTTAAGGTTCTTTTCAAGGATTGCTTTCTCTCTTTTTTTTATATATATATATATATATTTTTTTTTTTTTTTTGTCTTTTTTGCCTTTATGTAGAGCCGCACCCGCTGGGCATATGGAGGTTCCCAGGCTAGGGGTCTAACAGGAGCTGTAGCTGCCGGCCTTCGCCACAGCCACAGCAACGCGGGATCCCAGCTGTGTCTGCAACCTACACCACAGCTCACGGCAACGCCGGATCCTTAACCCACTGAGCAAGGCCAGGGATCGAACCCGCAACCTCATGGTTCTTAGTCGGATTCATTAACCACTGAGCCACGAAGGGAACTCCCCTGCTTTCTCTTTTTTAAGTGCTATATAATATTCCATGGTCTAGATATACCACAGTTTATCAGTTTGACTACTAAAGGACATCTTAGCTGCTTACAAGTTTTGGCAATTATGATTACATCTGCTATAAACACCCATGTATAGGTTTTTGTGTGGACATAAGTTTTTAACTCCTTTGGGTAACTACCAAGGAGTAAGAATGCTGGATAATTTGGTAAGAAGCCATCAAAACCCTCTTTCAAAGCAGCTGTACCATTTTGAATTCCCATGAACAATGAACGAGAGTACCTCTTGTTCCACATCCTCAACACCCTTTAGTGATTTCAGTGTTAATGATTTTGGACATTCTAATAGGTGTGTAGTAATATCTTGTTTTAATTTGCTTTTCTCTTATGGGTTTTGATATGAATCTGTTTATCTTTGGTGAGTTGTCTGTTATGCTCTTTGGCCCATTTTGTAATTAAGTTCTTTGTTCTTGTTGAATTTTAAGAATTCCTGGTATATTTTAGATAATAGTCCTCTATCAAATGTGTTCTTTGGCAAATATTTTCTCCTAGTCAATTGCTCGTACTCTCATTCTCTTAACTGAGTATGTTTTTAACTTTTTTACTTGGTGCCTTAGACTAATGGCACCAAATCCTAAGATTATTCTTCAAAGATATGTATTTTTACCTTATGTGGCTTTTAGGAATTAAAATTATTTATAAGCCAGAAACATTCAGTTCTCTGACTAAAGATAAATTTCTTTTTATAAATGTATTTCAACAGAGTGAAGATTTCTAATACCTAGACCCCTCTTCTTTTTTTTTTCCTTTAGAACTGACCTGTCTTGCCTTCATGTGTTTTACTGTCCAGTAGAGTCTACAGTCTTTCAGTTCTATCACTCTCTTGCCAGTTACCTCCCTTTCCATTTCAGTTTGCTCTTCAAAATTCTAACCGTAAATAAATCCAGTGTTGGTATTTCCACACACTATGCTAGGGCTGCTGAGTGCTTATGGAGAGAAATAAAATTGAATAAACCACTGCTGATCCATGATCTCTACCTCAGCTGGGTCATCATGGCTATCTAGAAGTCCTTCTTTCTTCAGCTGGTTTTCTGTCAGCTGTACCTACTTGGAAACATTTCTTTTTTCAAACTTCTTAGTCAACCATATCAGTATTTATACTCTGAAAAAATGGCTGTAATTCCTGCATAACAAAGAAAATGTTAGAAATTGGAAAAAAATGTCTTTCCACCAAATCCACCCCCACACCCCAAAAGGAGAAAGAGCAAGTTAACCCCCATTCCTAAAGCAAATGCCTCTTTCGGTGCTCTGGATGTACCTGTTCATAGAACATCATTTCATTTTTTTATTCCCCATTCCAACTGTATTTCTATCTTTTCTTCTATATCAGCATTAAAAACATGCTCAGGTTTCTTCCAGTTTTTTCATGTTTCCCTCTAGATAATGCCTTCTTTCACCTTTCTTTGCTATACTTACTGAACAATATGCCTTCTCCCATTGTCACTGTCCCTAATGTATTTTTTAATTCAATGATTTTTATTATATTTGTAGTTGTACAGCCATCATCACAACCTAATTTTATCAGAAGGAAAGTCTGGAAGTCACAAACATTTAAGTACTTAATGAAAGTGTCAAATACATCAATGTGTCTCTTTTATTTCTTTGGTTTCCTATTTAAGAACATTTACTCAAGTACCTTTTTCATTGACTTACCCCCCCCCCCATATTTCCATCAGAATACTTTGGACAGAAGGGTGTTGGAGTCAGAAAAATTAATTGCTTTTATTAGCCATTTGACAAATGATATTGTAAGTGTCCCTATAAGTCTTAAAAAACAATAATTAGGTGGTGGAGCAGTGGATCATACTGTTCCCTGCAAAATGGCCTTGAGGTCATGAGCAGATACACCAGCTCAGTGAACCTGGCTTTCTTCCCCCATCTGACCATTGTGTTGTTGGCCCTTGGCATGTTATTCACTACTGAGTTCTTTGTTTATGAGGTCACCTCCACCAAGCACCCTTGGGATATCTCCAAATAGCTCTTCAACTCTTTGGTGGCCTCACTCTTAATGGACTTTGGTGTCCTCTTCCTGCTGCTCTGGGTAGCATCTATGTGTGAACTCCCAAGGGTTCTAACCAGGTAGCTTCACCAAATTCCTGCTTTTGTAAATTAATTTTTTTCCTGTTACTGAAGCACCCCACCTGCTGCTCACAATAAAGATAGATATATGCCAAACAAACAAACAAAACAAGCAAACAACAACAACAAAACTCAGAATACTTTTGAGCAGCTCTTTTAAGATGCTAGGTAGGAGTTCCCATCGTTGTGCAGTGGAAATGAATCTTACTAGGAACCATGAGATTGTGGGTTCAATCCCCGGCCTCCCTCAGTGGATTAAGGATCTAGCATAGCTGTGAGCTGTGGTGCAGCTCACAGGCGCAGCTGGACTCTGGCATTGCTGTGGCTGTGGCACAGGCTGGAAGCTATAGCTCCAATTAGACCTCTAGCCTGGGAACCTCCATATTGCATGGGTGTGGAAAAGGGGGGGCGGTTGTCAAGTAGGACTTTGAAGTAACATGAAAGGAAGAGTTGGAAAACTGTAATTCGGTGTTCCAAGATACGTTTAAGTCACTGGTTGAACTTCACCTGAAAGGGCTTAGTACAGGCACTATGGAGAACAGTATGGCAATTCCTTAAAAAAAAATTAAAAATATAGTTACCATTTGATCCTGCACTCCTGGGCATATATGTGGAGAAAATTTTTATTCGAAAAGACACATGAACTCAAGTTTTCACTGTGGAACTATTTACAATAACCAAGATATGGAAGCAACCTAAATGTTCATCAACAGTTGAATGGACAAAGAAAATGTATATAACTATATAATGGAATACTATTCGGCCTTAAAAAAGAATGAAATAATGCCATTTGTAGCAACATAGATGGACCTAGTGATCATCACACTAAGTGAAGTAAGCCAAAGACAAATATCATATGATATTGCTTATATGTGGACTCTTAAAAAATACAAATGAATTTATTTACAAAAATAAATAGACTAACAAACATAGAAAACAAAGGTCTGTTTACCAAAAGGTTTGAAAGGGGGGATAGATAAATTAGGATGTTCGGATTAACATATTTATACTGCTATAGATAAAATAGCCAGCAAGGACCCAGGGAATTATACTCAGCATCTTGTAATAACTTTTAAGGGAAAAGAACTTGAAAAAGATGTATTTAACTGAATTTCTGTGCTGTATAGGTGACACTAACATAACATTATATGTCAACTAGATTTCAATTTTTAAAAAGTCAGGGTAGGACTGCAGAAAGAGCCAGAGCCAGAAGACCAGTGGTCCTTGATCTGCAAATAACCTTCCTCTATGATCTTTGAAAAACCTCTTCCTTTCAAGGGGCTTAGCTTATTCATCTTGTAAAATAAGGGGGTTGGAGAAGCTGATCTCTAAGGTCCCTTCAGCTCTAAACTTCACAATCCTCTGAATCTTGTTTTATATGAGAATTTCATTTATCTATGTGATTTCTTTCTTGACTCTGAAATGATAATTGAGGGTTGATTATACGTATCCAGTCCAATTATTCATAGATCATAAAGATTCTTATTATATATGTGGAAGATTAAGATGTATGAAGGGCATAAGATTGAAATCTCTACAAAGCCTAATGACAAAAATGCCATTATATACTAAGAATTTTCTTCCTTGGCATATTACAATGATGTTTTCTGCTGAAAAACTACATTTTAAGAGCAGTGCTTAATATTTAGTGTGCTTCCATTCTTGAAGAAGAGAGCTGAATTTTAAAAATAGATGTATTAAACATGCTTTCATATAAATTTATATTACACCATTATTGGAAGCACTGAGCCATGGCAAACAATCCAGTACATCATGATTTACTACGCTGTATTGTATCAACTGATGGATTATAACATGTCATGTTTTGATATGTAAAATTTTTAAGATAATTAAAGAAGCAAACCACAAAAACAGTTCATGTGCCATTTTAAAGAAAAATCTTTTTGTTTCATTCTCCAAAGTAATTTTAGACATTTTGGAGGGTTCTATATTTTGGCGTAGCTGAGTACCCAGGTATTAGCTCTATGGGTACATAATATACATGAGGAAAACTATTAAAATAGGAAGTATGATTTAAATAGCTGATGACACCTCTTGAAGGATATGAAAATTGACATTTTATAAATATTCATATTATCTGTCTTTTCCTCTGACTTTTGAGTATTGTGTCAATTATGCTTTTATAAATACGCCCCTGTTTTTTAAAGAATCAATATATTTACCTTCTTTCCTATTAGCTATTACTATCAGCATAAAGTTGCTACCAAGGAAATAATGAAAATAACTCTTTGTTGGCCAGTGGACAGAGAAGATGAATTTCACAGAAAAATTACCTGCTTTTTCAATCTGAATAATGGCATGGTTAATATGATACTAACTACAGATTTAAATCAGGTAAGAAAAATGTAAGCTGCCAGAATTAAAATGTGCTCTTACAACCTTAAAATTTTTTAAATGCCAAATATTTATAACTTAGATACATTTTACATGAGAATATAGGTATCATCCTTACTGAGCATGATAGGCCTAATTTTTTAAAACTAAAGGATAATAATGCAATAATGTTAGAATGTGAGAAAAATTTGAGTATCAGCTATAACTGAGTTCAATTCCGGTCTCCATAATTGCCTAGCTGTGTGGGGTGGACAGCTACTTCAAGTCTTTAAATAGGTTTCTTTGATGTATAAAATGGGACAAATAATCCTCTGTTTCTTAGGTACGTCGTATTGTGTGAGATCACAAATATGCCTCACAGAACAGAGCTGGCTCCTAAAAAGGCCTCAGTAAGTATTAGCTATTATTATTGTCTGATTTAGACCTGTATGACACTTCAATTTTTTTTCCCTTTTTTAGAGCTGCACCTGTAGCATATGGAAGTTTCCGGGCTAGGGGTCAAATCAGAGCTACAGCTGCCAGGCTAAGCCATAGCAAAACCAGATCCAAGCCGTGTCTGTGAGCTAACCCACAGCTTGTGGCAATGCTGGATCCTTAACCCCTGAGTGAGGCCAAGAGTCCTCATGGACACTATGTTGGATTCTTAACCTGCTGAGCCCCTATAGAACTTCAATACTTCATATTTACTCTCTGCTCTTCAAAAAGTTTCTTTCTCATTTCTTACTAAAGTTCTGAACACATTTAATGTATTCAAAAGTTCTTTTTTTTTTTTTTAAACTATGCCCATTGAATAAATCCTTCATAGTTTTAGGGATTGTACATTCTTTCAGACCAGTGTTTTCCTGATTGTATCTTGCTTGGAGAATCTAAGCTGCTTGTTCTCTTCTCCACAGAAGAAAAGTTTTCTGTATACGTTATAGTTTTAGGAACTTCTGTAGCTCATAATAGAGCTGAGGATGATGAAACAGGAAAGAATGCACAAAGAAAATTCCACTGTTAACCATCATATGATGAATTATTATGGCTGTTTATTTGAGTCACTTCGTTTAAACTTTTTGGCTGCTCCATGGCATATCAAATTCCTGGGCCAAGGATGAGAATCTGTGGCAAACCGAACCCTAACTCATGGTGTTGGGCCAGGGATTAAACCTACATCCGAGAGTTCCAGAGAGACTACCCATCTCACTGTATTTCAGTGGGAACTCCTGAACTTTTTAAACTTTGGAATTAAATGAGAACCCAGCTTTCTAAGTACTCCCCTCTTGGACATCTGCCTGCATAGAATTAAAGGCAGTGGGGTATGTTTTTTAAGGGCATGTGCCAGACGCCTTCCATTTGCTCCTCCTGATCCTCTTTCCATCCTTCCCCATCTTGCTGTGAACCCCAAGAGGTTATTCTGAATGGATTATATTAACAGGGTTCTTTGCCCTCTGGCTTCCTAGTGGTTTTGGCACGTGGGGTTTAGCAGGGATGGGAGAGAAGGGAGAAACTGAGGTTAGGTGTTTAGTACAGGAAAATCCCTCCTCTCAGTTTAATCTGAAAGTGTCTACATCCCTCCAACACAGGTTACAACTCCTTCCAGGTGGCTATGCCCCATGGACTTCTTTCCGTCTCACTTGGTTCTGGTAACTGCCCTCTTCCTGCTCTTTGGGGCCTGGAAGAGGGAGTGTTTTAGGTGTTTTGATGTTGTTGTAGCCCCTGGTTACCGAGCTAACCACATGACTTCCCTATATTCTTCTTACACTTTGTGAATCTCTATATTAAATCCCCCTCCAAATTCTCAGTTTGAGTTTGATTTTATTTCTTACTGTAGTGTCTAGACCCCCCCAAATACTCATTTGCATTTTTAATGTATTTTCAAGTTGCTGTTTAAGTTATAATTTATTTGAGAACAAAAAGTATTTACTACTTTTTATTTTGCCTCATTTAATAAAGTGGTGAATTTATAGTGAATAATATATGGGTTAAATAACAGCACTTGAATTGAGGTTTTGTGTTGATTAAGATATAAAAATATGTGCTTAGCAAGGGCTGAGGAATTTCTACATCTCTTGCTCATACCATGTTTTAAATGAAGGACGTGGCTCATACAGGCAGAGTGTGGATTTTTCTGGGGTCTCACTAATCAGATGAGATTCCATTGGCTTCCACTGTCTCCCCACTGTTCTAAAAATGTCTGTGTAGCAAAGAGAAAGTGGTTTTCAAATTTGCCATCACATTCAACATTATTTACCAATATTTGTGTTTTTGCTTAGTGTTTTACAAACTTTATATATTTTTCAAAAATGTTAATATTTTGAAATGATTATTTATTGCATGGTATTATCTCCACATAATCACTAGCCTATCTGTATGGCTCCCTTAGCAGCAGTCCATAGGACTGCAAACTTGGATTAGTGAAGCCCTGAGGGTAATGGGAATGTGCTTTGTAATCCTGAAACCTGTTTAATCTCTAAAGATACAGCTGCAGAAAAAAGAGAAAGATCAGATTATGAATACCTAAAATATATTGTTTCATCTAAACCTATTAAACTTTACTGAATTCACTCTGCTCTTTTATTCTAAATGTTTGGAGTCAAGGAAATAAGGCTGAGACAATATTTACCTCATTACAATCTTTTCCATGATGATTCTTAACTCTAGATTTTTCAGCAACTGGGGTTTGAACTCAATAAACATTTTAGGCAATATTTGGGTAATTTTGTGAAGGTAATATGATAAAAAAATTCTCTGTAAATATCTGATTAGAATCAAACATTTAGGTGAGTGTGTTCCCAAGAGAAAGTTTTATAGGTACTATAATTTTATAGAAGCATGTTGGTTATTTACATGCAATTAATTTGACAGGTTTAGAAAGAAAAATTAAAAGCTTTATAAGGCAGGGCCAGTTAGCATGAATTGTTTTATCCACTGTATTTAGGAAATTGTGTAGATTCTTAACTGCTTAGAGAGAATTAATATTTTGTTTTCCTTAAAAGATGAGAGAACTCGAAACTCTCCATACCCTATTGTGACCTATATTATAGCTTTTTCCCCGTCAGATTAGTATGAATATAATTCTTTACTACTAAAAGAACTTTACATTTCACCAATTAATAATACTTTCAAGGGTATATTTTCATTTTGTCTAAGTATCAGCTTACCTGGAATCCTTTGATTTAGAATATAGAAACATTTAGCATTGAATTGTGAAGTAGTTATGATTGACCAATTATTAACATAACCTACGTAATATATTTGAGTAAGACCTCTAAATAACTTATAGAATGATTACTTTAGGATAAGTTATATAAGTTAACTATTAGTGGTGGTATTTCATATGGTACATACACAAAAAAGTCCTGTCCTTTAACTCAGAAATATTTTTATAGAGAGAGGAATACATGCAAAAATGTTTAAATGTTTTGCTTTATGAATATATACAGGTAGTTTTAATATCCAAAAAGATGTTTCATTTTCTTTGGATGCAGTCCTAACATATTTGTTAAATATCTTAAAACCTGAACGTGTAACCTTCACTTCTGGGAAGTTTCTGGAGCAAGTTTTTACTATCACATTGGCTCAAAATATTTTAGTTCATACCCTACCATGAAATACCCTTCCTGTTAGGGATCTTTGTCGTGTAAATATTAATGCACCCATTATGCTGATTTGATGCCTTTTAACTTAATTTTTGTTTTTACTCCAGTGCTGAATCCCCAGGTTGTAATATCAGTACAATGTCATTGAAGAACAGCTCTGGGCAAAAATATGAAATGTGAAGCTTATTTCCTTCCCATTAGATTTATCTGCACCATCCTGATAAACTTCCCATGCCTACCACAATAACCAGAATAAATTGAAGAGCTGGATGTCAAGTGAAAGTGAAGGCTAAGTCTCTACAGAATAAAACAGAAATTTATTTCCCAAATACTTACTCAATACCAGCTATGTATCAGGAACTTTTGGGGGTGCTCACTAATGATATAGTGAACAAAAATATCAAAACCCCCTATCCTCATAGCCCTACAATCTAATGAGGAAGATAGAGACTGTAAAAAATAAAGTGTTGTCTAGGTTAGGGAGAAAGGTGAAGCAGAAAAGAAAAATACAGAGTTTCAGCTTTTAATAGGGTGGAGGGGGAAGGACAGTTGAAAAACTGACACTCAAGCAATGGCCCAAAGGAGGAGAGGAAATGATTCTTCTGACAGAAGAAGAGAGAGGGGAAATGCAGTTATCCAAAGAGGCTGGTGTGTTTGAAGAGTGAGGAGAACAGCGGGACTGGAGCAGAGAGTGAGGGTGACAGCAGAAAGAATAGTAGAAGTGACCAGAGCTTGGATCTTATCAATCCTGGCAGGTTGTATAAAAGCCACACCTTTATTCAGAGGGAGTTAGGAAGCAGAGGAGTAGTGAAATTTTGATTGTATTATAAGAGGATCATCCTGGTTGCTGAGCTGAGAAGAGATAGTAGGCTGCAAGTAAACCAGGCTGGACACAATAGAGGTGACGAGACATGGTTGAAAGTGAGATGATATAGGAGTTTAATCTGTAGGTTGTAGTGATTCCAAGGTAAACCTTAGGCAGGAAGGAATGAAATGTCCTATTTAAAAGGTAATGGAATCTGTAAGAGTATATATTTAAAAAAAGAAAAGAAAAAAATGGAAAACTTCCCTTTTCACATGGATATCTGATAATTATCTTTCTATGGCATTGTTGTGTATGATGTCAGTGGTTCTATTATAGATCATCTGACTGAAAAGAAAAAGAGAAAAAAAATGTTTATCTAAATCAAGTAAGCTAAAAATTAGCCAAAGAGTGTGACAGGCTAATAGTTTGGAACTTTATCCTACAGTAGTTGGTAGAATGTTTCATTGACATTCTATGCGTAGGAATGAGATATGTTGTTAACAAAATCCAAAAGAGGAGAAATGTACTGCACTGGTCCTTATTAATATAGTGCCTCTAGATCAAAATCTAAATGTTATTTAACCAGTAACATCCAGTGATCAAGAGAGTTACATGCAAAGCTCCAGTTTAAAAAAAAAAAAAAAAAGAGGAAGAGAAGGAGAAAATAGGGAATTAATGTTCATTAAATGTTCACTGTATTCCAGAAACTATGCTTTATATTCTTCTTACATTACCTCACTTAATTTTCAAAACATTTCAGAATGTGGAATTAAGAGAAAAGTAATTAGAGAAAATAACTGAGGGTAGTATAGCTGGGAGGCATGGAAAACACATAGTCCACGTGCCCAAGAAACTGGATGAGGATGAAGAATGGGAAGAGAGAATAAATGCTTTTATATTGAAGTTATTGAAAATTAAGTAGTATTGTGACTGTCATGTTTGCACATTAGACAGTTTTTGTAGCCCCGTGGAAGCTGGGGTTACTGGGATCAAAGGCTGGAGAGAAAGGACTATTTATGTGAATGTGGAATCACCAAGTGCAGTAGGTGACTATGACCAGGAGTAAGGCACAATGACTGAGAAGATGAACTCAAGAAATATTAAGAAAGTAAAACAAGGACACTTGGTGATTTTATGGTAGTATTACACATGAGGCTTAAAAGGAGAGAGAGAGGTCAAGAATGATTCCACACTTTCTGGATTGTTGACCAGGAGGAGAATATTGCTATTAGTCCCTCCACCCCAACAAAAAAAAGAAGAAGAGAGAGAGAGGTGGCTTGACTACTGTAAATAATTATCTACATCTGGATATGCTGGTTTAAAGTTCTCTTTGGCCATCCAAATGGACAAGCAGCTTATATATAGAGTTCAGAAGAATGGTCTAAATGAAAGACTGAGGTTCGGAACTGACATAGATAAGTTCATGGAGTCAATGAAAATGGATGGAATTAGGACAGAGCAAAAGGACAACAGCCAGCACTGAGAGAGAGAAAGGAGTTCATAAAAAAAATATTGTGGAAGATCAATAGAAACATTGGGAGAAAAAGAAGAGAGTAGCATGGATGTCCTGGGGAAAGAGAATTGGAGGAAAAAGGGATGATTCAACAAATAGAAGTGAAAGAATAGTTCCAGGAGGTAAGAACTTGCTTAGAATATTTAACAGCAGGTTTTCCTTGTGGTCTGGATAAGAACAATATCACACTGGTGGTTGGAGCAAAATTCCAGTTGAAGCGGTTTAAGAAAGAAATTAGGAGTTGAGAAAATAGAGGGCAGACAGGTAAAGCTCTCTGTATTACCTCTAGAACATGTAATGATGATTCCCAAATATGTCCGTGTCCTATTCTTTAGCATTTGTGAGGACATTATTTTACATTGCAGATGTGATTAAAATAAGAATTTTGAAATAGAGAATTATCCTGAATTATCTGAGTGGGTCCAATGTAATACCAGGGTCTTTATAAGAAAGAAAGACAGGAGAGTCAAAGAAGGGACCAAGTGATGGAAGCAGAAGTTGGGGGGATGCATTTGCTAGTTTTAATGATGGAAAGGGACTGGAAGTTAAAGAACATGGGAAGACTCAAAAGCTGTAAAAAAAAGAAAAAAAAGGAAATGGATCCCTGGAGCTTCCAGAAAAAGACAGGCCAACACCTGAGTTTTAGACAAGTTGACACCCATTTTTTTTTGTGACCTCTAGATCTTTAAGATGATAAATTAGTGATACGTTTAGGCACAAGATTTATGGTAATTTGTTTTAAGAGCAATAGAAAGCTAATATATTACCTTTGGTTATAGAAGATGAGAAATAGAAAAATAGATGAGAACACGGGTTATATGTGAGTGTGACTGTGTGTGTGTGTGTGCGCACGCACTTGTGTGTAAAGTCATTATCAAGGATTCCCAAGACTATCTTCATGAAAATTATGCAATGTGTTATGATAGTAGGTTTGGAACTTATTTTTTGGAAATTTTTACTCATATGTAATTAAATAAATATTAATCACTCTCATGATAATTTTATCCAGTTCCTCTCATGCAGGTTTGCAGAGACTGAGGAAACAGTTGAAATCTATACTTTTGGGTACTTTGATATTCGTGTACTTTTGTTGCCACATTTTTGTATTCCTCTGCAGTCATTTTATTTATGCAAACTCCTTTCCCATGCTATTTTTATGCTTTGTAGAAATCTCTGTTTAGAGTGTTATTAATGATAATAACGTGTTCCATTTCTGTTTTTTAAAAACTAGTGGAAAGCAAATTCCTGCAGTATAATGAGGGCCCATGGCACTATTCAAACCTTCAAAACGAAGTGAAAAATCCTTTGATTTCAACTTTCTGTTGGTCGTCATAATTGTCCCTAACTAATTCTGCAGCATAAGCATCAAAGCAGTAACATGTAAAACTTCTTAATAGCTGTCAAAATGACATAATACCTGAGAAGAAATGGCCTAGTTTAAAGAAAAGTTCAATGTTTGAAATCAAAGTAATCAATATAAGGTGATTCTACATTACTAATGGAACAGAAGTCTCACTACTCTTCTACCCATTCACTAATTCAGGTTTTTCTCATTATTATAGACTACGAACCATAATTATAATTTTAAATATTTTAGATCAAATTAAATAATATGTCTCTAATAAACAAATACAAGTCAGTCTTCACTAACTCGAGGCAGACCTTAACCCTGATTATGAAAGTTTAGTAAATCACACATTAACTCCATCCTCATGTAAATACAAGTCAGTTATTTTTTAAAGATTAAAATACAGATGTTAAAGGGACAAGGTTAATCAGCTTTTCTGCTTATAAGTGCTGTGTTTGGAGTTGTCCAAGATGACTTGAAGTATGTTCAAACGATTTCTTCTATGTAATTGTATTTTAAAGTCAAACAGGATTTTTTTTCCTTTTCTAACACTTTCCTCTGTGTGATTGCCTATGTTGATAATTCTGTCTGCAGTTCTCTCTTCCTTCATCTTGATCTGTCTCAAAGCCCAAGTGTAATTCAACTTTTTTTCCTGATATTTTGCTTGATTTTAAAGGAAAAAAATGCACCTCCGCATCCTTTTGGGACTTAACATTGTAACTATTTGTGAACTGATTATACTTTTTCTACGATATAGTGAACAGTTCTAGGTGGAAGGAATGACTCATCTTCTTAGCTGGTGATCCACGGAGCTCATAACAGGTGTTTTCAAAAGACCAGAGCGTCTGTAATGACTAAGTGAAAAAAAAGTTTCTATTCTCCTCCCTAAGTGGGTGCAGTATTTGAAAACAATGATTAGCTACCTTCAGATAATTGTTCTTATGGATTTTTCTCTTGATTCGTAAAGATTCTTAGTCCTTATTCAGTCACATTACTTAAAAGAAACTCTTTATGAGAAATGTGTAAGAATGAGAAAACAGATTTCTTTCTTTTTCTTCCTTCCTTCTTTTCTTTCTTTCAGGCTGCACCCAAGGCATATGGAGTTCCCAGGCTAGGGGTCGGATCGAAACTGGAGCCACTGGCCTACACCACAGCCACAGCAACACCAAATCTGAGCCGCATCTGCAACCTATACCACAGCTCACCACAGCGCTGGATCCTTAACCCACTGAGCGAGGGATTGAAATTTGAGTTCTCATGATGTTAGATTGGTTTCTGCTGAGCCATGATGGAAACTGAACACAAATTTCAAATCATAGGTATTTAGCTTTATTTAAAAATATCCAGATATGCTTCCTAATGCATTAATTTATGATCATGACTCACCATTTCATGCTTCATTGGAATTATTTGATTTTATTGGAATACATTTAATTTACATTTAAAATATAAATTTTGTCTAAAATAATGCTATCATTATATTTTTGTCCACATCTCATATCCCTGATAAAATATAGTAAATAGTGTATTCAGCAATTAATATCAGTCAGGCTCTCTGTACTAATTCATTTGATCTTTACAACTGCTTTATTGTTTACATAGAACTAGAATCCACATTTAGCAGATGAAGAAAGTAAGGCAGACTTTAAGTAACATGGCTAAGTTAACTAAACTGGTTATCAACAGAGTAGAGATTTGAACCCATGAAGTGTGGTTCTCAGCAACTCTAGCTCAGTGCCTCTATATACTCTTGAAGACTTTTCCTGATTTTTCTAGAATGAGATTCATGCCACTGCTTTTTTTCTACCTTCCATGTTGCCTCACCTCTAGACTTGAATCTAGTACAGAATTTTTCATATATTACTAGTATTTAAATTCTTGAAGAGACCTGTGTTCATAAGATTTGAATGCATTCATATCAAGAGCACTATATCATCCTTTTATCTTAGTGCAAATATTGCATTTTTGAGCTTTAGTTTTCTCCTCTGTAAAATGAAAATGACAATATCCATATCCCCAAACAAACATATAAATGAAATTAAGTATATAAAATAACGAACATATTTCTTAAAACATAACTGTTCCTCAATTTGTTCTATTTATTTCATCCTTGGTTAATACTCTTTACTTTAGAATTGAAGAAATGTATTTATCTATAGAAAAAAAAGATATATGAAAACACAATTTTTTGCGAAAATTTCTAAACAAAAATGGCCTATATTTTGGTATGCAATTGATTGCTGAATGCATTTTCTAGTTCTTTTATATGTGGCAATGCTAAAACTATTCCTATCCACACTGATTATCTACCTTTTTCATTTACTGCTTACAAATGTCTGGGACACGAACACAGCTGGGGGATGATGGTAGATATCCTCTTGTGTGTGTATGTATGTATGTGTCACTGTGTGTATATATATATATATATATAAAACATATATATATTACATATATATATATATTCCTAGTCTTTCCAAAATATGACTGCAAGTGTAATTATGAACGGAGAGGTGTATTAAACATAGACATGTAATATCTATTTTGGGAAATATGTTTAGTTATAGTTCAATAAGGTGGTTATAAAGCTCAGTCCACAAAACATAGTGTCAATTATAAAATATATTTTTGTTCAAGTGAGTTTGTAAAGTTTAGAATCAGAAAAAGTAAAGTAGCAAGGTTTTTTATGGAAGAACTTTCCAAATTATGGAAAACATTTTTTTTTTCAATCTCTGAAACACCTATTGGCACATCCATAAAATACCTATTGGTATTTCATGAAACACACTTTGGGAAATGTTGATTTAATATGCAACAATTGTAGATGTTAAACCCATGTTTTCAGAGAGGTATGTTAAAAGTTGTTACTTGAGGAGTTCCAGTTGTGGCACAGTGGGTTAGAAATCCAGCTGCAGTGAATCAGGTCACAGCTGTGGCTCAGATTCAGTCTCTGGCCTGGTATCTTCCGTATGTCATAGGTGTGGCCATAAAAAAAAATGTAACTTGAAATACTGAGTTACATAGTCAAACTCATTTAGAAAATTAAGAGTTAAATTATTTTCTTGTATTGAAGAAATTCTTAGAAATTTTAATATAGTGCCATATATGTTATTAATATGCTAATAACATGTTAAAATCTGTAAAAGACTACTTCCATTTGTAGCTTAGACCAAAATGATTTGATTATTGGTCACTTTTCTGTAAAAGTGCCCATTAACACCTCATGGAATACTTGTGGTAGAAAAATAGTTTTAGAAACTTGAAATTAGATCTTTGGCTCTCAGAGAGTGGCCCCCCTACTAGCAGTATCAGTATCACCAGGGAACTGGTCAGCACTTAAGGCTCCATCCTGGATCTACTGAATCAGAAACTACTATTTAAATGTTTGTAACATTTGCTACAAAAATAACTGCAAATATTTTTAATTAGACTCAAATTAGAAACAAATAGGTAATGAAATTATAGAGGTGCTATTATGGGCTGCATATTCTCTTACCAAAATTCATATGTTGAATAACCCTCACAATGTGACTATATTTGGAGATAAGGCCTTTAAAAGGGTAATTAAGGTAAAATGAGATCACATGGTTAGCCGCAGCCCATGTGACTGGCGCTCTAATAAGAAGGGGCAATTAGGAAACAACGCATGCGCACAGAGAAAAGCCCGCACGAGGACGCCGCAGAAAGTAGCCGTCTGCAAACCAAGACGCCTCACGGACGCCAGTCCTGCAAGTAAGACCTGAATCTTGGGCTTCCAGCTCCTAAAACCGTGAGTCAAAGAATTTTTGTTGTTTTCGACACTCACTCTGTGGGATTTGTTTTGGTAGCAAATTAATACAGATGTTTATTCAAATCATTGAATTTTTGGAGTGATTTCGCCGTTATAAAGTACTGCGTTTACTTTGGGATTCATCTTCATGAAATTTTACAAACGTTCTAATGTTTTGGAAGAAATGATTCAAAGCCTTTTTGCAATTGTTTAACTATAGCCTGGGCTGGAGAAGCCACAAGGCTCAAAAGAAAGTTTAGAGCGGATGTAGCGGCTTTTGTTAATGTAGTTAGTCTTTTACTTCTTTTTATTTTGCCTACTTTTAAGGTAAATTCCCATACCACCTCACCCTTTTGGTGTAAGGTCTTTTTGTTTTTCCAGGTAGCAGCAGTTGCACTTGGTATTTTGTTTAGAAAAGAAAGTAAAACTTCGTTGGAAAACACCTAATTTATCTTGTAAAAACTCCATCACTTTTGTCATGCATTGAAATAGAAACTATGTTTCCCTGGTTTAAAAAAAAAAAAAACTTATCCCACACAACATTAATAGATGTAACACCATTATCGATTTAAGTGGTGTCTGTGTATTGAATGTTTTCGGCCTTAGGTGGATAGAGCCAATTCTATATGGCTGCTTGTTCTGAGACTTGCTCTGACATATATCTCATAATGGTTCCTGTTGATTGATCTAATTATATACACATGGTTTTATTGGAGCTTTGTGAATCTGGAGATACCCATGTTTGCTTAATGTTCTACAAGCACAATTCAAAACCCTTTAGGCTTACCAGGATTGTTTCCATAATCCTTAATTGAGAAAAGCCTTGAGAATTTTGAAATACCCTGCCTAAATCAAGCATCTGGGCCAGGAAATTTTCTCATTAGATTTAAAAAAATAGATTATGTATTTTTTGTGTGAATGTCATTTTAGAATGAAATGAAATGTTTATCCCTGTGAGTGCATACAAATGTCCTTGCTTTATGGTCTTTGATTTTCAAACTTAATGACTGTTTTTTCAGAAAGAATAGCCAAAATAAAATTACACCATAGTAAGCAGTGAAGAACAGAGAAATAGTAATATTTCAAAGCAAGGCTAATAATAACCCTTAAATTACTACATTTTATGGATGAAGATAAATATAGCAGCATTACTTTTCATAACTTCAAGTTAATTTCATTAAACACTTGAATGGTAGATGTGAATCTATGAATCTCACTTTTTTATTGGTCTCCTGACTATATCAGGAATCTCATCCAGATGCTTGAAACATGCAAGTGTCTGTGATCTGTTCTTTCTCTCTGCAGTTTTAACTATTTTTATAGTTAAAAACTATAACTATAAAACTATAACTATATTTTCTTCTTTTCTTGGTATTGTTTGAAGAATAGTTCTGACAAATAAGATTACTCTTGTTTCCAATCCACTTCAGTTTTTTGGGGTTTTAAGTGTCATTTTTAAACAAAGCTTTAGCTCACTGAAAGCCTAAGACAAACCTAAAGTTTTGAAATGTAATTCCACAGATATATTAAATTTTTCTTGACTCAATCAGTTTATTAAATAACCAAAATCAGGTGAAGCATAAACCAGCAAAACAGTAGTGCTGATAGTTTTCTCTCGTAAATCCTACCCACCAGCCTCATCGGATGTACCCATGTTGAGCTGCAGTGAAAGACTCTAGGAATGGCTCTGTTGGAGCTGCATAATAGTGGCAGGAGTGTGGGGTCAGAAGACTGCTTAAAAAATGAAAAGATTGACAAATGGGTGACTTGTTGAAGAGTGGAGAGCTTTGTGGGCTCTTTGAGCAGCCTGAGTAATTTGCTTTCCCGGTACTTAACTGACCTTGACTGGAAAAGAGTTGTCTAATACATTTGGGGAACTTGGAGGAAGCTGAGTGGGTTTGGGTTCGTCTGAAATTTAAGATCAGTGGATGTTCTTAGTTGCGGTTAAACACCAAAAAGCTAGATATAACCTGAGAATGTTTAAGTGAGACTCCAGTGTTAAAACGTACACCTGGGAAGTTCCTTAGAGGCTCAGCTGTTAATGAACCTGACTAGGATTCATGAGGACGCAAGTTCAATCCCTGGCCTTACTCAGTGGGTTAAGGATCCAGCATTGCCATGAGCTCTGGTGTGGGTCTCACATGTGTCTCAGATCCCATGTTACTGTGACTGTGGCACAGGCCAGCAGCTGTAGATCTGATTCAACCCCTAGCCTGGGAATTTGTATATGCCATGGGTGAGGCCTTATAAAGCAAATAAATACATAAATAAAAAAATGTATGCATGTTCCTTTATGAACATCTTGTCTTGAAAATAACTTATGGTTGATTCATATTTCTCATTCCAATAGTGGGAGAGCCTTTATTGTCAGGCACTGTGTTAAATACTTTCTTAATTAATGCTCTTAATAGACTTAGGGTGAAAACTATCTTTACATTCACTTTGCAGATGTGAAACTAATGTATAAATCTTAATTTGGGGACAGGAGTCCATCCTAGTCATTTTGAATGCATTCTTTAAGCAGTATTGTCTGATTGTGAAACAGTTGTTGAAAGTTTGAACACTTAGAAACTGGAACACCACAAATACTAAGAAATTTAGTAGTCTTGGTTTTCAAATCGAAAACAAGCTCTGTCTTTGAGTCTTGATTTCTGCTTTATCTAGTAGTTCCCTCTTGACCATTTAAAGTGTATTAACACAAAAAAGTGTTACTCCTCCCAGTCTGTATACTCTGGGTTAAAACACGTTTTTCTTTTTTTCCCCTCCCATTCAAAACCTCTTTGCACAGTAATTTAAATTTCTTTGTTTATAATTCAATTGTTTTTCTTTTTTTTCCAGTGTTTTCAAATAGAGCAAGTATTGACTTTTAAATCTATTAATGACGTTCAATAGAAAATTTAGCATTAATTCAGTTTTTTCGTAAATAAAATATTATACCTAAAGAGATGGTAGAAAAAACTTGAAATACCAGACATGTAGCTTTGCTTTAAATCTGAATTAGCAGTAGTTGTCTTGAAAACATTGTTTAAGTTAACAAAATGAAAATGTAGTATTCAGCTGTAGTTAGTGAGTTTGCTTTCTTATGTGCATAATATGAGCTTGTAATGGAAGTAATGTCATATAGTATTTAACTCTGACATTTAGTGTTTGCCCTAGTAGATGGTCTTTCTTTTACTTAAGTGCCATTACTTTTATGTAGTCCATTTTCATTGCATTTAGTCCCATTTTAGTAATAATGCTTGCATGATTTACCAGGCAAATGCAATCTTTGCCCTGAATGGCACAGTGCAAGAAAAAATGGAAGCTGTTAAGAGGCTGAATGGCAAAAAAGTATTATTGACCTATGCTGGCAGCCATGTGTTTCAATTATTTTCAAGAATCCATTTGTCAAATAAGTGAAGCGATGTGGGACGTCAAGTTCAAGCTGGGGTTAGTGCCTTTCTACATCTGATATGATGTATCTTCTGTAGCCATTTAATTGAATTACCCAATTTATTTTTCAAGCAACAATGCTCTACCAAGAGCCATGACATTAAACAATTAAATATGAGTTTAAAAGTCTGCATTTTGTGTAGTTCATCATTCCTCTGCTGCAGAAAGTGAACCCAAGGGCCTGAGAGTTTCTGATTTGGGTATAGTAACTTTTTGACTTCTGGGAAACGCCCCAACTGTCTCATGTGGAAGCATTTTCAAATTAATACTTCATAATTCTTCTTTTAGCAGGATGATGGAGAAATTAACTGAGATTACTCAGTAATTCCTTGAGAAATACACATTCTGTGTGGACAGAAAAACTCGAGGCTCTGATCATCTTTCTTACCTAATTAAAGCTCATTGATTTTTGGTTTTTAAGAATTACTTGTCGATTTGATGTGACTCCATTTTGTGCATATAGAGGGTAAATCCTTATGAATAAAATAACCAGGCTGTCAAATAATTATGAAGGGAAAATGCAGTTAAGAAATACTTAGGTTTTCAAACTACTAAAATGTTCTGAGCCATTATCACTTAGAAAGTTGTTGAAACTTTTAATGAAAAACAAGTTAGGTGACCATAACTCTTGTGTGAATGAGGGAGGGGGGAAGGGGGGGGCAATTCAAAGCAGATGTATTCTGGCTTTAGTTAAGATAACTACTCTTTTTAGAGGGCTATTCGATGACAAGTATTAAGAGCACTTTATTTTAGGTTTTCTTTTGTTGCTAACTTTGACATAAAGATGTGTTTTTGATCTGAGGAGGATAACTCCTGAAATTCAGAGAACAGAAGTGACTTAAATTTTTTTTCAATTAACATTCAACAATTAAATTTTAATATGGTCAGGGAATTGTTCAGATCCTTTTGTAGAGGGATACTGCACCTTTAATTATCTGCCCTCTGGTGCCAAGCCTTTTCTTTGAGTGCTTCCATAAAAGCTTATTGCAGCTAGTTATTGAGCAAATTAGTACTTGAGTTTTGGTGAAAAATGTCTTTATTAGTCCTAAAACCGGAGTCACTGTGCATTCCCAGAAGGCGTGATTTTGTTTGATGAATAAATCTAGTAATTATCCTGCTGTTAGGGCTGTACCGCAAATGTCATAAGCAGATAAACAGAGGGAGTAAGCGTTCCGTAAATTCTCTAATTATCTATGTTGGACTACTTATCGCCTGCAGATGATTTATGAGCATATTGATATATCCTTAAGTATGTTCATTTGAGTTCACAGATGCAAATAATTAAGGCACTAGTCATTTACAAAGGAGGCTTCAGGTCAGGGTCATTTCATTATAAAATTTCAGCCTGGCTTGTACTATAAAACAAGATACAGATATAATCGCCCTGACTACGATATTTCCTAAGAGACACTTAATTTTCTTTTCTTGTCTCCCTATCTGTAAAATACTATTCTCACCCATTATTTTCATAAATAAGACTTTTCAGCTTTCCTCTATCACCTATTTTTATTTAATTTTAAGAAATATTAACTAATATTTAATATTTCTAAGATTTTTACCAAAATGATCACAAGGCAAAACCATAATTCTTCAATACATGTAAATTGTTTTAAAATTTCTAAAACATATTCTTGAAATACAGGTGCTTTTTATTTTTCTCTTTGACTATTTGACTATTTAACTTTAAGGTAATTGATTTTCTAACCTGTAGAAAATTATATAAAGAATATTTTGTTCATATACTTTTTCTAATAAATCAAATGTATAAATCCCTAAAAATCTATTTTAACAAATACGCGAATATTCCTGTATATGATAGGAAAAAAGGCATTACTCTGAAAAATTGAATGCAAATATTTAATAAAAGTATTTGATATTGGTTCTCTGACACATTCAATTAGAAACAGTTTAAGAAGATGAAGATACATGTTTTATATGTATCTGGGTACTTTCTGAGCTGTGATGTTTGGATGAAAACATACCATTTTAAGGAGAGTATGTACATAGTAGCATATTTTTTAAAAAATTGTACAGAAACAAAAACAAGCAAAAACATCTTGATTATTACTGTAAGTCAAAGTGCTAAATAGAATTACGTGAATATAATCATCTCCTTGATTATTTGATTTATGGGTAAGTATCAAATTGTTTCTGCCCAAGTCCTTATTAAACTGAGATTTAGCTACATAATTCTTGAAGGCTACTAAGGGTGTTCTCAAAGGATTTATTTCAGTTTCAGGTCATTTTATTTCCCAACTGACAAAAGCAAATTAATTGGAAATTTATGTATGCTTAAAAAAAAAATGGGGTTGTCCCAAGAGCCTCAAACTAAGAGGGACAGTGGTTCATACCTCTAGAATCCACAGTCTACACAGAGCTGTTTAGGAAAATTATGACTTAAGATATTTGAGGCAGACTCTTAGCAGAGTTGCTATCAGTTGAAAATGAAGATCATTATCTTAGAATTTGGTAAGTAAAGGGATATTTCTGTTTAATGTATCAAGGTGGTATTTCATGAATCTACCATAATAAGGCCATTTCTTTTGTGTCATTCATTGTCCTTTTCCTCTCCCAAAACAAGCTCACAGATATTTTCATCCCCCTGTCCACCCCTTATACAGCCATGTCTAACAGAGATATCATTCACCTGGTTGGGATTCAAGGCATAAGACCTGTCTTCCACAATTCCTTCATTTCCACTATGGACTAAAACAGTTAAAAATTTTAAAAGACTATTAAAAAGAAGAATCTGGTCAGCTTTTATTTGAGCTTTTCTATAAAAATACCCTGAACGCCAATCCACTTGTAGAAATTAGCCTATCAGAAATACACAAGTGCAAAAATGTGTCTTATACAAAGAGTTTATCAGCAATAAATCCTAAAAACTAAGTCTTAGAATTGAGCTTGCAAAAAAACCTCTTTCTACATTTCTTGCAGTTATATGCAAAAATCGACATTTTTACAAGAATTACACCTTTGAAAAGTCCTTCTTGGCATATTTTTTTTGCAGATTTTCCATAAATGAGGTAAAAATGCCATTAACAATAGTTTAATGTTATCAGAAAAACTATAATTATTTTGTGTGAATAGAATACAGATTTATATGTTAAGTTCTAAAAGTTACTGCTCGAAGAGGTAAACTTTTTGCTTCTAGTGTTATTTCAGTATATATGGAATTATGCATCTAGGAAAAAATCTTTAAAAGCAAATTAATATACAGAGTTGATATTTTCAATGTTACATGATTTATCTCAGATCATGCAGAAAGAATAAAATGAAGACAAGTCTTCCTATTTTATAGTCCTGTTTCGCATATGTACTCCTACTTAGTATACTCCTACTTTTCGGTTCTCTATAACCATACTTTGTACTCAAACCCATCTTTCTCTTGAGATTTAAGTAAATCTAGAAATTTTAAGTGCTTCTATTTAGTAAAAGCTCCCATTTCTAGAGACTTGTGTATTTTTAAGAATTCTAGTTGCACCATAAAACCTAATAAGAATATAGACTTTTCCTCCGTTATAGAAATTTAATTTTCAAGTTTACATTTCAAATTATGAGTACTAAAGCCAATGATAAAGAATTGACAAATGTGGTGAGTAAACTTTTTGAACGATTTAAACACACACACAATTGTTCTTTAGCATATATACTCAGTTCCACAGTTTCTTTCTTTTATGTCATCCTGTTCCATCTCTGGTAATATAGGTTGCCGTAAGCTGTACATCTAGGGCATGGCTGTTAAGACATGGCTGATACTTTCTAGTAAAGAGCGAGAATAAAACTAGTATTTAACTATTTTCTTCTGAGTGAGAAGTTTATTTTGTTTATATTTATATACAGTGTCATAAATAGGTTATGTCTAAAATACATGTGTGTGTATATATGCATTTATGTATGTGTATATCTATATAACTATTCATCTCAAAATTATCTTGCTTAGCTAGAATTATTTCTGAGAAAGCATTTTTTTTTGAGATGAAAAACAAAGCAAGTAGTGAGAAATTGCACTGTGCCGAAAATTGTGCTGAAACTGATGTCTCAGATGGGCTTGGCTCAGACCTTCTCGGTGCCTAATGTTAGATCATGGGAATCTTTCACTCTGAAGATTAGCAGTGCAGGACAATGATTCCACTGTTTGAATTGCAGCCACTGAACTGCTGGATAGCTGGGAGGCAGAGAGGGGTCATACAGATGTCAAGGAGATCTAAGGCAATTTTTGTGACTTTCTGGAATTGACTTTGTAGTATTGGGGTCAGAATATTTTTACTTCTTGACAAATTCTTTATAGAACTAATTTAGTCACGTTAAGTCCCCCCATGTCTAAGTATTTTAGGTCTCTTTTGTACCTATTGTTAAATAAAATGGGAAAGAGGACACATAAAAATAATGTCATTGGAAGTTCCTGCACTGTAGTTTGTAAATGATTATTTCATTTTTAAATGAAAATGCTCATATTGTCATTCTCTCTCTTAGTATTTCTCTTTCTCCCCCTCTCATGCTCCCTTAAATACCGGAACACCCTTTTATTTAATGCTGGTTCCTGAAACTGGGAATGCATAGGGAAACAGGTAAATAGCCATCTTTCTTTGTGGACACTCAATCACTGTCAACAGCTTATTTTTATGAGTGGTAAATTTACTTTGAAAATAAGCACAGTGAAGAAAAAGAATGGGGTGCTAGAATTTAAAGAGCAGTATATCACCTGAGTGGTGTTCATGCATAAAATAGAATCAGATCCTATTGGACTTATGATAGGACTATTAACTGACCTACAAGGATAAAAGCACAAAGGTGGATACCTAATTATTTCGATCCCTGCCCAAGTGAACATTTTTCAAAAGAGCTAACTAGTAGAATCATTGATTTTCCTCTTTGCTATTCTATGATTCTCACCAAGATGTGAGGTTATTCCTATCAGAATGACTTTATTAAGTCTCACAGTTTATCACAGAGGAAACATGCCTGGTAAGGAAATAAATGGAAGTTCAGGAATACCGCAAATCATAGGTTACAAGTTTTATAATAATCTTACTTGAATCTCAGAAAATTGTCATAATACTTAGATGTTAGAGAACATTTCTCTATTGTCTCTTTACTTGCTCTTGATGACTTTCTTTTCCTTTTTCTTTTCAGTTCGTTTATATAACCTAGTTGGTGAAGTGTGTGCATTTGTTTCAAAATCACTACCTTTGAATTCATATTTGGTAATGTTTGATCAGTAGCAAAACCCCAGTGCAGCTGATCATAACATGCTAACACTGAAAATTTTGCTTCTTGTCTGTATGGTTGTGGCATTTTAATGTCCTACCATGTTATTGAAAAAGTATACAACAGAATATTCTTTATATGTTAACATCTTTGGTTTATAGAGCTGAATCTTAGAACTATTGTACATTCTTCATACTTTCTCCAGTTTTTAAACATTTGTTTCACTTGTTTTCACTTTTTCAACAGAAGTATCAAAGTTGAGTCAAAATTTAGAAGTTTAGAATGAAGTGAACAATGGGAAAAAAACTAGGTATTTTAAAATTTTTGCCGTTGTTGGTAATCTGGAGACTTTACCCTCAAAGCCAGTTACTTAGCATCAGATGAAAGGGGATCAATAAGCAACGAAGGAATTGTTGACTCTATGGGCTATGTTTTGAATTGTGTAGGGGTCAGGTCATAGCAGCTCTGCTACTTTGGATTCTATGATCGGATGTAGTCTTAGGTATGGTATGTAGTGTTTTCATTGGAAGCAGAGGAAGTGGAGAGATGCATGAGAAAGCTCCATTTCTGCGGTCCTCTTGGTGATTTGCATTGAGCGAAGGAAATTGACTTACATACCAAAACTACAACCACAAGAATTTTAGTAGTGTTTTGTTTAAATTTGGTAGAAAACCTGAGGATGTGTGATTTCTAAGATTCCCTGGTATATTGCACAAGGTTACAAAAGGCAAGTAGATTTTAAGAGAAATGGAGAAAAATCGATATTTCTTTGACCTCACACCTTAAAAAAAAGAAAATTCACATCCTTTGGCTGGTGGTAAGTCTTCAGCTTCTTTGAGAAAGATTGTTGACTAGAGTATGATAATTGATCTTGAGTCATATTTAAATAAAAAGTTATTTTGGTTAAATATGTCATGAAATGTATGTTAAATTTCAGCCAAAGGAGAACTAAAAAGAGGGCAAATAATTTTAATGAGAATACATAAAAGCCATATATATGAGAAAACTTTAGTACTTAACCAGCGTAATTTATTGCCGTAATTACACATAGGTAAAAGATTTCTGAAACTGTGCGGACTTTGCTGTTGATACTTTCTCTTTGCAACATCCTCAAAGGGACTAAGTAAGAGTATAAGTTAATATTAAGTTGGATAAACAATGTGGAACATAATGAGAACTTTTGAACCTCAACTTAGACCTGCATATACTTGCTGAAAAAGATACTGCCTTTATGTCTTAGTGCTTTACCCCACCTCTCTACTCCTAAATGCTTCTAATACTTGAAGAAAATAAAAATCACCCATCTACAACTCAAAAAAAAAACAGTCAAAATTTTAGTGTATGTTCTTTTTCAATTTTTGTTATTACAGTCTTAAAATACACATAAATGGCAGACTTGTGAAAATAACAAAATAATCTGACTTTTTAATGGGAGAATGGTATTTATCATAGAAAGTAATTTTTTAACTTATTACCTATAGCCAGACATTTGACTTATTTTCAGGTTTTTGCTATTGTTAATTTATATTGCACATGTATTCTGTTATCTTTTTGGTATTATGTTAAGTCATAAATATTTACAGCCTAATAAAAAATATACCCTGATACGTTCAGAGATTTAAATTGAAATGTAATCACATTCAGGACCAACTTTCTACATAAGAAGACTGGAAATTTCTGTGTGTTTGGGAAATATGAGAACGGTTAGGGTGCTATTCCCATTATCTTATGCTACCTGCAACTTCATCACTAAAGAAACACTTCCTAAGTGAAGTTAAAATAGTGCTACCTGATGGTGTCTCATTAAATTATTATTAAGAAATCTGTTAATAAAAATTATTTTTCTTGACAAGTAGAAACCAGAGCACTGTGGTAAGAGAACATTTATCAAAGAGGAGAAAAGTACATTTTCACTTTTCTAGGTGTGGACATAAAGATGACTTCACTGTGTTAAACTTTGGTCGGGAAGAAGATAACATGAAGGATAGATGTTCTTAGTTAAAGAGGAAAATTTTGAAATAAGATGAGCCCAGAAATGGGATCCCATATGATATGTAAAATCAATAAGCACATAGATAATGACAGTAAGCCTTTACCTATTTCTAACTACTTGTCTAAGATAAATATTTAAGGAGATGCAGAGGATGTACTGTTTTCATTGTACTCTGTATCTAATATTGGTCAAGAAAAATGAAAGTGAAGATGAATGTTGTAACATGTGCCTAAGGGTTAGTATAATGGTAGATACTTTCTTACATATTTCGTCATTCCTTCATTCTCATTAGGTCCTATGTATCTGATTCCCCATGTTCCACTGGCTCCAGAAATGTTTTATGTTGAATCTTTCTGTATCTTCAGGCCTTCTTCCCTTCCTTCATCTGTTTCCAAACAATTAAAAAAAAAACCAAAACTTTACGTATAACTCCCTAGTTTTCCTACCATCATACAAATAATTCTTGAGGTCTCCTACTATCCTATGAAAAGACAACTACGAAAACTCACCCTTGAGCATCAATGAAAGTTGCCTGTAAACATTCTGTATGTTCTCTTATTTTCCTTCTGATCATGAGTTATTTTAGCACTCTACCATTAGGCTTATGCTTCTGCCACTTGTGAAAAATGCTCTCAGGAAGTGAGACTTTTTTCCAAATCACTTTCTTTTTCTCCCCATAACTTTTCTGTAGCCTTTACCTCCTCTCGCTACTTGTTGAAATTCACTTTTTTTGGCCCATGGTCGTCATTTACTACTTCTTTCTATTCTCCTGACTCTTTTCTTTGTCTTCATTTTATGGCTCCCTCTCTTCTTTCTGTTGTTTAAATACAGAACATTTCTTAAGTTTTTGTTCACGTGGTTTCCCGGTAGGTTCTCATCCACTGGCAGTACATAATCTGCTATCCATTTACTAGTGATAACAGATTCCATTGTTCTTGTTTTGATAGCTCTCCTGAGCATATTACCTGTACTTCCATCAGGACAGGTGCAAACCCTGCATTTGGAAAATAAAATGTATATTACCTAACAAAATGTAATCTTTGTCCTGCATTCTGTCTCTAAACTAGAAATACAAGGCTTGATATTAGCAGTTTCTCTTTAACTCCTTAATTCAACCAGTTGTCAAATTATTTTGCTTGTAATTCAGAAATGTCCCTGATTCTTAAATATTCTTCTACTTCATTATTGATACTCTAAATCTCATGAAGGCATTCTGTGTTAAGAATCTATTACTTGTCTGGGATGGATGACCTTGCATTTTAGTTAAGGAGACATACGTGTTAACCAGTAGTGCTATGTGTAGAGGTGAAACAAGGTACTTTGGAAAGAAGAGAACATTTCCTTAAATATCTTATGTCTATGTTTGCTAATTTGGGCCATTGCAATAGCCTCCTCACTTCTCTCCCTGCCAATGAAATCTCCTCTAAGCCATCATTTTTTGTTAATATTGCTACTAGAATTGTTTTCTGAGAGACAGTGTAATGGTTTGTTCCACTTATTAGAATCTCTTCTGGGATCCCATTGCCCAAACAGAATCTCGTAATCTAGAACACTGAATGGGTTTCAGGTGTCCATGAAAACAAATGAAAAATTGTGTAAATGCGTTATTTTTTTTTCATTGAAAAGTTATCAGACACTCAACAAAAAAAAGTGCCACCAATTAATAATATAAAACTTAAAGCTTTTTATGGCCGATATATACAATTGTAAGTCAGCCCTATTTTACTTCTCAGCTCCCCTTTCTCCTCCTCCACATTAAATTAACCCTCTGCAGGCATATAGGACTTACCACCGTTTTCCACAACACTCTTCATTTTTAAATGCGTTTGTAGATGCTGTAATGTAACTCAGAATGCCATTCTCCATTACCATAGCACATTTCATTGCATTGTTAAGAGTGATCAGACTGTTCCTAGAAGAAGCTTCAGGAGTGTTTTGTCACTACCTGTTTTATATTAGTTTTTATATATTTTTGAAAAGTTGGACTTTTCTAAGTCCATGTATATATAATTTAATCTGTTAACACTCTATGATAGTTTCAGTTGAGCCTGTTTTTTGTGATAAGGGACTAACACAGCTTAAAAAAAACCTTTGCACTTTGCATAAAAGTTGCCCAATGTAAGTTAGTTGAATGGGAGTTCCCGTTGTGGCTCAGTGGTTAACAAATCAGACTAGGAACCATGAGGTTGCAGGTTCAATCCCTGGCCTTTCTCGGTGGGTTAAGGATCAGGCATTACCGTGAGCTGTGGTGTAGGTAGCAGACGTGGCTTGGATCCCCTGTTGCTATGGCTGTGGCGAAGGCCAGCGGCTACAGTTCTGATTAGACCCCTAGCCTGGGAACCTCCATATGCCACAGGTGCGGCCCTAGAAAAGGCAAAAAGACAGAAAAAGAAAAGTTAGTTGAGTGACTTAATGAATTTAAAAGAAATTAAAAGCTATTTTTAACCTAGACCACATTTGACATTAATTCTTGTGAGAGAGGGAAGAGCCATACAAAGAACTTTAGCAAAGAATAATTTATTTTGGATAAGGAGGTAAATTCTTGAGTTGATAAATGTGAGACCTGGCTTGATTCAGAGTATATTAGAATGGGTTCTAAGGAAAGAATGATAACTATCAGAAAACTACTAGAGGAAGATAAGTTGTTCACTGGTTGGATTCTGGGGATTTGTTTCCTCATCTGTTAATTTACAAGTGTATTTTAGTAAAGGAACTATATACTGTCAAAAAATACTTTTGAAAATTACTCATAGTTGGTTTGAAAGCTAATGAAGAAGATGCCATAATAGCGCAATTAATAGTAAGTAGCATATAGACGAAAGCCATATAAATGATGAGGATAACACAGGGCCTAAATACTTACAGGGAAAAAGCATTTGGATCCAGTGGTGGTTTTACTTGTCAGAACTGATAAGGAGAAAAATGAAAGATGATACCAATGTGGAAGTCATTTGTGCTACCAGTGGTATTAAGAATAATGGAGAAAGGAAATAAATACAGCAGCCTGAAAAAAAAAAATGGAGAAATGTGTGTGTGATTGGGACAGGTAGGAACCAGCATAATGAAATCTTTATTAGACCCCGAGAAAGACCTAACGTAAAATATTAGATAAAAATATTGATACATATAAATTAGTATCTATAGGACTAAGAATAAGGATGATGTGATAACAATCACACATGTATCATTTATTGAGGCTTCATCATATGCTAGGATTGGCACTAACTATCCTCTTCTTTCATTCCATAACAACCTAATGAGAAAGGTATTATTACTAACCCAATGTTACATGTAAGGAATCTGAGGGTTTTAAAGGTTAAAGAACTTGCCCCAAATCATACAACTAGAAAGATGCAGAGCAGTGACTTAGATATGGGAACACTGATCCTATACTGCATATTTTGAGTTATCACCACTGCACTGCTTCCTTTTGAGGCTAATGGATTGACATTTCCACAATTTTATTTCCTTTTCTCATATTTGAAAAGTTCATTTTATATTGAGTTACATGCCAACCCTTAAAAAAAAAAAAACAGTACATAAGAGTCTGTTTTCTTGGATTGCTGTTAATTTTTTTATCTATTGAGTTATGTTTTCATTTCAGTAGCCTTAAAATTATGATTTAAGTATATTTTAAGTGATATAAACCGCTTAAGAGCTACTTTATTAGTCTCTCAGATTCTGTTTCTTTTTAGCTAAATATTTATAATTCTATATAACTTTTGTGGAGTGGAATTTTAAAAGTAGAACATCTAGCTTTTTAATATTTTGATTTGTGTAATGTGTATGTTTGAGTTCATTCTCATTCTAAAGTTTCTTCAGGACTAATTATTGTGAGTGTGTGTGTGTGTTTGAGTTAATAAGCTTAGATACTGGGGGGGGCAGTGGAAATATTATACCACAGATAATTAATAAAAATCAATTAGTTTGTTAATGAGTACTCTGTCAGTACCCAAGGTGGCAGAAACCAGCTGGGGGAAGGAAATCAGGATCCCTGAATAGGACATTTAGAATTCCTGAGTCCTGCTGAGAATTCAAGAGGAAATAACTATAAGAAGCACTTACTTGGGTTAAAACTGGCTAAATTTCCTCTTGAGATTGCAATTCCTCTAGCTAATAAATCTAGTAAAAAAGTGATTCACCTTTAGTGTATGCCATAAAGCATTTTCTGATGCCTTAAGTACATTGCTCACTGCCCTGTATTAAAAACAAACCCATAGTTGTAAATGTCAATGACTCAGAATATTAGAGCCCTTGCATCTTTCTTATGTTAGAAAGGCTGGAAGCACCCATTACCTCTTCTATGACTTTATACATTGTATTTATATAAATGGCAAAAGTCAAACATGAGCTGCTGGGGAAATACAAAATCTGTCTTCCAATGGTCCTTGGACAAAAAAAGCTGACAATTCCAATGATAGATATTGACCTTCTTTAAAGTTTTTCAGAGCAACCTATTCTTGCCATTGTTGATTATATTTATGTTAAAATTATTCCCTCACTATTAAGTAATTATGGATTGTTTATACAGAAGAAATGATTTACATAAAAACTAATTCCATTAGATATATCCTGTTTAAGGATTAAATAGATTCTAGTGAAGTGATAACTTTTATGTGAATTAGTACATCCTGTTATATTGTAAATAAACATATTCCAGTAATTGTTAGGAACCCAAATAAGACAGCTAATGGGTCTCCTTTTTTGAAAAATGTCTGATAGATGTTTTCAGTATTTGTTACTCTTTTTTTTTTTTCTTTGTCTCTTGTCGTTTTAGGGCCACATCCACAGCATGTGGAGGTTCCCAGGCTAGGGGTCTAATCGGAGCTACAGCTGCCAGCCTTCGCCAGAGCTACAGCAACGCGGGATCCGAGCTGTGTCTGCGGCTTACACCACAGCTCACGGCAACGCCGGATCCTTAACCCACTGAGCGAGGCCAGGGATCGAACCTGCAACCTCATGGTTCCTAGTTGGATTCGTTTTCGCTGCGCCACGATGGGAACTCCAGTATTTGTTACACTTCATCAGTGTTCCAAATTCTGTGAGGAAGAATTAAAGTATGGAATAAGATGTATAAAGTTTATATTGAAAAATTTTATTTAACAGCTCCCTCTGAGTCTGAGATAGGGTCCTCGGGGTAAAAGATTGATTTGGCCTCATCATTATTGGCTTCCATAGACAGCATGTTCCTCTAATTACCTACACAATTTCTGGGCAGGGAAATGAGAGAGTTCACACACTGATAGAAAAAATGGACAGAATTAATATAAATAAATGACCAATTTTAGACAGTTTTAGTCAAATAAGTAAATAAGTTTGTGCTCTTTTCTTTCAAAAATATATGCAGACCTCTATGCTTAAAAGCCACATTTGTACAACAGGCAAAAATGGTATCTACACTCATTTAAGTAAACTGGATTATGGTTTCCTCTTTAGCATTCTCTGATGTTTCCTCTTTTCCTCTAGTATATTTTTCACTTCCTAAGAGGCAACAGTAATAGTCTCAGTTCCGTGACCTTAAATTTCTTTTAATGGCGTAGGATTTTTTTAAATGTTCTGGCTTCTGTTTATGTATAAAATAGGGTTATGCTTTATTTCAAAATACGTTGAAAAGTGAATGAATCTTATTCATTTTAAGAATACGTATAGAGATACTACACACAAATACAAATTCATCTGTAAATAGGTGAATTCTTAGCGCATGAATGTAAGATTTATTTTCCACTTAAACTTTACTATTCCATTAATAAGCTGAGTAACATTGCTTGTTCTCATTAACTAGTTGTATATTTTATTTTTCCACCAGCTAAACTAAGCCATTTTTTGGAGGCCATTTTCTTAGTTCTTCAAAACCCCTTGAACCCAAAGCAACAAAGTGCACTGACCGTGTGGCATAGTGGAGGTCACTATCTAACTTTCTTCAGGGGGGCACGGCCCCACGAAACATGGCAGAACTACTTCAACCTTATCAGAGAATTAACATTTAATACAGAAAATTAAACTTAAGATTCTAGAATGCATTTCACTTTTGGTCTGGTGGTACCACAGACTTTGACAGAGGAAGTATATGATTTTAAGCATTCTGTTTAAGGAAATTGAGGCTTTATAACTAATATTGCTAGAGTTGTGATTGAACCAGTTACCTCTCTTATGTTGAGAAATAAATGCTTGCATTATCACTGAATACTTAGGCAAAATATTTAACCTCTCTGTGTCTTGGCTAGTTCAACTGAAAATAAGGAGATTAAGAATGATTTTCTCAAGATTATTGTGATGATTAAGACAAGGTACTTTTTTTTTCTTTTTTTGGGGGGGGGCCTCACCTGCAGCATATGGAAGTTCCCAAGCCTCCACGCTAGGTTGAATCAGAGCTGCAGCTGTAGGCCTATACCATAGCCACAGAAATGTGGAATCTGAGCTGTCCGTGACTTACACTGCAGCTCAGAGCAACAGCTGGATCTTTAACTCACTGAGTGTGGCCAAGGATCAAACCTGCATCCTCTTGAATACTAGTCATGGTCTGTTACCACTGAACCACAACGGGAACTCCAGACAAGGTAACTTTTAAAAGAACTTATAATAGTGCATAGTACACAATAAGTGCTATAGAAGTTGCTGCTCTAAAATAATCATATTCTGGTTGAAAATGTTAAAGCATGCATCTGAATAAATAAATAATTAAAATAGAGTGTGTTTGGTGATATGAAACAGTGTTGATAACGCTATAAATTTTGACTTAAGGGAAGGCTTCAGAAGGAAGTTCCAGTAGCTCTTGAAGGTTTAGTAGAGATACTTGTAGTGAAGACAGCGGAAAATTCATCTTCATTTGTGAAGACAGGATCGTTGAGGCTACTGCTGCTTTAGCACTGCACTCAGACTTTCTCATTCAGGGACAGGGTAGAGCAGCAGCCTAGTGTGGGGCTATCCCATTCTCATGCTTGAAGGGAGAGCAAGAGCAAGGGGTTGAGCCAAACCATGCAATCACACCTACAGCTTTTGTTCATTACATGGTCAAGCCCCAAATCAATGAAGTAGGGTTCAATATATTACAAATTTATCTCTCAAGAGTACTAAAGGCTACATGACAATGAGCAAGGGTTATAATCTCCCTATGGAAGAAAGGTGAATGATCCAACAGTAGTACGATTATCATAGGCATTTAGGGAGTTGGGTGTGTGTGTGTGGCTGGAGTGAAGACTATTAAGTATAATGAATTGGGAGTCATAAAACAAGAATGATAATGTTGCTTAACAGCAAAATACCTCTTATCTTGCTTAAACTTAGAGACTCTATCAATGATCAGAAATACATTTTAGAAGGAGAAACGTGGCTGAAAAGTGAAGGGAGGCCTGGACTAGGAAAAGGTGGAGGCATAGAGGCTGGCTAAGGACTGAAAGATAATGGGGAACGAGCTTACCAGTAAATCCAGAGGGCCTAGGGAAAGTAGAATTGGCAGAGCAGCTGTGGAAGGTGAAGAGTAAGGATTTGGAAAGAAAGAAGTAAATTGGGAGGGTCCCAGGTTGGATGGCTAAGAAATGAGGTTGAATGAGCCAGGAAAAGTGGGGAAAATCAGTCATTATTAGCAGAAAAGAGGAATGGAATTATTCTATCAAGGTCAAGGTGTTAAGATGAAGGGATGCTTTAGAGAATGGGCCTTGTGGGTTGACTTGTCAGAAAAATGAGTGTCTATAGTGAAAGGGATCCCTGACAAAGAGAACAGAGTGAGGAAATGCATATGGTTTTAAACAGTGTGCCATGCTCAGAAATTTTAAGATACTTAACAATCACAAAAATGATAGGTATAATCAAAGAAAATAATGAAATAGTCAAATATACTTTTCTTAGTCTGGTCCATTTTTGTTCTCAACTTTGTATCTGAGTACATGCAAATTGAGAATGACACAAATGCAGTAAAAAGAACAAGGTATAAAAAGCCTTTACTAATTGGCTAAACTCCATAAGGTTAAAGGTCAACTAGAAATCACGTTATAGTCATAAAATGGGTTATGAAGAGGACAAATGATAAATAGAAATTTGAAACATCCATTTCTAATCTTTGAACATAAGTCTTTCTTGATATTGATCTTAGTTTTCCTTTTTAAAAAGTTGTTCATTGTATTTTAGGACTATAGAAATAGTGACACATAGAAATTGGCATCAATAATTAAGCAAGATCTCTCTATTGTTAGCCTTTGTGATTATGAGTCATTTCATGTTCAATTTAGTTCATTTAACCAGAGTCAATATTGATACCATAAATACCACTTTCTGTTCTTATATAATGCAAAAGTAAAACAATAAAATTCTAAAAAGGTAAATATTATTAGATTTTTTAAACTTGGCTTTTATTTTTAGTCTTTTTTTTAAAAAAAGATTATAGCTGAATTTACAATATTCTGACAATTTTATGCTGTGCAGCAAAGTGACCCACATTCTTTTTCTCACATTATTCTCCATCACGTTCCATCTCAAGTGACTAGATATTGTTCCCTGTGCTATACACCAGGATCTCTTTGCTTATCCACTCCAAATGCAATGGTTTGCATCTAGTAACCCCCAACTCCCAGTCCATCCCACTCCCTCCTCATCCCCCTTGGCAACCACAAATCTGTTTTCCATGTCCATGAGTTTCTTCTCTGCAGACAGTTTCATTTGTTACATGTATTACATTCCAAGTATAAGTGATATCATATGTTATTTGTTTTTCTCTTTGTGACTTACTTCACTTAGTGTGAGAATTTCTAGTTGCATCTATGATGATGCAAATGGCACTAGTTTGTTCTTTTTAGGGCTTAGTAGTATTCTATTGTGTTCATGAACCACATATCTTTAATCCACTCATCTGTCTTTGGAAATTTAGGTTGTCTCCATGTCTTAGCTATTGTAAATAATGCTACAATGAACATATGGGTGCACATACCTTTTTCAGTGAAAAGTTTTACCAAGATATATGCTCAGGAGTGGGACTACTGGATCATATGGTAGCTCTGTATCTAGTTTTCTGAGGTACCTCCATACAGTTTTCCATAGTGGGTGTACCAGTTTACATTCCCACCAACAGTGTAGGAGGGTTCCCCTTTCTGCACACCCTCTGCAGCATTTGTTATTTGTGAACTTGTTAATAATGGCAATTCTGACTGGTCTGAGGTGATAACTCATTGTATTTTTGATTGGCATTTCTCTAACAGTGATGATGAGCCTTTTTTCACGTGCATGTTGGTGATTAGTATGTCGTCTTTAGAGAAAAGTCTTTTCAGGTCTTCTGACCATTTTTCAGTTTGGTCTTTTTTTGTACTCTTAAATTGTATGAGTTGTATGTATATTTTGGAGATTAGGCACCTGTCAGTTGCATCTTTTGCAAAAATTTTCTTCTGTGGGTTATCTTATTTTTTTTTTTTTACGGTGTCCTTTGCTGTGCAAAAGCTTGTCAGTTTGATTAGGGCCTATCAGTTTATTTTTGTTTTTATTTCCATTGCTTTGGGAGACTGACCTAAGAATTGATGTTAGAGAATGTTTTGCATATGTTCTCTTGTCGGAGTTTTATGGTGTCTTGCTAATGTTTAAGTCTTTAAGTCATTTTGAGTTTATTTTTGTGCATGGTGTGTGGGTATGTTCTAGTTTCCGTGATTTACATTCAGCTGTCTAGTTTTCCCAGCTTCAGTTGCCAAAGAGACTGTCTTTTTCCCATTTTATATTCTTGTATTCTCTGTTGAAGAATAATTTGTGATAGGTGCCTGGGTTTATTTCTGTGTTCTCTTTTCTGTTCCATTGGTCTGTATGTCTGTTTTTGTACCAGTACCACACTGTCCTATACTGTTGCCTTACAATATTGGTTGAGGTCTGGGAGAGTTAGGCCTCCTACTTTGTGTTTTTTCCCTCAGGATTGTTTTTGCAATTCTTGGTCTTTCATCGTTCCATATGGATTTTTGGATGGTTTGTTCTAGTTCTGTGAAAAATGTCATGGGTAATTTGATAGACATAGCATTGAGTCTGAAGATTGCTTTGGGTAGTATAGCCATTTTAAAAATATTAATTCTTCCAATCCAGGAGCATGGAATATCTTTCCATTTCTTTGAATCCTCTTTAATTTCCTTGATTAATATTTCATTGTTCTCAGCATATGTCTTGCAACTCCTTCATCAGCTTTATTCCTGAGTATTTAATTTTTGGGGGGTGCTATTTTAAAATGTATTTTTATATTCCTTTTCTAATATTTCATGTTAGTATACAGAAATGTAACCAATTTTTGAATGTTAATCTTGTATCCTGCTATTTTGCTGAATTTGTTGATGAGTTCAAGTAATTTTTGTGTGGAGTCCTTAGGATTTTCTATGTAAGAATCATGTCATCTGTATAGAGTGACAGTTTTACCTCTTCTCTCCAATTTAGATACCTTTTATTTCTTTTTTCTTTTTTTTTTGTCTGATTGCTGTTGCTAGAAGTTCCAATACTAAGTAAAATAAAAGTTGGAAGAGTGAGCGTTATTGACTTATAAGCGCAGATTTTTGTGGGAGGCCTTTCAACTTTTCTCCATTGAGTATTTATTGGCTGTAGGTTTGTCATAAATGGCTTTTATTTTCTTAAGGTATATTCATTCCTTCCATACCCACTTTGGTAAGAGTGTTTAATCATGAATGGATGTTGGACTTTGTCAAATGCTTTTTCTGTATCTATTGAGATGATCATGTGGTTTTTAACTTTTCTTTTGTTAATGTGGTGTGTGACTGATTGATTGCTTATGCTGAACTATCCTGAACTTGAGATGAACCTCACGTGGTTGTGGTACATGATCTTTTCTAGGTGGTGTTGGATTTGGTTGGCTAAAAATTTGAAATTTTTTGTGTCTGTAGTCACCAAAGATAATGGCCTATAATTTTCATTTTTGGTATTATGTTTGTATGGTTTTGTTATTAGGGTGATGGTGGCTTCATAGAATGTCTTTGAAAGTGTTCCTTCTTATTCAACCTTTTGGAAAAGTTTAAGAAGAATGGGTATAAATTCCTCTTCATATATATATAATATATATATAAAATTTTGGCTTGGGTTAGCTTTAGCAAGCTGTATGTCTCAAGAAAGTTCTTAATTTATGTTGTCAAATTGTCATATACTTAATCTACAGTATCCATTTAGATTTCTCCTTTTTCATTTCTTAATTTGAGTTCTTGCCCTCCTCTTACTGAGTCTGGCTAGAGGTTTGTCAGTATTTTTTATCCTTTCAAAGAACTAGATCTTGATATTATTGATGTTTTTTTCTATTTTTTGATTATCTATTTTATCGATTTCCTCTCTGATCTTTATGATTTCCTTCCTTCTGCTGATCTTAGGTTTTGTTTGTTTGTTCTTTTTCTTATTCTCTTAGGTGGTAGGTTAAGTTGTTGATTGAGATTTTTGCTTCTTTTTTTGAGGAAGACCTGCATGGTTATGAACTTCACCTAAGAACTGCTTTTGTGGCATCCCATAGATTTTTACTTTTTAGGGCTACACCTGCAGCATATGGAAGTTCCCAGGCCAGGGGTCAAATCGGAGATATAGCTGCTGGCCAAAACCACAGCTATACCTATACAAGATCCGAGCCACATCTGAAAACTACACCATAGCTATGGCAATGCCAGATCCCTTAACCCACTGAGCGAGGCCAGGGATTGAACCCACAGCCTCATGGTTACTACTTGGATTCCTCTCTGCTGAGCCGTTATGGAAACTCCCATCCCATAGTTTTTGAATGGTTTTGTTTTTATTGTCATTTTGATTTCCTCATTGACCCATTGGTTTTTAGTAGCATGTTGTTTAGTCTCCATATAGTCAGTCTTTTCTTATTTCTTCTATTGTGTTTGATTTCTAGTTTTATGCCATTGTGGTCAGAGAAGATAATTGAAATAATTACTATAATCCTGAATTTGTTGAGGTTAGTTTTGTGCCCCATTATGTGGTCATTCCTTGAGAATGTTGCACGTGCACTTGAAAATACGTATATTATGCAATTTTGGGGGTGTAATGTCCTGAAAATAAGAAGTCTGACTTTTCTAATGTGTCACTTAGGATCTCTATTGCCTTACTGACATTCTGCTGAGAGGATTCGTCCATTGATGTGAGTGAGGTGTTAAACTCTGCTGCTCTTACTGCATTTCATGAAATTCTCTTTTTATGTCTGTTAGCATTTGTTGTATTTGTGTGCTCTTCTATTATTCTATTAGGGGTGTATGTATTGATGAGTGTAATATCCTCTTCTTGAATTGATCCTTTTATCATTAAATAGAGTCCTTATTTGTCTTGCTTAATGGCCTTCATTTTTAAAGTTACTTTGTCTGAGTATTGCAGCTTCTGCTTTCCTGTCTTTTCCATTCACATGAAATACCTTTTCCATCCTCTCACTTTCAATGTATATATATCATTCGCCCTAAGGTGAGTCTCTTGTAGGCAGCATCTTGTAGGCTCTTTTTTTTTTTTTTTTAATCCAGCCTGCATTCAGTCCATCAACATTTAATGTAATTATAATGCAATTATTGATAAATATGTATTTGGTGACATTTTAAACCTTATTTCCAGTTGATTGTATATTTCCCCATTGTTCCATTCTTTTTTGTTGTTGTTGTTGTTGTTGGATGATTTCGTTTTATCTTATGCTTCTCTCTTCTTTTTAGTTTTTTGAATGTATTATTTGGTTTTGATTTGTGGTTGTTCTGTTTAGAAGTATGTTAACCCCTTCCTATATCTGCCTCCTTTAGCCTGATAGAATGTGTTTGAGCCTATATGACTAAAAACAGAAGTATAGATTTTCTTCATTTCCTTCCCCACATTTTGTGATTTTGATGTCCTTTTTTAACATGTTCATATTTATCATTTTCCTGATCCTTGTGTTTATCATCATTTTGATTATATTCTTTTCTTTTTAGATCTGTATACTGGCTTATTTAAGTGATTACATTCCAATTGTGATTTCCTCCATCCTGTTTCTTCTTACTTCTTTTTTATTTAGAAGAGCTCTTTCAGTATTTCTTTCTGTACTGCTGTACTTAGTTTTTGTTGGAGAAAATATTTGTCCTTCTATTTTAAATTATATTCTTTCTGGATAGAGTATTCTAGGATGCATTTTTTTCCCCCTTTTAGAGCTTTGAATGTATCCTGCCACTCTCTTCTGGCCTGTAGTTTTTCTCTAGAGAAACCAGCTGATGTATTATGGGGTTTCCCTTATAATTAACTCTGCTTTTCTCTTGCTGCTTTTAGAATCCTCTCTTTTAACTTTTGCCATTTTTTATTAGAATGTATCTTGGTGTGAGCCTGTTTGGGTTCAGCTTGTTTTGGCCCTCTGTGCTTCCTTAATCTTGATGTGTGTTTCCTTTATATTTGGAACGTTTTCATCCATAATTTCTTCAAATAGGTTTCCTGCCCCCCAACCCCCTTTTCTTCTCCTTTTAGAATCACTGTGATTTGGTGACTGGCTCCCTTTGATTATCCCATATATCTCTTATATTGCTTTTGTGTTTTTTCACTTGGTTTTCTGGTTGCTGTTCCCATCAGGTAATTTCCATTATTCTGTCTTCCAAGTCACTAATATGTTCCTCTGCATAATTCACTCTGCTCTTGAGTGCCTTTAACTCAGCTTGAGTCTCTGCAAATGAAATTTCTAATTGTTAGTGGCTCTTTCCTATGTTTTCTAGTTCCATTTTAATAAGCATAATTGTTGATATCCACTCTTAATTCCTTCATATTCAGTCTTAATTCCTTCAGTATTTTCACTATCTCCTTTTTGAACTCGGTATCTGTTAGTCTGCAGAGGTGTGTTTCATTCTACTATTCTTTTAACTGGGAATTGTTCTTAAGCTGCTGCATTTTGCTTATAATTTTCATATTCTGTGAATTAGGGAAACAACTAATACAGTCTTGGAGAGCTGTTTATATGCGAAAGTGCCACTGGGTATTTTGTGAGGGCTTACTACTTATTTTTTACATGAGGGCTGCTTTTGGTTTGGATACTTAGTTTCTTTCCTCAGTGTATGCAGGTTGTTATCCCCTTGATAAGGCACTATGGGTGTTTCCAGAGAGATGGAGGCAATGTGCAGGGCTAGTAGCCAGTGCCTGATTGCTGGGTGCTTGACAATGGCAAGGACTCATGGGAAGTTTGCACAGGCTGCTTCTAGTTGCAGGGCGCTGGGAAGTTGCAGTGAACCTTAGGCAGTTGTAGGCAGCACCCTGAGCATTTGACAGTGGCAGCAGCAGGGCATATGCATTCTCAGGTGAGTGAGAGCAACACTGGGTGCTGCTCAGTTGTAGTGCCCTCCTCTGTGCTGGTTTCTGAGGCGACTGTGGCTGCAGATGGTGCCTGTTCATAGACCCACTATTGGTGGTGGGCCATGCCCACCTCTAAAGTCTGAGATGACTGCAGTGGTTTTCCCCTACCACCTGTAGAGCATAAAAGAACCCCCTCCTCTCACTTAACCCATGCAGGAGGCACTGCCTCTGGTAGCCCATGTAAAAGGCACCTAGCACCTGTGGTTCCACCCTCCCCCGTGTGTGTACAGAGAAAGATATTCCTATGATGGTGTGCATCTCCTCCTCTTGCCTTCCTTAACAATGGCACGCTGCTTCTCCTTTGGCTTCAGACTGCTTCCTGGGTTCCCTCAGCTGTAGTGCTCCACTCTCCAGACCTTGTGTTCCCTAGCCCTTCAGGCTGTCTCCATACAGCCAACCCTAGTCCTCTCCCTGGAACTGACCTCCTGAACCTGAGTCAGTGCCCAGCCCCCTTGTGAGCGTCTCAGTCTGTGGTGTCCTGAAAGGTGGTACTGATAGTCTATGCAGCTCTCTCTGCTTTTCCCTCAGTCTAAATGTTGCACTCTGAGGCTTGGAGGTCCTTTCATCTCAGCTAGTCTCACCATCAGTTAGGTAGTTTTTCTCTTTCACAGATCCCTCTCAGCAATGCTAATCCCAACCCAATTGCTTCTCTCCTTCTCTCTTTTTTCCCTTTTGTTCTACCCAGTTATATGGAGGGTTTCTTGCCACTTTTTGAGGTTTCAGGTCTTCTGCCAGTGTAGATACTCTTCGCAAATTGTTCTACATTTAGATTTGTGTGTGTGTGTTTGTAGGAGAAAGTGAACACCACATCTTATTCCTCTGCCATCTTGATCCCCTCATCTAAAAGAGATTTTAAATGGAGGCCACCTGGTTAGCTTGGATGGAAAAGAACAGGTCAGAAAGGTCCTATGGGGTTTAAAATAATCGAGTCTAATTCTCAGCTTATTTCCAGAAATTCAGTTGGAAAAATTACTGTTGTAAACTTTTTGAAGTCTGATTATAGTTGTGAGCAACAAAACTCATAAGACATAAACTCATAAGTCATAAATCATGATGGTAATTTATTAATTCACAAAATACCAATTACTGATACATATTTTTGCTCAAATGAATGAAAAATAAATGAAAGTAACTACTTTCATATTAGAACTGGACAAGATAACTATTCTTTAGTCTGAAGTTAGTCTTATCTATATACCCAATATTGATGGAATTCCTAATGTCCATTCCAGTTACAGTGACTCAAGCGATTCAGCGGTGAAACCAGGAATCTTTTAGTATGGTCTCAAATGATTCTTACTATGAAATAAGTTTCAGAAATATCATCAACATGATGAATCAGTACTTGCTCCGTACTTCCTTTCAAATGTGATCCGTGCAAAATTCTGACTTCTGTTTCCAGGTTATTAAGGTTAAAATTCCTGTGGGTTTAAAGCTTGTTCCTGAGAACACTTATTAGTTGCTATGACTTATCTGAGAAATAGATAAACTCTTGATTTGTAGAGACTTGGTCTCTGAAGTATCATATTTCCACACCATACACTTGTGAATTATTTTGCAGACAATTGGTCTCACTTAATTTCATCTGAACTGTGCCTAAATGCAGGCTATTTCATTGTGGTTTACAGTTAATCAACTGCAAATCTGTAACAGGTTGTCCAAAACTCTTGCCAATAAATAGATTTCAGAATAATTCATTTTGTTCTTTTTTAGTTTTCTTGTTAGGGCTGCACTTGAATACGGAAGCTTCCAGGCCAGGAGTCAAATCACATCTGTAGCTGCTGGCCTATACCACAGCTCATGGCAACACTGGATCCCAACCCAGTGAACAAGACCAGGGATCAAACCTATATCTTCATGGATAGTAGTCAGATTTGTAACTGCTGAGCCACAATGAGAACTCCCAGTATCATTCATACTTAAAAAAAAAAAAAAAAGGAACATAGGCCATATCCTATACCAAGTGTGGTTGAAACTTCACTCTATAAACATAAAAGGAGAAAATCGTGTGTATGTATATCTTGTTTTTGATTCAGGTCAGGTCCTTAGCAAGTGAGTCTTCTCTGTCAGACTTGAGGAGAAGAATCTTATGTGTTGTTTGTTTACTTTGAAATAACAGTTGACAGATTGTAAGCCTATATAATCAGAATGATATGATTAGTGAAATGAATGAATGCCTTTGTGTTTTAAAAGCTTCTTTCATTCATTCTTTAATCAGAGATTTGAGTCTGTATACCTATTATGTGCCAGGTACTGTGATTCTATGGGAAAACTATGATCATAATCTTTTTTTTTTTTGTCTTTTTGTCATATCTAGGGCCGTATCTGTGGCATATGGAGGTTCCCAGGCTAGGGGTCTAACAGGAGCTGTAGCTGCCGGCCTTTGCCACAGCCACAGCAACGTGGGATCCGAACCGCATCTGCAACCTGCACCACAGCTCATGGCAACGCCACATCCTTAACCCACTGAGTGAGGCCAGGGATCGAACCCGCAAGCTCACCGTTCTTAGTCGGATTCGCTAACCACTGAGCCACGAAGGGAACTCCCGTAGTCTTTTTTTTAATGGTGGCAAGATGTGAATTAGTATTTTTTAACTTGAAGACACATCTCCTTAGTATTTGCAGAAATACAAATATGTCTAATGTAAGGTGTCCATTTTGTGGTATATCTTTGCAAGTTTGTTAAGAGACTGTTTACCCTGGTTTCAAAGAGAGCAAGGAAACCCAAGGATGCAGTCACATGTGTCAGTAGCAAGAGCAGTGGCAGGTTTTGCTAAAATTGATTATGAATGTCTCCAAATACTGGCAAAGCTGAAGTATAGTCTGTTCACATCCATGTGAGGATTAGAAATGAAAATGAAAGCAGGATATGGCAAAGGTAAAGTGAAAGATTTTGCTATTAGGCTGGTACTTTGATCATAAAGATTCAAACATATCTATCACCCTACATCTGTGGAAATGTATTAAAAGGTTAATGAAGTCTTGTACCTTTTTGGACTTTGAACTAAATTGTCAGGTCAGCAAAAATGAAAAAATTTTGTGCTATAGAGTATCCAGGAAATTCTCTGGGTGAAAAAAAATGAAATGTCTCAGGATTTATTTTTAGAACATCCAGTATCTTAAAACTGTTCATATGAGGCTGTTTCAAAGGAACTATGTAGAATTAATCTTGTTTAAAAAGAAATTGGGAAGGCTAAAGAAAATCCCTTATGTGAGAAATCAGGACAATATAGTACTATGATTTATATACCAGTTATAGATCTTTGAGACAAATATTCACCATCTTAATAATTTCAGGAAGACAACTGCTTCATAGCAGTGTGTAGCATAAGGATCACATCATAAGACTGCATATCACAGTGATACTGCCATGGGTTAAATGAGCAGAGCTTCAACTGTTATTTTTTTTAATAAAATTGAAAGGTTGTGGCAGTAATAGAAAGGTTGAATGGTAATGCCTCTAATTGAACAGTAAGCCCTCTTCCCTATTAAGTCACTCTTTCATCTGTCTTTTTAATTATTTCATTATCATTTTGTACTGCAGTTCACAATGAAATGACCATTTGTGTTTAAGTGAAAGCTAATTATTAGGACTGAATTATTGTGCAGTTTATTGATCCCTATGGTGGATTAAGGGCTTTAAGTTCGTCTAGACAGTATAGTTAGCAAAATGACAAAAGGAAACATATAAGACCCTTGGGAAGAATCCCTATGCTCCATAAGCAATTAATGCCTGCCAGGTAATGGAATTTAAGTTTATACTAAATCCAGCAGAGCTTTGACATTTCAACTGCCTTATAAACACATTAGTCTAATGAATTAAGACTTATGAATTGTATTTAGACACAAAAAGCAGTGGTAAGTCCAGGATGTTTTTAGCTATCATTTATTGAATGAAAAATAGAGCATTTTCTCTCTGAACCTGATGAAAAATGGAATATATTCTTTGTGTTTATCTCTGTTCATTCTGTTCTCTGCTGATGGGTGTTTGTTAACAATTTCCATTTCCCGGAGAACACTCATCTTCCTTATGGATGTGAAAAGTATGCAGTGATAAACCAAGAAAGGAAAAAAATTCGTATGTGTGTATATATAGTACTGCTGAGTAAGAAGCCAAACAGCCTATTCATCTCAATCCAGTGCTGGGAAATTTTTAAAGCAATTTGTCACCACAGTGATGAACAAGCTACAGTCTGAGCCGATGATAGAACCCATTGCTGTTACTTGTAAGAGCATGTGCTTGCATGGACTTTGAGCAGCTTTACTCAATCTTTGAGTTATGTGACTCTTTTCCTGAAGTGCTAGGTGCTCAGACCTCTTCAGAAACATGACATATAAAAGTTTCTGGAAAAATTGTTAACATTCTTTTGATATCAACTATTTTGGGTACACCCTATGAAACAATTACATATTGGTGATATTATTTAGTGCCAAGTTTCAGGTATGTTTCTCCCTATCTTCATTTTCAGCCTTCCCACAAAAAGTCTTAGTGTACCAACAATGATTATTTAAGGGTCAGATAACAGATATTTAAGTTATATGCAATGAAAATTAGGTACATTTTATCTGTCTAGATTAACTGAATTTGCAGTGATATTTTTTGCTATGAAAGTTTTGAACATAAATTAGGAGTTTGATATTAGCATATTCATACAACTGTACATGAAATAGATGACCAGGACCTGTATAGCACAGAGAAAATCAATATTCTCTAATTTTCATGGAGAAATAATATGAAAAATAACAGATATATGTATGTGTGTGTGTGTGTGTGTGTACTTCACACACCTGAAACTAACATAGCATCATAAGTCAATTACACTCCAATAATACTAAAAAAAGCAAAACTTTCTGTTTGTCTTAAAAAAAAAACATGTCAAGGATTATTCAGTGAAGAGGCACTGTACCAGATAGCCAGAGGACAGTTTAAATATTTAAGTATATTTATACAAAATATATTTTAGGTGCTTATCGTGTAAGTTTGGATTAAATTGAAAACATTCATATGCACCAGATATAATCTATTTAGCAATTGCAAAAATGTTGGCTTCCATTATATTTATGCACAATTTTATTGCTTGCATTTGACAGTGGCAAATTAGTGAATTTAATAAGCAAGCGTCAGATTTTATAGCAATAGTTATGGACTTTTATGGTATTTAAACTAGATTAATCAGTGAAGTATGATAAAGTCAAAGGATTAAACAGACTGCGCTTAAATATAAAACACTAATGGGGAAATCTTGCACGAGGCAATATTTGTTATTATGAAAATATAATAAAAGGATAATTGGGGTTCACTTTCTATGAAAAAGATGGGTTTTCTTCGCTGAAGAAGTCAAATTAATGCCTAGGGAAATAGGGCATCCTTCTTATATGTAGACATGATGCCACCTACATAAGAGTCGTTTGATTTTTAAAACCTAAAATAAACTTAGGCTTTATGTTATGTCATTATAGGGCTGAATGGAAAGTGTGATCCTAGAGAAAAATATTTCAAGCATTTCTCCTAATTTTTCTATTGTAAAATGGCATGTATGCACCTGGGTATGCATATACAAATGGTGACTTATAATACTTTTGTAGAATTGGAAGACTCATAATGAAGCTGAAGTTTAAATGTCCAAATATATTAGAGGGTTAGAAGTAAGTTCAAGTGAAGAGGATTACTTCTCTTAACAAAAATGATAATTATATATGATTCAGTGTCAAATAGGTCATGTTCTCTAAACTTTTATGTAGCAATAGGTAACTAATACCTTAGAATGTAGCAGTTTAAAATATCAAACATTTATTGTCTCTGTTTCTATGGGTCAGGAATCTGAGAACAGCTTAGCTGGGTTTCTCTGGCTCAGAGAGGCTCACAAAGTTTCAGTCAAGCTGCCAGAAGGGGTATAATCTCACCTAAAACCTTATTGTCCTTTTCTCAGCTCAGTCATGTGGCTGTTTGCAGGTCCAGTTTCTTATTGGTTGTTGACCACGGGAATGCCCAAGTTCCTTGCCATGTGAGCCTCTCCATAAGACAGTGTAATACAGCACGTCAGCTAGTTTCCCTCAGGACAAGAATGCAAGATGGAAGCCAGTCTTTTTATAACCTAGTATTAGAAGGGACACCTCATCATTTCTGCTGTATTCTAATGAAAGAGTAAATCAATAAGTCAAACATACTCTGGAGAGAGGACTGACAAGGTTGTTGACACCAGGAGGGGGAAGATCATTGTGGGCCCTTTTAGATATTGCCTCCTACAAAGCTGATGGCTTAGCAAAAGAGACAGCCAACTATCGTAGAATGTTATGTCATGGTAAAAATATGCAGAGTTCAGGGAGTGTCTGTCATGACAGAGGGGCTTAAGAACGTGACTCATCAACTCAGCTTGGGTTGCTACAGAGGTGTGGGTTCCCCTTCCCAAGGCTTCCTGCATTGCTCTAACTCCAGGTAGGGTTGGAGCTGTGGCTTGGATTTAGCCCGTGGCTTGGGAACTTCCACATGTAATGGTGTAGCCTTAAAAAAAAAAAAAAATGGGCGTGGAGTGCAAAGAAAGGATATCTTGACAGACTCAGTGTGTTACAAAGACTTTCCAATGGGAAAGATAATCCAACAATTTAGAGGGACCAGTAGCCAGTGGCATATTGGGGAGTGGTTGAAAGTGCATTTCTGGTAAGTAAAGGATATGTAAGAAGGCTTACCAGTTACTACAGGTTGATAGTTGCAGCTAGAAGATAGTCTGTGATAAGAAAGGTGGGAATTTAGGCTTATATGGGGAGGTAGCAGCCAAAGTCCTTATATGTTAAACTTGGTGTTTGAACTTGGAACTTTATCCTTAAAATTGATAGAGGAATTGATAATTACACATCTGATCAATTTTATTTTTAGAAAGACCACTCTGGCAACAGTGTAGAGAATAGATTTGAGATCCGAGAATTGGTTAGAAGACTGTTGTGCTTACAGGGGCATAAATTTGAGTGGAAGCGTAGTAGTAATGGCAATAAAGAATGTAATGTGAAACAATAGATAGCAGGAAGCTAAATAAAATCTGTGGTATTAATTGGATATGAGGCAGTAAAAGAGGAGCAATAAAATATATCTAAGATAAACACAGTGACATAAGTAACGTATGTTCAGAAAAAGTTGAATTTTTGAAAAAGGAAGTAAAATTGTTCTTTCTGATGTGAGCTAATAAAATTAACATGGCTTAGGGCTTGGGTATCAAAGGAAAGCTAAACATTATAAAAAGTTATGAAAAGACATGGGTAAAAATAAACCGTTTTGTATTACAAGCAAGCAATAACAACGTTAAGGTGTCAGAATGATCAGACTGATAGGGACTCTTCTTCCAAGGAATTGTTAAACAATAGTTCTGTGTTCCTTACACACCTTCATTTTCATCCCTTTTTCTTGTAGGAATTATAGTAACTTTAGCCAACATGGTAATGTGGGCATTAAAATGTGTAAGAATGTGTAAGGATTCCAAAAATTGTAGCCTTGGATGAGAATCCAGTGTCAAATGGTGGCAGCTCTGATTAAAAAACTCGAACATACATGAATGATCCTTGGAATTAGAAAAACTAAAATGCACCTGTCACTTAAAGTAGATTCTCCATATCCAGTAATAGTGAATAGTATAATTTTGCAGACAGTAACTAAGTTCGTTGTTAAATTGTGCCTGTGAGTTGATGCATCTTGACTTTAAATGAGTCTTGCAATAGAGTCAAGGCCAAGTCATGCTGTGTTGGCAAGTAGGGATAATAACAAAATTGACCTCAAACCTTAGTTGATAAGAACTCCGATGATACGTGTTTTTTGTGTACTTTACATAGTTTTTGAGCATTTAACTGTTATCAAAGATGGAAGTATGTGAGCCTCTAAGAAGGATGAAATGCCTCCTTGCAGAAAAAAATGCAAATGATTGCTCTGTATCCAACCAGAACTGCTAAACTTTGTTTTTGAAGTGGCTTGTATCACTGAGTCACCTATTTAATATGTATACACAAATAACACACACCTTAATAAGACGTGTTTAACAATGAACCTAGTAATTGTCTGGAAATTTACACTGAATTCACAAAGGGTCTTTAATCGTGGCAGACATAATGAGAACGTTTAAAAATAAAAATAGTAGTTAAATACTGAGATTTTATTTTCTTGAGGAAAAACTGTGAAACATCCTAAATATTCAGTCAAAAACTGGTAAGCATGTATTACATGCGCTATAGTCCTGCATGAGAAATTGAAAGTATATTACAGATGTAAAGTCCTGGATGAGATCAGACACCATGGGTTTGAGTCCTGGTTTCATTGCTTAGTAGACAGAGGATTTATGGAAAGCAACACACTTTATAAGGCTCAGTGCAGTCATTGGCAAAAATGGAATAATAATGATATCTGTTTCACAAAGGGGTTATACAACTTAAGTAATCTATTGAACTAGAGTTAAAATGTAGATATCAAGGGCACTGAATACATTTTAGCTGTTTTTCTATAATATTTCCTTTCAAATATCATGTTCTTAGTGTTTTTATTCTGTGCTTTTGTGTGCTTTATATTAAATAACAAAGCATAGGGCAACTTGTAAAAAACATATGTGAGAAATGGTACTTAAATACTTTGATTCTGAGAGCACACTATATCTGTTCATATTATCCCTTTGCTGATTTATTAAATCCGTATTTATTGGGCATCTGTTATCTGCCAAATCACTAAATAAGGCACTGGGGCTACAGTGATGAACAAAACCATCCATGATCTCTGCCCTCATGGGATTTTACAGTCTCTTGGGAGATGAAGATGCTAGTTAGGGATGAAGATTGGAATTACATAAGCAAATGCAAAACTGAAACGGACATACGAGTTATAGGATTTATTGCACTCATAAGAATGCGATATTACATCAGCTGTATTAAGTGTCACTATGCCTATAATTTAGCTAATAACAGTGAATTTTATAAACACACATTTTATTTAAATATATAGTTAACAAATATAATGCATAAATTATCTAGCCTAGTGATCAGTGAATAATAGGAAACTAATGAATACTAATGTCTTACCTAACTATAATTATGTACGTATTTACAGGTATTATCAAAAAGAAAAATCATCACTTGGGCCATATTCAATGTTAATTCCAAAGTGCCACCCTATGAACTTCAAATTAGTTGGTGCTACTCTAAGAAACAGTAATAATCAATGATATGTTACATCTAACTGAAATAGGAATTTTTAACTTTTATATATCTGTTGTACTAATATTCAGTATAACACTTCAGTTATCTAAGTGACTTTGAATAGAATTATAGAGCTTTAAAATCTTAGTTCAAATTTCCTCCAATACTAAATTCTTTCTGTTTTACATTGGGAATATAGTTTCACTATACTTTGAAACACTCTTTTGAGCCTTAAATTACCTTATAACTAACATTTTATTTTATTTATTTATTTATTTTTTTTGTCTTTTCGCCTTTATCTAGAGCTGCACCCGCGGCATATGGAGGTTCCCAGGCTAGGGGTCTAACAGGAGCTGCAGCTGCCGGCCTTCCCCACAGCCACAGCAACGCGGGATCCGAGCCACGTCTGCAACCTACACCACAGCTCACGGCAACGCCGGATCCTTAACCCACTGAGCAAGGCCAGGGATCGAACCCGCAACCTCGCGGTTCTTAGTCGGATTCGTTAACCACTGAGCCACGAAGGGAACTCCTATAACTAACATTTTAAAACTCACTTGGCTCGGACTGTATTGAACACTTGCTCTGCTCACAAAATGGCTTTCAAACTTTCAGACTTCATGATAGGATAATCTGGTGAATTTTAAGGAACACGGCAATCTAGTAGCGCATAGAGCATATGAGCACAGAAGTGCTCTCAGGTAAGTAAACCATTAGTTTCTAATACTGGTAGAGTCAATTTTTAAAGACACTTTGCTACGTCACTTTACAGATATCTTGTGTCAAATCTAAGTGTATACATTTGATAATGAAAAAAATGAATGAAGCGATCATTCTTACCTACATTTTCTAATGATTTAGCCACTTTATAGAAACTACGTTTTTTTCTTAGAGTAGACAACATTATAAGTTGACTAAATTAGTGAAAGTGTATTAATTTTTAATATAGCATTGAATACATGGAATAGTTAATAAAACCTAAGAGAAAGTTATACTATGAAACAATGGATTTTAAATAGGAAATATTTTTCCTGGTATGTTTATAGGTAGAAAAAGTAAAACTTGGAAAGATTTGGTTTTTATAAACCACGGGATAATACTATCAGCAGACAAATTGGCAACTAAATATTTTTACTATTATAATTATAGAATAAAACTGGGAAATAGGAAAATGGACACTTTTTTTTTCCAGGATACTTCAGACTCATGTGAGGTTCCATACACATGCTATGCAGATGCATATATGTGATTTATGGGTCTCCAGTAGTCTCCTTTTCATTAAAACAAGTAATCAAATTATTCCATGTTTTGCTTTGATTGATCCTGTTCATTCCTGAATTTCCTAAGAAGGGGTCACTCCTGAACTCTTCTGTACCTTGGTTGGGGCATTGATCCTTGTTAAATACATAACTTGTGTAATTTGTTTCCAGCTCCTGGAAGAATTAATTATATTACCCATAGAATGAAAACAAATTTGGTGACATATCCTAAGAGCTTCCTTTCTCTAATTGTAATTTTTTTTATAATTTGTAACTTGGACTAAAATAATACGAGGATGTAGACTAAGACATACTAAAATCACATATTTAGAGTTTGAAGGAAGCAGTGGAGGTTGAGCCTTTGAGAAAAATTGAACTACATCAGTTTTTGGCACGTGATCTAATTAACCATTGGCATCTGGGCGGGATTTTTTTAAAAGGCTCTGATGAGCATTGAGCTATAAAGTGAAATTCAGGGAAAATGATGGAGAATGAGATTTGGGCAACTTGGAGAAGTGGGAACAGAGAGAAAGCCCTAAAAGAAAGAGGACATGAATGCACAGCAGATTCTCAAGAATTGATAAAGCAGTGATGAAGAAATAGCAAAATCAACACATTACAAATTTGCACGTGGCAGGTTCTATGCATGAAGCTTAAGTTTCACTGCAGATGGAGAGGCATATACTATAAAACGGAAAAGGCTAAATTGTTTAGTACTGAAAGTTAAAAGAAAAATTTAATAGGCACTTGCTGACAATATTTTTTAAAGCCCGCATATCCAAGAAAATATTACCAAACTACTTATTGACACTGGTATTTAATAACTTAATTGACTTAAGATATTTGTTTAATATCTATCAGTTTAACCTACTAGATATGTCTTTTCAGTGGACTAGAAATTGATCAGACTGTCTCTGATCAGCTGAAAAATCACTGGCATCAGTTTTACATCTTCTTCTATGAAGAAACACACTTCCTAATGAAAGAATTTATAGCATACACATTTAGGGCAAATGCTTTTCAATTCATATGACTCAAAAAGACAACTTCATTTTGGCTGTCCTTAATCCAAAAGAAAATTTCAGGCTCCCCTTAGGAGCTTTTGGAATGAAGGAGTTAAGTTTATTGAAAGAGGGTGCATGGTAATGGGCTTTTGTAAAATGTTACAAGGTCACATGTTTCTAAATGAGAACTGTGTGTGTAAGGGGGGTGCCATAGAAATTTACTTGAAATAGGGTTTTATTTTTTTTGTCTCTTAAAAAATAATTGCCATAGGTAAAACCTTCTGTGTTAGACATATAATTACCTTGAATAATATATTTTCCACCTAAATGATTAATACCAAAGAAGCAGAATGATACTCTACTAATCATCTTGAAATCAGCCATTTATTTCAGTCACTCCAAGATGTTTTTAGCTATTACTATCTCAGGCCTTTGTCTATTTTATCACAACCTATTAGATAAGTCTGTGTTAATTTTTGAAGCTTGTTTCATGGTTATTTATCTCTAAATTGTTTCTTTTCTGTTATTTTCCATTTCGTTTGAAATATTCTAGTTTGATAAAATACACTAATTAATGAAACACCATAAATAAACACTTACTATATGGTCATGGCTACTTGCAACTTTCTTACTGAGTTTCCCCTTTTTTATTCTTTTCCCTGCCCCAACATCCCCCCACCCCCCTTTTTTTTTTAAGCTGCCCCACGGCCTGTGGAGTTCCTGGGCCAGGGATCAGATCCAAGCTGAAGTTGTGACCTAACTACAGCTTCAGCAATGCTGGATCCTTAACTCAGTGTGCCAAGCTGGGAATTGAACCTGCATCACAGGGCTCCAGAAATGCGACAGTGAGAACTCTTCCTTCTTCTATTCTTTATTTGATTTGATTCTGGCTAAAATCTAATTGGCTTTTACTGTTTTTATTGACTTTTTTTAAAATCTGAAGTTCTTAAATTGAATGATCAAATGTAACTTTTTTCTTTAATAATTTTTTGTTTTATTTTTTATTTCATTATTGCTTTTTAGGGCCGCACCCACACCTATGGAAATTCCCAGGCCGGGGGCAAATTGGAGCTACAGCCTACATCACAGCAACAGCAACAGCAGTATCTGAGCCTTTTCTGCAACCTACACTATAGCTCACGGCAACGCCAGAACTGCAACCCAGTGAGTGAGGCCAGGAATCAAACCTGCATCCTCATGGATTCTAGTTGGATTTATTTCTGCTGCACCACGAAGGGAACTCCCAGTTTTTTGCTTTTTAAGAATTTTCTCTGTTCTTTCTTAGCTCCCCCCTACCTTTTTCTCATTTCTAGAATAGAATTATGTATTCGTTTACTTTTACTCTTCCATTCTTATTCACAAATGTTATGAACTTGTCCCATCCTTCAGGCTTGGCTGAATACCTTCCAGTGTTTTGTTATACTCAGAAAAATGTTCTAATGACTTAACCATGAAAATAGTTCTAATGACTTAACCATGAAAGTAAGAACTATTAAGAGAGAATTTTGTAGTGACTTGATAGGTGGTTTAGTTTATTTGAACTATTGTTAATAAAATTGTTAATAAAATTAAGACATCGTGCCAAAAATATCTGTCTAAGGTTTAGTTGGGGGAATTTATTGAGGGATTTCTTTAATATTTTAGTATATGGCCCTCTTTTTATACAACCACACATTATAAACAGTATTTGTGAAGAGCTTATTTTACCATTTGTCAATTTTGTCTCAAACTTGCTATTTCTCTATTCATGTGTTTCTCTGGCCTACCAAAGACTGAAAAAAGACTGTTGATAACACATATTGATGGGGTTCATTGTGATCATTTCTTTATAGGTTAAAAATTTTTGCTTTTTGATAACACATATTGATGGGGTTCATTGTGATCATTTCTTTATAGGTTAAAAATTTTTGCTTAATATATCTATTGACAATCTTTATTCTGCTTTTTTTGTCTACTACATTACTTCTCATAAATAGCCTATTACTATTATACCTGAGTTTTTAATGCAATTTGGCTGTATTATTTGTAGTAATTGATAAATTTGAATTTCTATTTTATATTCTTTACTGAAAACAAAAATTAATGCTATATACCCAGTATAATTATATTGCCAACTCATTTAACCCTTTCAACAGCCTTATGATGTTACTGTCATAATGTGTACTTAGAGATGCAAATTTAGGATATAAGTAAATGAGCAAATACTTGGATAGTAAGCAGTAGATTAGAATCTTGTCTGATTTTTTTGTTTATTGAATTACAGTTCACTTACCATGTTGTTTTAGTTTCAGGAGTACAGAAAAGTGATTCAGTTATCATATATTTCTTTGCAGATTCTTTTCCTTTATAGGTTATGACATAATATTGAGTATAGTTCCCTGTGCTGTACAGTAGGTCCTTGTTGTTGTCTGTTTTATATATTAATAAGTATAATGTAATCACAAACTCCTAATTTGTTCCTGTTTGAATTTTAGGTCATTCCTGTTAGACTCTTTTTGCTATATACCGTAACTAGTAAGTTATTCTTGCTGTTAACTGTATTAGTCATTACCTTTTATTTTTTAAACATTGTTATAACCATATTTCTCAAATGATTAAAGTCATTAAGTAGGGTTCAACTCACATATTAAAATACATTTTTTTGGATTGGACCACAGAGTGAAACCCAACTATTAAGTTGAATACAAACTTCAGAAAAATAAGTGAGCAGGTATATTAAAAAAAAAATAGAAAACAAAATTAAGAAATTAGTGCTTATAACTGAGAGATTTCAGATAAAAATAAAGCTTGGATTAAGACAGTAATGGATTAGATATACATGTGTGTATACATATATACCAGACTATGGAATACAATTAAAATATTAGCCAGAGCATTATTCATAAATAAATACTGAATAAATACAGATTGAAAATAAATTATTAAATAAGGAATTAAATACAGATGAAAGTAGAAAATAATTAGCTATAGGGAAATTAAAGAAAAAAAACTAGTAAAATGTTGCTCTTTCTAAAGAATAGACAAATAGACCAACTGTTAACTAATCTAAAGAAAATTAAAAGGGAAAAAACAGAAATAGATAAAATAACTTTGAAGGGCAAATAAATACTGAAATCCAGGAAATTAGAAGTAAAGAACGTTAGGCTACTTTGCATACAGAGCTACAAATATCAAAAGCTTAAATGAATTAGGTAATTTCTTAATAAAATATAGTGTATTCAAATTAACTAAATCAAACAAAATTAAACCAGACTAATTTCCCTCTAATAGATGTTTTTCAAAAAAACCTAAGACTGTACCATCCCCTCTCCTCCACACTTCCAAAAAAAGCACTAATGCAAAATGATACCGTAGAGAAATTCTACTAGTTAAGCAAAAACCAGATCCCCTCAGTGCTACTAAAATTGTTTCAGAGCATTAAAAAATTCTAAACATACTACGTACACTCTATCATATTGATGAAAAACCTAAATAAAATATTAACGGACAGAATTTTAGCATATTAAGAAATACTAAATCATGACCAAGTTTATTGCAGGAATATGAGTATAGTTTAATATTAGGAAATCGATACAATTCACAAATTAACTCATAAAAGAAATTGTATCACATCCGTTAATGCTAAAAAGGCATTCAGTAAAATCCAATACCTACTCTTGATTTTATGAAATGAAAAAAAAAAGTCAATGGGAGAGAAATCAATAAATATTTCCTTAACATGGTAAAAGTGTATATACCTCATTCAAAAAGTCAGCATCTTTTTACAATGAGGAAATATTTTTCCACTGGAGTCAGGAAAAAGGAAAGTATACATACCATCACCAACAGGATTTTATTGGAGGTATTGTACGTGTTAGTAAATGCAATCAAGCAAGAGAAATTAAGAGCCATGAGCACTGGAAAAAGAGTTTTTTTTTTCACTATCGGTATGTGATAAAGAGTGCATCTGATCAAAATCCAAGAGAAAATGAGTATTTATTGGGGTGACAGTAAAAATAATGTATTAAAATCAGTAGCCTTCATTTAGCTTACAGTAATCCATTAGAAGACAAAATGAAAGAAGGTTTCAAAGAAGGTAAAGTATTTGCTTAGGAACATAAGGTACAGATTTTAGAATATTGAAATATGTAAGAATTTTGAAAGAATCAACTGTAATAAATAGACATTAGTCTTCTTAGGCTGATTCTACATTATGAGGATTTAGGTCTAAAGTTAGTGTATAAAAATGAATTCTCAATAAAACTTGATGTAGAAGGATGAGAACAGGTTTTAAAAAACTCTGAAAATAGTGAAAAAAAAGGAAAAAAGGTAAGGTATAACTTTGCCAGATAATAGAACAAACGATGTAGAATCTTTATTAAAAAAAGTGTCAGTTAAAGCTGTGCATATTTGGCACATGAATAGATGAACCAATGGAATAGGAGGGAAATATAGAAATAGATGCAAAAATACTTCATGAGTGTTCTCTCATGGCACAGTGGGTTAACGTCTGGCATGGTCACTTCAGCCAGATGTGACAGTTTGATTATATTATTGGTTTAAAGACTGAGTGTGTTGAATATAAGAATTATGCTTAAAAAAAAAGAAAATAGGGTATATGGTATATTTTATATGTGTGTATACACACACACACACACATCTATAATATTATTCAGCTGTAAAAATAATGAAATCCTGCGACTTATGACAACATGGGTAAACCTCAAGGGCGTTATTCTAAGTTAAATAGACAGAGAAGGACAAATACTGTATGATCCCACTTATATGTGGAATTACTTTTTTATTAAACCAAGGTCATAGATGCAGAGAACCGATTGGTGGGTGCCAGTGGGGAATGGTTAAAGGGTGAACAAAGTAGTTGAAGGAGATCTAAAGATGCAAATATTCATTTATAAATAAATATCATCAGAATGTAGTATAAATTATGTGAATGATAGAAACTTTTAAATATGCAATATAGTATAATTAACTAAGAGGTAACTCAAGTTATCACACAAAAAAATTTGCAGTTGTTTTTGATGATGTTAAGTGGACTTACTGTCAAATATATTCTTAAAGTCTGTGTGTATGGGGTACAAAAAGCACCATAAGCAAAATCAAGAGATGAAGAAAATATAGATTTTTTTTCTTAAAGGAATAATCTTCAAATAAATAGCTCTTAAAAGTTGAGAAGACCAAAAATTATTAGATAAAAAGAAAATAGGATCAATGCAAAGAAAAGCCAAATATCCTATAAAAATTGGAATATATGTTCAACATCACTTAAATGAAAAGAAACATAAGCCAAAATTTCACTGGGAAATACCACTTGTTACTAGCACAGTGCCACAGGTCCAAAGGTTTGACCATGAACTCAGATGGCAATGCTCTGGAGAAAAATCATTCTCATGTAATACTGTTAAACATGAAAAAACACAAAAATCCCCTGGAGACTTATTTGGCAATATGAGAAGCAATTAACATATGTTTACTCTTTGACCCAGCAGGTCCAGTGATTGAAATCCACTCTTACATGGTATATATCCTCAAGTATGAAGCCAAATACACACAAGGATTCTCACATAGGTTGTTTATAAGAGCAAAATATTGGGCATCAAATAAAAGTCTGTTAAAAGGGGGATGTGGCATACCCTCAATGATCCTATATGATGAGCTTATTTGTGTAAAATCAGGCTTTGTTTGTTTTCCCTTTTCTTGCTACCATTGTACCTGCAGCATATGGAAGTTCCTGGGTTAGGGGTCAAATGGAAACTTGAGCTGCTGGCTTACACCACAGCTATTGCAATGCCAGAGGAGAGCCACCCCTGCAATAACAAACATAGCTTGCAGCAACACCAGATTTTTAACCCACTGAGCGTGGCCATAAATCGAACCTGCATCCTCACAGGGACAACATCAGGTTCTTAACCCACTGAACCACAATGGGAACCCCAAGTTTGTTTGCTCAGATAAATAATTCTATCTATATCACTGTGCATTGTTAGGGTTTGGTTTTTCCTCTGGAAAACTAATAACTTTTAATTCTTAGATGGGATTTTTTGTGTATACTTTTTACATGTTATTCTAGTTTTTAATCTTTCTCTGTACATTCTGGATACATTTCTCAAATTCATCCTCCATACCAGTGACTTGATTTTCGGTAATCAAATCCAATTGGGATTCCCTCCAATGTAGGTTTTTATTATGCCACTCTTTTATGCTGCCAGCACACTTTCCATCTTAACTCAGTCAGTTTTATCCTTAAGGCTTCTTGCTTCTGCTTCCTATAACTCATTTCCTCTTGCATTATTTTGAGGACAACAAGCTGCTGCTTGATTTTTTTTTTTCAAGTGTATATTTTTCTTGTGAAGGTTATTTTCAAAGTTATTGTTTCCCTTGAGTATTAAAGATAATTTTCTTTTCCTTTCTACTGAAGTAGTAATTCATAGATGTATTTTTATTTGCCTTGAGTGGGCAGTGTTTGCCCTCAGGATAGGTACCATGTCTCACAGCTCCTGTTTCTATTTGCTTGATGGTAGGTGGTTTATCCTCGTATATCTCAGCCTGAAGCACCACCCTGAGCTTAATTTGCAATTTGTAAAGTAGTTCTGTAAACTGAGCTTCCATCATCTGTTGCTTCAGCGCTCAACTTCTTCTGTTCCAAGATGCATTTACTGTTGGAATTCTTCTTTTGAACACGATAATGCTCAGTCTTCCCCAGTTCTGCTCCTTCCTTGCTTTTTTTCAGTTCCGTGCTTCTGAATATAATGTGTGAATACACATAGTTCTTCTTAGGTATAAGAGGGAGAGAAGCCAATACTTGTTGGTGATAAGGACTGTTCACTGTATTTTGAATTTTTGTGCATATCCTATCCTATCTTTTCTGGGAGATTTATTTTGGTCCAGAGTGTAGATTGTTTTATATATAGTGTAAGAATGTGTCCTGAATTATTAGGCAAAAATCTTAACCAGATTTAGGCCCATAACCTTGTCTTTGGTTGATTTAGAATCATGAGTACATGAATTTGTGATCTGTGGTAACAGTATTACGCACATCTTATGTACCACCATTTTAAACCTGAAGCCTCAAAGCATTTTCTAAAGTTTTCTTCTTTTTCCAGTGACAGTGTCATAGATACCTTCTTTGAGATCATAGGGCATAAGTTCTCTGTTAGCTCTTCTGTAATGTTTTGTGTATAATAGTTTTTGTGTCCATTTCTTCATTCCTTCCACTTGTCTTCCATCATTTTAAATAAAAGATACCAATACAAACACTGTGTTTCAAAACTCTACCTGACTTTTCCCTGACTTCCAACATTGTCTAGAAGACGGTTCAGATCTTCACTTGTGGTGATACAAAATTGTACACCGAATTGGTATGCTAACAAGAAAGTTACTTTTAAAAACCTACAGTAGCTATATACTACAGAAAAATAAAGATAGAACAACCTAAATATTAAAAACGTGTTTGGGAATCAAGAGTTAATGAAAAAAATTCATATATTTACAAATGTATATGTATGTATATGTACTACATGTATGAGTAAACATGAACTTTCAAAGAGAATTACAAAACAATGTGAGTAGTAATAAAACTAGAATTGTTGAGGAACATAAAATTTGCTGTCGTGGTCTAAGCATGCATTCCCCAGTTTTTAAAGTGTTCAGGCTCCATTTTATAGACATGAATAGCAGAATCTTCCTGATGTGACTAATTTCTGGATCACGTGGTTGTTTCTCCACCTCCCTGAGTATATGGAGCCAATTACCCTAGCAGTAGTTTTGTTAGCTTCTTGATTCCAACATGTCCCCAGAGGTAATGGCTCTTATCAAGCTGTGGGTCAGTTGAATATTCTAGGTATCAGTCCAGACTTAGTACACATGTCTTCAACTCTTCCTACAATTTTTCGAAGGACTTAATTTCCAAGTTAAATCACTTTCTACTTAAAATATTTAGAGATCCTTAATGATGGAAATAGCATTTGTTGATTTGATAGGATTTGGATTGAAAAATGGTTTTCCATTACTATTTGAAATCAGGAGGTCTGTGGTATATTGAGGTAAAACAAATAATTCCATTATTACCTGGAATTCCATGGAATGAAGTATCTATTGAGACTAGTCTTTGGCAGACCAAGAGAAGGGGACAAGAAGTATATAGATCTGACTCTGTTTCAATACAATCGAGAGCATATAGAAATAAAAATAATATCATGCCTTGGAAAGTTCACAGGCCAAGGGATTTCTACGAGGACCCTAAGTATCTCCATTACTTAAAATTGAAAGACTTTTTCAGCTGGAAATTAGATGCGTGGCTAGAATTTGTAATTGGTTGATTTCAATGTAAGTTCAGTTCACAGCTTTGCTGGATATCTTACATAAATGTCAGCATATTTACTGGGAGTGAGTGGGCCCCACAAGATCTATAGAAGGAAAACTACAGAAATTTGAACTTAATCAAAGAACTAATAAATGGAGAAACATTCCATGTTCGTGGATAGCAAGACTCTAGACTGTCAAGATACAGTTCTGCCCAGGTTGATCTACAGATTCATTCCAAACTCAATCTAAATTCCAACAAGTTACTTTGTGGTTATCAATAAAATGATTCTGAATCTTGAATTCTATATGGAGAGGCAGAAGACACAGATTACTCACCACAATATTATATAATTTAGTCTGTTATTGAAGTTTTCTATTGAATTTTTCTGTTCTATCATTGCCATCTTCAGCTCCAGAATTTCTGTTTGGTACTTCTTTATTACACTTTTCATTTTGTTAATGGTTTTCCTGATTTTATTTAGTTGTCTGTGCTATTTTGCATCTTACTGAACTTCTTTAAAGTTGATTATTTTGATTTCTTTGTCAGGCTGGTTATAGATCTCCATTTCTTTGAACTAGTTCCTAAAGCTCTTTTAGTTTCTTTTGATTGTGTTTTGTTTGCCTGATTTTTTATGATCATTACTGCCTCACATTGATTCCAATGCATTTGAAGGGACAAATACCTCTTAGTCTTTACAGACTTGTTTTGGCAGGTAAAAGCATTCTCCTATAAGGTCCATGGGTTGAAGCGATTATCTTTGGGAACTCATTTAAGTGAGACTGGAGACTGGTCACATGCCTGCTGCTCTGCCAAGTAGCATTCATCATTGTTGGGCCTGCTGCCAGTGGTTTGTTTGGATATGAATCCTGTTTGGTCTCTGGACAGAAGGAACTGCCTCCAATACCTTAATCAGTAGGACTGGTGTTGGGACAAGGATCCATAATCGGGTCCTCAGATGGCCAGCCTTTTATCATGTGCATGGACAGGAGAGACCTTTGCCTGGGACAGCTCCTACCAGGACACTGGACAGGATGTTGGGCAGTCAAGACTGGCTTGGGAGTGTGTCTAAGTGGGGCTGGATGGAAGTCATGTTTCTTCATGGCCCACAATTCAAGGTTGGTGTACCAGTTATTCAAGGCATGGTTGGTCGGGACTCCTCCCAGATCCCTTGGCAGATAGTATTAGTGCCAGAACCAAGACCAAATTAGGCTGTAACTGACTTCTTTAGGGGCTGGGGCTGTTTCCAGGTTTGTTGCTATTGTATAGGAGCGGGGAGCCTCCTTTTTAACTATCTTGCTTATTATCGTTTCACTCATTTAGATAAGTTGTGTGTTTTATTTTCATTCAAATTATTTTTAAATTTTTCAAGATTTTTGACCTGTGTGTGGTATTTAATCTCCCAGAATTTTGAAATTTTTCAGCTGTCTTTATATTACTTATTTCTAGTTTAATTCTGTTGTGGTCAGAAAGCAGATATGGTATCAATTCTTTTAAAATTTGTAGGATGTGTTTATGACAGATTATGGTCTACCTTGGTGAATGTTTCTTGTAAACTTGAGAACAATGTATACCCTGGTGTTGTTGGATGAAGTAGTCTATAGATGTCAGTTATATCTAGTTGATTGATTGGAATGTAAAGTTCAACTACATAATGATTTTTTTGCCTGTTGGATCTGTGCCTTTCTCAGAGTGGTGGTCAAGTTTCCAGTTATAATAGTGTGAATTCATCTATTTCTCTTTGCAGTTCTCTCATTTCTTGTCTCAAGTAGCTTGGTGCTCTCTTTATAGGTGCCTATACATTAAGGATTGTTATGTGTTCTGGAAGCATTGTCCTCTTTATCATTATGCAAAGGCCACCTTTATCTCTGATAACTTACCTTGCTCTGCTGTCTTCTCTGTCTTAAGTTAATGTAGCTACCACACCCTTTCTTTCGACTAGTATTAGGATGGTGTATCTTTCTCCATTCCTTTACATTTAAGCCATATGTGCATTTATATGTATGTGTTTTATTTATTTATTATTGAAAAGCTTGTTTAAATCTATTTACATCTATATAAATCACTTGTTTTTTTATAGTTTTTATTTTTTCCATTATAGTTGATTTACTGTTCTGTCAATTTCTACTGTACAGCAAACTGACCCAGTCATTTATATATATATATATATATATATATATATATACACACACATATACATAGTCTTTTTCTCATATTATTCTCCATCATGTTCTATCACAGGTAACTAGATATAGTTCCCAGTAGCAGGATCTCATTGCTTATCTGCTCCAAATGCAATAGTTTGCATCTGTAACCCCAAACTCCCTGTGCATCCTACTCCCTCTTCCTCCCCCTTGGCAACCACAATTCTCTTCAAGTTTATGAGTTTCTTTTATGTGGACAAGTTCATTTGTGCTATATATTAGATTCCAGATATAGGTGATATTTTTCTTTCTCTTTCTGACTTACTTCACTCACTTTGAGAGTCTTCTGGTTCCATCCATGTTGCTGCAAGTGGCATTACTTTGTTCTTTTTGTGTCTGAGTAGTATTCCATTGTTTATATACCACATCTTAATCCATTCACCTGTCGATGGACATTTGGGTTGTTTCCTTGTCTTGGAAATAGTGCTGCAGTGAAAATAGGGGTGTGTCATTTTTCAATGATTTTTTTCTGACATTAATTTGATAAAACTCAGGAGTGGAATTGCTGCGTTATAGGATAGTTTTATATTTAGTTTTATGATGTACCTCCATACTGTTTTACATAGTGGTTGTACCAATTTACATTCCCACCAGCAGTGGAGAAGGGTAGTCTTTTCCTCACACCCTCTCCAGGATTTGTTTTTGTTGACATGTTTTTTTGTGTTTCGGTCCCCTGTGACAATCTTTATTTTTCAGTGGGTGTATTTAGACCATTGACGTTTAAAGTGATTTTTATATAATTAATACTATATATTTTTTAATGTTTTCTACTTGAGGTCCATGTTATTTGTTCCTACTTTTTCTAACACTTTAAATATTTCTGTTTTATTCTTGCTTGCCTGGTTGCTGAGTATAAGTGAGAATGGAATTATTTGCTTCTCAATAGTAAGGTTCTGCTCCATCTCATCCCTGACCTGACTTCTTTAGGATTGTTTTTTATTTGATTTTTTTCAAGTTTGAAAATGACATGACTAGGTTTAATGTTTTTGACATCTGTCTTGCTTTGTGTTCCCTGGGATTCTTAGATCTATGCTTTGTTTTTTGACATTAATTTGATAAAGCTAGCTATAATTGTTTCAAATATTTCTTGTATTTCTTTCTCCCTGTGTTTTCTACCTGGAAAAGACTTTTAAATCCCTCCAGTTGGAATCCTGAGGACTCTTGACCAAACCTCCTAGAGTACCTTCCACAACCTAGTTTTATATCTAACACACAATTTCCAACTTTATTCCTTACAGATTTCTCTGAATAAATTTCGGATTTCTGAGGTCATATGATATACATGGACTTTCAAATTGCTCTTATTCCATGTACCCTCATAATCAACCCATATCAATTACAATGATCAAGAAGAGACGATAAGAGTTTAAGTAAATAAAATTTAAATGTGGTTGGAAACAGTTGATATTTACCTAAGTCGTTTTGATTGTAGGCAAATCATTTTTGCTGAGTTGTTTTATGCACAGATTTGGTAGTATTGGCATATTTGGTAGTAACACTTCAGAGAGAATAAAGGAAACTTTTGCCTCTTATTTTCAGTAAGTTGTCAATACTAGTCTTGCCATTCAACTATCCTGAATCCTGGTTGGTGTAGGTTTTTGACTGTATTTCTGCCAATGCTTTCAAAAATACTTATGCAGAATTGTACTGAAGTTAGAGAAAGGAATATTAACATTTAGTCTAAATTTCTGTAGTTATTTTTGTCTATGTTCTTACACTGCTCTGACTTTGCATGTTTTTTGTCTGCATTGATTATCATTTCAACCAACATTTCTCCTGCATAGTGATATATTTTTGGGAAATTATCAGCAATTCTGACTTGTATCTGAATCAATCAGATTAATGAAATTGAATGTTACAGAAGTTAAAATTACTGAGTTATACTCTCCTTTCTTTCAGCTGAAGCTGAAAGTTACTGCTAGATAACTGTCTGTATTTCTAAATCTTATGAAATTTTAACTTATTTTTGAAGGTTTCAATTATAGTGCTGCTTCAACAAATGCAACCCACATATCTTTGTTGTTCCGTGTCTTACCATTTAAATATGGCTCTTGGCATCACTAATAAGATTTTTGAGACACTGTTAATGTCCCTTTGTAAGAAATAGAGGACACAGGAGCTTACCTATCATAAAGTTAGACTATTTTTGTCTTTTGTTCAGATTTCAACTTTAGTAGTAAAGGCACAGTAGAGTACAAAGTCTTCAATCTTAAACTTATAAAGTTTATTGCACTTATTACTCATGAAATGAAAGCAAAATTAAGCCCCAACATATTTAACATTTTTTGAAAAAGTGAACTTACTTACGTTTGTTTTATACCTAAAATTTTTTTTTATTCCTGCGAATAAAAAGCCCCAACCATAGTGAGTCATTAAATTAGGCATACAGTTTTGAACTTTTTTATTTTACTCTTGTTGTACACATATTATTCAAAAATTTGTTCAAAGGGAACATGACTTTATTATACTTCATCTTTTTGTAAAATGTATTGTCTTTGTTCTACTTAGATTTCTGTAACTAATGAAACAGTTATGTACTTAAAGTATTTCAAAGATTATACAAAAATTTCACATTTTATTTAGGAAATGTGTTTTCTCCTTTTATGGGAAAGTTTTTCAAGCTTGATTTGTTTAACTTGTGAGCAATTAAAATAGAAGTGATACGGAAGAATCTTTGGTCGATGCACCTGACTGCTATCTAGAAGGAAAAAACTTCTCACAGGAAAAAGTAGAACAAAGGATAGAAAGTGATTTCCATAGGGAAGAGGCACCTATATAGTAGCAGACTCTTATAGCTCAGGCTTTTTTCTGTGTGATACTTGATTTGTGAAAGCATTCAAGGTGGAAATAGTACATTCTACAGAGCTTGTGGAAATGCTCCTTCTTGATCTATCCTTCTTTACGACTATAGTTAGTGAAATCTCATGAAGATTTATTTGGAAACTGGTGTAACAAAAAAATTTTCCCCTAAATACTGAAAAGTACTTTATGAATTTGCTTAATTTCTCTGCATAGTCCTTCATATTTTCTATTTGATGTCAAAAACGGTTTGTTCAAATGAGTGATCACTACGTGGAAGCACTTTTTATTTTCATGAGACAGGCTTCTTATTTTGAAATTATAGATTTTAAATCCAAATAATACCGTATAGCTTCAAGATAATTAAAATACATCTACAGCAATATTTCTAATGCATTATGTCAGAGCTTTCAAATGTCTAACCCAGATAGAGACTTTTCTCATGAACAGGTTTTCTAAAGACATATTAAATATTGGTTTATTTCTTTGGAGCCTTTATACTTTGTTTATTTAAGAATAATTTGTATATTCAACAACTTATTGTTACAGTTACTGTGACTGTGGAAGAAATTATTCCAAATGTAATATTGCATTATGATTATGAGTCAGAAAATCAGACAGGTCATAGAGGGTATAGCTTATTTTTGCTTTACAAAAGAAGCAAAAGGGGCCTCAACTGGAGGAGTCCTCTATTGAGTGATAAATTCATCTCAAGGTCTATTTACTCATACATCTGGTAGTTTATACTCTCTGTCAGCTGAGGGCTCTTTTAGGATAGGTATTAGGTGGCTGCTTCATATTCAGGAATTCTCCACAAGCCAATTAAAAATCAAATGAAAAGGGTAGATCGGAAGGGGAAATTCTTGTTGAGGAATCAAGCAATGTATCACATGCATACTGCTAGATAAAATTGGGAAGAGAAAGCATTATTTAACTGGACACCAAGCTGCTACAAGTAAAATAGTGGTTTTGTTATTAAGGCATGTTAGAATGTGCATTGTGTGAGCAACTATCCGTATCTGTCACAGTTTGTATTCTCTTAGCCTGCCTGAAAATTCTCTTAAGCTTTGAGCTTTGCTTTTCTATACAGTTTTATCTGCTACAAAGCTTCTAACTCAGTTCTTGCTTTCTAGGGCTAGAGATAATTATATTCTAGTCTGAACCACATTTGAAATAAGTTGTTTATCGTTCTGTCTGCATTCATCCCATCTTTGTGATAAATTTAAATACCGTCACAGTTATGGCTGCCCAATCATCATGTTGGAGATAAAAATAGGGAAAATTTTCTATCCAAATTCCCTTAACTGCATCTTGTAATACACCAAACTTTCTTTTATTAATTAATTATAGAATCATATGTTACCTGTAGAATTAGTCACATTTTGAGAGGGGAAAGTTTTCCTAGGTAGTTCATTTGTATGCTTTTGTTTTGTTTTCTGTACCCACATCACATGGAAGTTCCCTGAGCAGGGACTGAATCTGCACCACTGCAGCAATCTGAGACAATACAATGATAAAGCCAGATCCTTAACCCACTGTGCCACAAGAAAACTTTTAATTTTTTAAGCCGTTCCCAAAGCATGTGGAAGTTCTCAGGCCAGTGATTGAACCTACACCATGGCAGTGACCCGAACCCCTGCATTGACAATGCCAGATTGTAGAAATAAGAAATGTTAAGAATGAGCTAAAAGATCAATTATTACTTTTTTCAAGTCATGTTCCAAATTGCAGAGTACTCATGGAATTAGAGTTCTAGAGCATTTTCTTTTAATTCCACTCAATTCAACCAAACTTCTCTGATTAGTTCCTCTTTTAAATCTACAATCATTTAGACTTAACTAATTACTACTTGTCTTCTGTTTCTTCCCTTCTCCTCTATTCCCTCAATTTCCATATCCTCTTTGGTTATCTCCCCAAAGTGCCCACCTTTTCTTTGAACCTCTAGTATACATTGCCAGTTACGCAGATAACTTTACCTCCGTTCTGCAGAAATTCAGGCATTGGGGTGGGGAATAGGGTGTGCAAAGTCAGATCTCACAGGTGGGTCCTACTCAGCCCTGTCCCTCACACAGCAGAGATGGTAATGGGCTTTCTCTCTCTCCTCTTTTGTTCTTCCTTATTACTAGCCAAATAATCCCCCTATGAGATCCTTCAATCCTAATTGGGATTTTTCTTAGCCGAAGAAAACTAAGTAGGAGTATTTATCAGGTCTCAAAACTAGTAACCTTATTTATCTGCTTTCTCTAATTTTGACTTGGCCTTTGAAAAATCTTTCAAAAATGGTGAAAATAAGCCTTTTTTTTTTTTTGGTTTTTTTAGGGCCAGACCCACAGCCTATGGAGGTTCCTAGGCTAGGGGTGGAATCGAAACTGTAACCGCCGCTTACACCACAGCCACAGCAACGCCATCCTAGCCATGACTGCGGCCTACACTACAGCCCATGGCAATGCCAGATCCTCAACCCACTGAGCAAGGCCAGGGATCAAACCCGCATCCTCATGGCTACTAGTAGGGTTCGTTAACTGCTCAGCCATGATGGGAATTCCTAAATAAACTTTCTTAAGTAGACTATTTACATTAAACAAACTGCCCCATAGAAATATTTAACTACATTTCTAATTCTACAGGTTATAGACTTAGTGAATACTAAGAGTCATATTTAAAGAGTTTTGAAATAGGAGTTCCTGTTGTGGTTCAGTGGGTTAAGAACCTAACATAGTCTCCATGAGGATGTGGGTTCGATCCCTGGCCTTGCTCAGTGGGTTAAGGATTCAGCACTGCCACATGCTGTAGTGTAGGTTGCAGATATGGCTTGGACCTGGTGTTATTGTGGCTATGGTGCAGACCCTGCAGCCGCAGCTCTGAGTCAACTCAGATAGCCAGGGAACTTCCATATGCTGCAGGTTTGGACGTAAAGAAACAAGCAAAAAACAGAGTTCTGAAATAGATATATTTCTGTTTTTATACCTCTTTGTCTTATTCTTTTTTTCTGAAAGTGTTGAGATTTACTCCTTGATTTGAAGGTTGTACACTTTTTTTTTTTTTTGCCCTCTGAGAGGAATTCTCTTCATTTTTCCTCATGAGTATTACTCCTCTCATGTCTTTCTATTCCATTTTGCTTCTTAGTCACTTCTTCAAGTAGGAAATCAAGACTATGTCCTTTTGGGGGCGGGCTGGACAGCTTTCTCAAGATTGTTCCTGCCCTTAAAAGTTTGAGAAACTAGGCTGTGATTTAAGCCTAGATAGTTTTTGTCCATGTTTAGTTATTTTGGCAGTTCATTTCTTTAAAAAAATTTAGTAAGCTTCTTGTTTAATAAATATTAACTCTTAAAAGGCTATTTCCTCTGAGTTACTGTATCATATAAAAAGAATCGCTATTACTACATTTATAATATGATCTGTGCCTGGAGTCTCCTTAAGTTTTGAAAAATCTTAGCAGAAAGTATGAAAGAAAAATCTTAGTTTCATCTTAACTGCAAAACTGAGTTTTAATTATCTTTGTCATTTAATGCTTCTTCAATTTTATCTCCTAGTGTTAGAGCACTTGGTTTGTCACATATTACAAATAGCAAAATTTCTTGAATGTCTCCATTTTCTTTCGTTTTAACCTGCCAATTACCAATTCTTATCAGAGCTTACTAAGTTTTAAATAATATGCTGTCAAAAACAGATAATAGCAATTAACTCAGATGAATAATAGTTCTCTAAACCCTTTTTTTAGGATTACAAATTCATTAGGTTTATGATCTAGCTTCCAAATCTTGTTTTGCCACCACAAGCGGTGGAAATACCACCATTTTCCCAGATGAAAGTCATCCGTGTCTTCTTCAACGTATCAGTTAAGCAAGACCTTATATTTTAATTTGAGAATTAATTGTCTCAGAAAATTCCAACTTCTGGGATTATCTTCTGTTTTAAGAGAAACTGAAATACACTACAATAAAACCTACCTTAAAAATCTCAGTGGCTTAAAAGAACATTGACTTCCTGTTTCTGCAGAATCCGCCGCAGGCCTGGATGGGTTTCTGAGGAAATAGTCTTATATACAACATCTGAGTAATCTAGGATGACTGAAATCCCTACCATTTTATAGTTCCACCATCTGGAACCCGTACCCTCCATTGTTGTTATGAGAGAGAAAGAGAGTCCAATGGCCACAGCTGATCACTTGTAATATGGTCCTGGCTGTCTGTGAAGGGGCAAGCATTATTCTCTTCTGCACCCAGGAGAGAAGACTGGATGATGTGAATGGGCTGTCTTTGCTGATTTTTACATCCCACCTTTTGAAAGGGAAATCAGTATCCTTCTTAGGAAGTAGATGCAAAGGTATCATGTGAGCATGATCTCCTCACATGAATAAAATTAAAATTGAATACCATCAACTATTGACTGTAGATATTTAGGACATTTCTTCATTCCAGATGTTAGTTGCCATCAGCCAGTCTATTAAGGCCTACGTTAAAATAGACTTGAAACTTTGTACTTAATAGCTTCCAACTTGCACAGTAGAATTTTTTTTATGAATTTTCAGTTCCATTTTGCTGTCCTTTTTCTTCACTCTCTTGAACTTTATGTGAAATATCTTCTCTTTCCATAGTTTACAAAGTGTATCTCCCTCACCCTCTCTTCCCTCCTTTCCCTCTCTGCCAGCAGAATTTACTGAGAGTCTGGGGACAAAGTAGGTGTGTATTGCAACAATACACACCTCAATTGAATATTAGTCTTACCTATTTTTAAAAAAGCTCTACTTTAAAGTTCTTCAGTCTGGGTTTTTTCTGACCTTTATCCTCTTAGCATCGGCCTATCACCTCCGTTATCATTACTTGCCCTTTTCTATCAGCAGTAAGAATATTCTTATTCTATTTTCTGTCCAATTCAATAGCCTCTGCAGCATCTAACTCCAAATTTAGAAGCATATTATTTCCCATTAGCTGGAAAGGTAGAGTTGCATGACTTCACATATAAGGATAAAAATAGATTTCTTTTGGGGTTGACATTTTAGCACCCAGCAGCTTGATGACTGCTTTCTGGTTAGGTACTAAGAAAAATATCACATGGACCTAGCTTCTAGAAGTAACAGTGTTCCTTCTGTTAAAGGGTCAAATAAAATACTTACAGGAGGAAGAATCAGATTTCATTGATACACTTAAAAATTTGTTCATTAAAATTTTAGATATATTTATTCATATCTGGGCTCTCATTAATAAATAGTCAATAATTAGAAATTTAATAAAGTCTGAATTCATGTAATGGAGTTTTCAGTGGTTATAAATAGCCCTTTATTATTAGAACTGTCCAAATTAAGACTTTTACTGTAAATCATCTATGCTCCAGTAACATTAAATTCAAAACACTAATTTGTAAAGGTGAAATTTATTTCCTAATTACAAAGGAAAAAATGTTTAATGGATAATGAACTTATAATTTTATATGTATTTATTTTGAAAAAGACCACCTTACTTTGAAGATCATCATATGTTTTATCCAGTATTACACATCTTAAAATAAATTCCTTTCAGACTTTTAAAGAAGCAATATAGTCCCTTCATGTGACTTCTTAATGGCCAAAAAAAAAAGTTAGGTTGCATGCATATGTATAAAAGGAAGAAAAATTTTAATAAAATAAATCTTCAGGTTCATTTCTAATCAACCTTTATCACCTATTATTCCTCCTACTAAAAATGGAGAAGGCAAGCTTGACAAGCATGTCAAGATGAATCCTTCAAAGAGATACATGTCAACGTTTAAATAGAAAATATGGAAATGCTAAATTACAAAAGTGCATTTTTATTCTTCCCTTTTTACAGAGATTTTAGGCAATGAAAGATAATGAGCAATTTCCTAGAACTCTGAACAGAAACCCAGTGATGAATTATTAGGACTAAAATTTCTCCTTGCTAAACAATCTGCCTGCTGGATTGGGATGAGCTGATATGAATAGCTTTAATGGAATGATTATAAAAACTTTGAAAAATGTATAATAAATAATTATGTAACATTTAAAATTTTTGTAGTTATTTGGAGTTTTGTCTTTCCTGCTTTGTCTTTTTAAAATGGCTTCTTTTGTCTCATGATGGCTTTAAAATGCGTAATAACATAGAATGTCTTTTTGTTTCTTTAATGCTTAATGACATAGACTGTCTTTTCGTTTCTTTAAACACAAACTAGTTATTTTCGTGTAAGAAATTAATGTTTCATTTTCACAGCAAATTATGACATGATTATAGGCAGATGTAGATGAGATTAAGGTGTTCAGAAGCATAGATTAGGAGAAGAAGGTAGAAATATATGCAAAATTCCTCCACTGAAAGATATTATCGTTAAGTAGTGTTGTCCAAAATGAGAGAAATAATGATATCTAGGGAATATATGCTACCTTGTGAAAGGTTACATTTAGTAATGCTACTTCTTAATGCTTTTTCCTCTAGAAAGACTCCTAATTCCGTATTGCACAAAGGTCCTAACCAGGTCAGCAAAGTGATCTCCAGCAACTTGTACTGTCCAGAGATCCTGTGATGTATATGAAATTAATTGACATGCACAGTACTTCAGTTAGGTGATTGAATATGACCAAGAATTGGTATCATGATCTGTGTCTTGCGAGGAAATGTAACAGAAATTATCCTCATCTTAGCCCAAAATGTTAATCTATAATTAATTTCAATTCATATTTCCTGGTAACTTTGTTAAAATAATTCTTACAGATATTTTAATATTTTAATATGCTTAAAACAGGTCATCGTTAATCAAGAAACCTTAAAAAGCAGGTGGGGATTAAGAATAATAGAAACAACTGTAAAATATTTTTGTTTCAGTAAATTTATTCAATATAATCTTAGATTCTTTTAAAATGTTTCAAATTTTTTTAAAAATAAAAAAATTCTCAACTTTTAAAATATTTTCTAGGATAATTGAGATAACAAAACTTAAGCAGGTTCTTGGAAACTCATCAAATCTGTAGGGGAGATGTTTCAGAAATAAAGTTGGGAATCGAAATTGCATAGATAGAATGATAATTTCCTTTAACTCAAGATTTAAACATTGAACAATTTTTGATTACGTAACAAAACCGTGTTACTACCCCACCAAATTAATTATAATATGTAGAATTTATGGTGAAATGACAACTTTCCAACACGTTCCATCTAAGAAGTCATTGTAACACTGGTTCTGCCACTTTACCGTTTCTGCCAACCATGATTAGCCTTAGTTTCTGAATGAGTCTGGATGGGGTGGCATCTGACTAGTACCATCCTTGATGCTCTGACTACATCAAGTTTATTTCTTCCCCCAAAATTGCTTCTTGGAAGGCATACTCTTAGCAGATTGACCTAGTAGAGAGGATGTCTGGACTTCTGCCAAAGAGGCAAAATAGTGACATATCCACAAAGCTGTTCAATTTGAAGTGAAGTTGTAATAAAAAAAGTTTGAATACAAAATTTATTTTGTTAGTTTCCAAGTAATTCCCATGTCTTTAATTTAAAAATTTTATAAAAGTTTTGCTTCAGATTTATTCAACTACTCTAAATCTTGATAAATTGAAAACATTTAAATGAAAGTTTGAATGATAGTGTAAATAATGTGTAGCTTTTTAAAACATATTGGAATACATAAGAAATCTCTTCAATTTCCTTGTAAGAGTATTTACAAAATTAAGATTGTGTAGGAAATGATGAAATATATTTTCAAAGACGATTCCACATGTAAAAGGAATGCTTCAGCTACTCATAGCAAATAAGGCGCATTGGCTTATTTTTACATATGTGTAGCTTTCATGAATATGTATGTCTTTAACTATTTGTTTCTAGACTTGTTCATATTTCAAATACTCAGCAGCGATGGATTATTTCAAATTTTTAAAGTTCAATTTTTATTTAAAATAGAATGGTAGAATCTCTAGAAATGAATAAATTGAGAAATTAAAATTAAATACCATTAAAATTTTTAGATATAATATAAAAGCCTTGGCATTAAGATGTACTAATAGCAAAAATACCATGTACTTCAAATAAGGGAAAATTATGGTGACATTTTAGAGAAAGTTGAGGTACAACCTCACTCATAGTTTTACTTAAAATTAGTTTTAAGAATGGTTTCATCTTTGGCTCCAAATAACAGTAAAAGAAATAACTGTTACAGTAAAAATTTTAAACTTAAAAAAAATTGGGGCAAATTTGAGAATGGTGCTAAGACTGTAATGTAGGCAAGAACAATGTCTGTCTTTTCAGCAAAATTTTATGGTTGCCATGCCTGACCCTGAGTTCTTGTCATTTATTTCTTCTTAAAAGGCTAAGATCCTCACTTAGCAAATTCAAAGCAGGATTGTTTATGAAGAGTGCATGAGTCATAATTGTTAAAACAAATGAATTTGGAATTTAGAGAGCAAATACCTGTCTTAGATGATTAAAGGTAAAATTGATAAATTTTATTTCTATCATCTGAGTTTTTATTTTTTCCAAAGTTTAGTGAGGCAAAAGTGACAAAACTATATATATTAAAATAATACTGTATGAAGGATTGATATATGTATAGACTGTGAAATATTTGCCACACTGAAAACTTTCCATATATGGGTACATGAAACTTACAGGTCTCCGTATAGATTGAATCCAAAGAAGATTTCACTGAGAGGTACCATAATAAAACTGTCAAAAATCAGCAAAAAGATGGACAGCATCAAAATAAAAAGAACAACTTTATGTTTCATACAAGGGAGTCACATAGACTATCAGTGGGTTTTTCAGCAGAAATCCTATAGTCCAGGAGAAAATGGGGTGATACGGTCGAAGTTTTGAGAGGTAGACAGCAAACCAACAAACAGACCACCAACGGAGAATTTTTTACCTGGCAGAATGTCCTTCAGCGATGAATGAGAGAGAAAGGCTTTCCCAAGAAAATAGAAGCTGAGGGATTTATGCTTGTCATTAAATCTGCCTTAAGAAATGCTATAATAGTTCCTCAAATTGAAATAAAATGAAAGGATGCTAATGACATGAAAGCATAAAATATAGATATGAAAACATAAGTATATAGTCACATCCAGAGTACTCCAATACTGTACTAGGGGTGTGTAAATCACTCTAAAGTTAAAAGACAAAAACATTAACTATAGCTACAGTAACTTGTTAATGGATACAAAATATAAAAAGATGTAAATTGTAACATCAAGACACAAAATGTGGGGAGTTCCTGTCGTGGCTCAGTGGTTAACGAATCTGACTAGGAACCATAAGGTTGCGGGTTTGACCCCTGGCATCGCTCAGTGGGTTAAGGATCCGGTGTTGCCAGAGCTGTGGTGTAGGTCACAGATGCGGCCCAGATCCTGTGTTGCTGTGGCTGTGGCATAGGCGGGCGGCTACAGTTCTGATTAGACCCCTAGCCTGGGAACTTCCATGTGCTGCAAGCGCAGCCCTAGAAAAGGCAAAAAGATAGAAAAAAAAAAAGACACAAAATGTGGGAGAGGGGAGAAAAAGGATAGTTTTTGTATGTGATCAAAGTTAATTTATCAGTTATACATATATTTTTTACGTTCTTTTCCATTATAGTTGATTGCACACTAGCAAATATACTTCCCTGTGCTATAAAGTAGGAACTTGTTCTTCATCTATTTTATATGTAGTGGTTGATACCTGCTAATCCCCAAATCCTAATTTATCCCTCTCCCCATCTTCCCCTTTGGCGAACACCAACACAAGATTATAAATCAACTACACGTCAATTTTAAATTAAAATTAATTTATTAGTTTAAGATGGATTATTATAACTATGTTTTATGTAAGCCTCAAGATAACCATAGAGCAAAAAAATCTTTAGTAGATATACAAAAGGTTAACCTTATAATTTAATTTCACTATCTTGACTTCTCTAATGCCAAAATTTTGACACAGATAAAGCCAGAGTATTCTTAAAATGCATAGTAAAAATATGTAAGTGTGTATATGTGTGTGCATATGGTAACCCCACAGAAACTGATGTGAAGGAATGAACAGATACATGAATAAAAGTCGATTTTTTTCATATAACATTGATATCAAAAGTTATAAGCAGTCTCTCTCAAGTCCGGTCACATCATATCACTATAGGAGTTTTAAATGTTTTAGTCTATTGCTTGTTTGAATATATTGACATATATTTTATTTAAATATATTAAAGTTTCCTAACCTGAAGAAAAATAGCACAGTTTTAGGATAAACTCTATTAAAAACCATTTGTGATCTTTTGTGGAATCTTTACGTTCTCTGTGGCTGTTATAGAGCCGGTTTCTAATTAATTCCCGACATTATTGCAAAATAATGCCATGCCTCTAGCCAGGCATTACGTGTTGGTCCAATTCAGTCCTCGTTTACAATTGTATGTTTTGGAGCTGTTCTAGGTACAAGTGAGAACAACTTAAGTAAAACAAACCAACTATAGTATCTGCTTTATTATGAATCTCATTCAACCTGAAATTTAATTATGTTACTATGTGGGTTCATAATGTGGATTAATGGTTTTATTGTACTCTTGCAATTAGTCTCTGTTCTCATTTCTTTTTCGCTCCTTCCTGACCTTGAGGTGAAAAAACACAGAAGATGTATTCCTTCAATTTAATGCCAGTTTGAGGTGTTTCTCCTGCATCATCAGATCAATGAAAAGTAAATAGCCTACACTTCTTGTTTCACTGTGCAGTATTGATCTTTCTTCAGCTTTTGCTTCCCCTTTTCCCTGCGTCTTGTGTCTTTCAACCCCTGGGACTGAAGTGATTGCCATAGATTGGACAAGCTAACAAGCGCATGATAAGGAAGCGTTTTTTTTGTGGCATACTCACATACACGTGCCTGGTATATAAAGCCTGCTTCCGCATTGAAAGAGAGGTGCCATTTTGTGTGCGGGGCACAAGCCACTAAGCGAGAGACTTGAAGGAAAAAAACAGGAAAGATTTTTTTTTTTTTTTGCTATCCCAAATCTTTGCAGATAGTGCTAAATTAGGTGATGAAACAAACTCCTTTGAAAAGTAAAAGACAAGTAGCCTGCGGGAAAATGTCATATGCTTTTAGCTGTAGCAAATAACTGGATGTTGGCAGCCTATGGGTAAGTATCTACTTTCCTCAGTGTATATGCTGTCTCAGGAATATTTGCTGTTATGGTTTTGTCTTGTTTGGTTTTGAACTGAAGACTGATTGCCGATCTTAGAGCTTGAGATAGTTATTAAAATTTGGATGCCATATCCAAAATCCATAAATAGTCATTTACGTCACATACTTGACTTGACAAGAGGCATTAGGAAATGAATCTGCCCCTTCAACAATCTGACTTACTTATTTGTGGATTTTGAGGTGAAAGGAAACGCTTTTATAAGGATTAGATCTGATCTGTTTTTAAAATGGCAAATAATGGAAGGAAACAAAATAACTTTATAAAGCTTAGAATTACTTTGTTTACTCTCTGCCTGTCTAAGAAATGTTGTAGAAATGAAACCCTCTTGAGTCTTATTTTTGGGGCCTCTGCATCCATAGATTTCTCTAACATTGAAAAATGGATGAATGAATAATTGATATTCTATCACATGCTATCGTATCCTTAGAGGAGATTTTCTGCTGTGCAGCTCACAAGTTTTCTGACATCATGTTAGGATGGTAGGGATCCAGTTGTTGACTGAGTGCTTTTTAGTCATTGCTGCTAAACAGAAAGTCAGCTCGGTAAACTAATGTATATATAAATAAGAAAGTCACCTTGTAATTTTTTTTTCTTTATGTTCTTTTTCTTGGGTTTAGTTTGCGAACCTCCAGTCAGGATATCAATCTGGACTCCATGGAGAAAAGGGTCTCATGACATAGGAAATAAAGCTCTTGCTTCCCATGGGGAAATTTTACCTGTATAGGTATTAAGATGGTCTGAGGACGTGTGTAGTGTGTTTAGTTTATTACTAATGTATTACTAATTCTAAGAATATGCACAACACATAGATTCCTTTTTCTAATATGGAGATCTCTGTACAGTGATTTATGAACTTCATACCGACACTATGGACAGCATCGCAATGCAGCTTGTTAGCACATTGTTCTCCACACGACACTTTTATATCATTAGCCTTTTGTTGTCTGAATAGGAAACAGTGTGCATGTAACAAATTAAGCATGGTGTTAAAGCTTCGGTATCTTTCTCAGGTTTTATGGTGTTGTATACTTCTTAGAGTTGGGTGATTGTTCTAACTCAAGCTATTAAGGAATCCTTAGGGTAACCCTAGTGCTGATTTGAAAGCTATTAATTTTCTATTATAGTGTGCTAAAGACTTTCTATAGTGCGGCACTCACCTGCATTATTGAGTCAATGACCAATTGCAGAGTTGCTCTGTGGTGGTTGGAGCTTAACTCAACCCTCTGGGATCTCATTTATTATTTGCAGATATTGATCTTAGAAAAAAAAAAAAAGAAAAGGCAAGATGTGTGAATATAATACTGACTTAGACCTGGCCTAGAGCTGTTAATTCGTAATGCTCTGCATATGATATGTGTTAACATATGAAACTATTACATGCTTTGTGGTTTAAGCCAGTATAAATGATGCTGTTTTCACAATAAATATCAGTATCTATCAATGTATAAATATTGAGTCCCTGAATAATCTTGCTGTATGTTCTTAGAATCTAAACTTAGCTCTTGCCTTATTTATAATTTTCTGATGTCTTATAATGCAAATAAGAGAAGGATGATACGTCATAAATAATATGCTAAAAAAATCCCTGGTGTGTCTAGGATATGATCTCTAATTAGTGTGTTGGGGTGTGTGTGTGTGTGTGTGTGTGTGTATAGGGGGAATCTTAGTGATAATTTATTTTTCTTAAAGGATATTTGGACAGTTCTTGGGGAGCTTCTTTAAGCAGCCTCAGAGACTGTAAAAGAAGAAACAAAGGAGCATAAACATTTGAGGGGAAATTTTCCCCTGGAGGAATCTCAAATTCAAAAAGAAATCAGGGCAAATAGGCCTATAGGGAAACCTAGCATGCGTGGTCTCTTGACTGAGGAGACCATGAGAGCCTAGTAAGACACTGGAACCCCTAAACGCAGAGAAGTTTGCAAGGTTCATTGTCTTGAACCATACAAAAATCACTCTCCTATACCTTGTCTTAATAGCTAAGACTTAAACTGCATACATTTCCTTAGAAGATTTTCTCCTTCAAATGTCTTCATTATTTACATTGAGTAGCATTTCTGGGCAGCCAGAATTATTGGAAAAATTTAGAAAATTGTTTTTTTTTATTTAAGGTAAACTGTTTTGAAAGTATTGCCTTCCGTGTTAATAACAATGTAAAAGAGCAAAACCTATTTTATTAAAAATTATAATCAACGGTCTTCACAACGACCTTTAAAAGGTATTGCTATTAATCCATTTACTCATATAAATTATCTGAAAATAAATGATTCCCCAATTTTTTTGCAAGTTTGTGTTAATTACTTGTGGGCCTTATAAGGATTACACCATACCAAGAAAAGTGTATATGACCTTTTTATTGCCCTCTCTTTAGCAACAGAATTGAACAGTCCTATCTCATATTTGCAGCTATTTCAAATCACGACTTAGAGTGTTCTGAGTATATTCATTTATTTCCTTCATTTTTTACATTAAACGGAAATATATTGTACCACTTACATATTCAGCATGCTAGATAATGAAAATAAAAGGATAAATGAGACTTAAACAAATTCAATACCTATTAAAGGAAAGCAAGAAGAACAAGCCTTGGATTTTAATAAAGTTCAAATATAATATTATAAATGAGTATTATTAAAAAAAGCTCTAACACAAAGCAATAGTTTATAAAACACATCTTTATGATAGAAGCAAAAAGAATGTTCGGTGTTGAGAACTAAAATGTAGAATGAAAATGTTTTTTCAGTATGAATGTAATATTTAGAAAAAAATGCCTTTTGATTAGGGATATGTAGAAAGATGTTTGTCAGAATTGCTTAATTATTGGGATTGTTTATTAAATATTTGTTTAGTATCATTTATGTGATAAAGGCTAGAGAGGTAAAGAAAATGAAGTATTTTCAGCCAACAGGAGAAAACAGGGTGGAGAGGAAGACAGATCAATCCCTGATCCATGTCCTACCTTTAGAGCACCTGTTCACTGAAGACTTGAAAAAAAAAGTCACAGGGCGAATATTACATTCTTCATTATATTTTTCTAAATATTAAATCATATTGACCTTGAATTGTTCTTCAAGGTCAACTTTAACGAAAAAAATTCATGTCATAATTTTGTTGGTTCATTTTTTTTTTGATGGCATGTTTGTAGTACACAAATGATCTAGAGGCTTGTGCAGGATTTTATTTCAAATATTGAACAGACTGGGGCCAGTTGAAGGATCAAGCAGAAATACTCACAAATTAATGATATTGAACTTGGCTTGAATCACCAAATACCTAGTAGTGAAATGAGATGCCATACCTCAAGCATACTTAAAATAGACAATATATTTAATAGCTTAAATACTAAGATGGCTACAGATGAGACAGCTCTTGAAGAGGTTTCAAGTAGGGTAGGGTAGAGGCCCAAAATCAAAGCTTTAAAACTCAAGATGAAATGCTTCTGATTTATAAAATCCAAAAGTACATTTTCAATGGCACATTGGTGATCTGACACTACAAATATTTTCTTAAAATGTCTAACCTTCTCTTGTATAAATTGTAGTTTTTGTAATCTGAAAATATAATCATCAAACACGTGTCAATATTTTTAATGAACACCTTTTTGTCAACAAATGGCAGTGACAATTAGCATAAGTGGTTTTGCATGATTAAGATCATAATTCAGGTGAATCTGAGGAAGCCATTCCTTTCAGCAAAATGGAAGCCAAATAGCCCCATCCCTGGTACAAATTACTCTTCTCTAACTTCTTTCATGATAAGTGAGATTATCAGGTTTTTCTTGCTTTTAATTATATAATTGTTATTGTTTTTCTGTGTAACAGGCTAACATACAAATATCAAAAATTAATCATAGACATGAGAACATCAACTTCAGGTGTGATTTGTTCTTTTTTTAGTGGTCTTTGAAACAGTACCATAAATATATCCCCAGTACAGAATTTGAGCAGTGGGATTTGAGGCAGCCTGTCATTGAAAAAAGTAAGACATTACTCAAGACAGGCAGTTTTAGCAAAAGGTCATTGTTAGGCTCATATGGGTAGGCAGTGAGTACACATCTTCTTTATCACTGTACATTCATCCAATGGAACAATTTTATTTCTAAATTTAAGAGTTCAGAGATGCTATTGACCTTTGATCAGAAAAGATGCTGATGCTGAAAATGGCTTTTATTGCTTTACTGTAATTTGCCTACTTGTATGTCCAGGCACCTATAGCAGCAGCCACAACTGAAATCTACTTGGCCCAGGCTTTTAGACCCTTTTGGCTTCTCTTGGCCTTTAGCCTAGACTCAGTATTTTATAAAAAAATTATTTAAATTCTCCCTGTGATTGCAATGTAGTTTTATGCCCCTTGGCTCTCAACTATGTCAATTCATAGTATTTCTAATTACACATTCTAAAAATCAAAATCACACAAGGACTGAAAGTATCATAAATCTATGATCCCTAATTGGATTTTCAGTCTTAGTTGATGATGCTTTTCTTTGGCTTGTTTTGAGTTCCCTGTTTCCAAGTGACTGTGTTAAACATGTTCCATGCTTTCTAAGCTTCAAATTCTTCCTCCTATTACTCTGTCATAGACATCTGATACCACTTCCTAATTGCTTATTTGGTGGTTCTCTCTCCCACAAGGATGAAATTGCTTACATTTCCTTTCTCTTGGGTAAGATCAGAGGGCTCAGAATAGAAAGGAATTCTGAGTTACTCTCAGTGGAAGACACCTAGCATTCTCCTCCCCAGACTTTTTTGACAGGGGACCTTATGATGCAAATCAGGGAACTGCAGTGTACTGAAACCTCTGTCAGCCTGAACTGTCATGGAAGTGTGGAAGCCAGTTGCCATGGAGTCAGCAGATTGTATTTTCTTCAACAGGAAAGGAAATAATGTAATTTTAAGCCACTGAGATGTTGGGGTTATTCGTTCTGTAGAAGAGCCAAAAGTGTCCTAATGTGTCTCTCCATTTAGGTGATGATCTTGTTATCCATGATCCTGAAAGAGTTGAGATAGTACAGCACATTTTCTTTTTAAAAGAATATAATTGTATTTATACACGGGAATATTTCTGTATCATTTAGTGCATCAAAGTCAAAGGAAAAATTGTATAGTACCAAACTTTTAACTATAATCCTTATGCAATGATCATCTGCTTCTTAATGTTCAAGTAAATATCTTTAGTAAGTCTTTAGTAAAATATGGTTATATTTTTATATCTATAAAACTTTACATTTAAGATGATATTACATATGATACATATTTATTTACATGTAATTTCATGTAAATATATTTATAGTTATATATATCTACCAACATAGTTAAGGTCTAATGGAGCCGAGTTTGAGACCAAGTGTTTCTGAGCACAGACTCATGACTCTCTCCCCTCTGCTACACCATTTTTTTTTTTTCTGAAATTCTTTATTTCCTTGGCTTATACAATATGCCCTTACCCAAATTATCATTTTACCTCTATGGATATAACTTGTTACCTATTAGCCATTATAGTTATGACTTAGGAAAGTAACTTTGTTCGGATCAAAGTTTACTCAGGAATAAAATGGGCATTACAATAGGTACTTGACAGTTTTTGATAAGACTAAGTGCAATAATGTGAACATACTGTGATAGCTTAGTTCCTGATATATATTGGTATTTGAGAAAGGTTATATGTACTTGTTGATAACTTTGCTTATATCATCACCATCTTCCTGAATTGAACACTTTATTTGGTTGTGAAGTTATTACTAATTTTTAGATTTGTCTCCCTTAGCTGTTTTCTATCTTTCATTTGAATATTTAATTTATTATTTGTTATATGTATTCTGTTTTTCCTTTATATACATATGTCTTATTACCAGATGAATTCTTACTTGCTTGAAGTCAAGACCTAGTTCGTCCCCATTTCTTCATTTATTATGCGTATACCTGATGCTACAGATAACTTTTATGAATGGGCTCATCCTGTTTGAATCTTCTAGTGGGAAGATATCATTTATGTTAAATCATGTTTATCGAAACACTGTGCCTCTTGGAATTCTAAGTATAGTGTCAAACTGATAGGTCTTTAACCTCAAGCCATTGTGTTGCTTGATACACACTGACGTTTTCCTAACTCAGCTCAATGTACAACATTGATGAGTTTAGGAACGGGTTCTGTCATGAACCTAGGGAAGTAGCTCTTGACTTTTATTCACTAGTCTTTATTCCAGAATGAAGTAGATTGAATGCTGTTTCTTTTCCATTCAAATTGTATCTTCTCTCCAAATACATATTTTTAATTATAAGTGACTGGATGAGAAGATACAGTTTTATCTATAAATATTTCTTTCATTGATGTTCAGATATGAGATCAATGGAATAAAATTTTAAAAAATACATGGTGGAGTTATAGCTGGAAAATTGATGGCATCGTATGAGTTAGAAAGGTGAAAACATGGGCACCTAATCACATTTATCTGTTTCCTGTCCTTGGCTGGATTTTTATTAGAAGATTCTCAAAATAGGATTTTACATAATGCATTTATTAACAAGATACTTTGAATCACAGGATCATCCATCAACCTTGCATATGGTACTGATTCTACATTTCTATACTCATTGCCTTATGTTGGTCACTGTAGCCAGTATTTAAAGCTTTTGACTATCGTGCTCAAAGCGTAATGTTTCTGAACATTTTAAGCATTTTAAATGCAAAGTGCTTCTGTAGCAAGTCATGATATGATGTCTCAGGAGACGGATGGAACCGCTGTGCTTTTTTTTAAAGCTACGTTAATGTTTGTGGTGACTGACATCCATGAAGTCTAAAGTGCTTCACTTTCAGAAAGTAACTACAACTCGGGCGGGGCAGTCAGTGCCTTTAACTCTTAGGCCACACTCAAACATAACAAACGATTGCCTGTCCTTGTGCCCTTTTATTGTCTTATCTCTTCCCTAAAACTCCTGTTCATAACACTGATTTAGTCATTTTAGACTGAAGGTGTATTGGCCCACCAGATCCCAAATACAATTTCTACCATATCTTTTTTTTTTTTTTGCAACAAATAAACTAACTGTGGAAATATTCAAAACAAGCTGAAAAACAAAAACAATGGGTTAGTGAGGTCATTCTTAGAGTAGCACAGCTCTGCTCTGGGAATAGTGAAATAAAGCCTGATGGCATAGGCTCCAAAGCCAGATGGATCTATAATTGCATTCCTATTCTACTATTTACTACAGAGCCTGAGCAAGTGGCCTAACTGCTTTGAAACTTAATTTATCCACCAGAAATATGAATATAATAATTAAATAATACAGTAATAATATAGGACCCACCTTATAGGGACAATGTGTGGGTAGACTAAATGAGATAGTGAATTTAAAGTCTGAAAATGCTCACTGTGGTGTCTAGCACATGGTAAAACCTTCAGTCAATTTTAGCTTCATCATCATAATCTTATAGATTCAGTTGTTAGTACTCTTGATCATTCAGTGATGACTGGCCTCAGGAAGACTGTCTGGCATTGATTATACCTCGAAAATTCTAATTTCTTACATGCAGTGTGAAAAAGCCTACAAACAATTTCTGGCTAGTCTCTCTTTATAGGCCATGTTAGCCAGATAAAATCAGGATATTATTTGGCAGGCTGTATTCAGAAGACTGAGAGTTAATTATAGTATGTAATGGCACTAGGCTAAGTCATATGGAGCACCGCACCTTTTTAGAGGTAGTTTCATGTCTGCTCTCAGAATAACCTCTTTCTGAAATATTTGAGCCTGCTAACAGATTACAATGTTGTTTCTATATGCCAGATGCCTTTTTTAATTGTTATTTTTTTTCAATTGGTAACTGGGGTCAGGTTTTGTAATTGATGTATTACGTTGATTTTCATGTTTAACTTTCAGTAAGTACCGTTATTTGCATTATTGCTAAGTAGTTTGGGGGAATGGGTATATCTATAGAACTTCTGGAATTTATAAATGTGTACTACTTCTAGAATAGTTTCTCTAAAAAAGTTTACTTTTAATGCTTCCGGTTGCTTTGTTTTTTCAAACTCTGTTTTCTTCCTGTGAGATATGTTGATACAATTTCCCATTTTGATACTGGACCTGTATCTTTGAAAAATAAACTATTGTTGAAGTGCATTCAAATTCATGTTAGTTCTGAACACTGACATGAAATAGCATTGAAAATAATAGAAAATGAAAATTGGGAGATCACTTATTAAATGTCATTATTAACGGTAAAGTCACATCCAAAGATGCTCCTTAGAAATATGAAAATATGTAAACTTTATTATCAAAAAGACCAGTAATAGAAAATCATGTATCCCATTATTCTCTTTTAGTACACACTTAACCTAAGTTTATAATTTCTAAAAAGTCTATTACTTTATATAAACTGATGTTATAGATCACTGTTTAAATGCAATATAAAGATGTTATATAGTATTATGTTATCCATTGTATGGTGGTGGGTACCAATATACTATCTATCTGGCAAAATACAATACTGAATTTTGGTTAATTAATATATTACATAACTTAAGATGTTGTATTTATAAGCGACAATATTCTAAGAAAGTATGTAAGACAGACCTATAATTGCTCAATCTCATCCAAACATTTTACTTAATAATATACTCAAGCTATTAGACTTACATACGGCCAAATTTATTTTGCACTTAGGAATAAGGAATGTTGATTTTTTTTGTATTAAGGAATCATTTAAAAAGTGTTTTATATTCTTAATACATGCAGTATACAGTGTCATTTGAATGAAGGAATAGATGATTCAGTCAAAAACTAAATCAGATTCTTAGCATATGTAAGTTATTCAGTGTATACATTCTTAGCATATGTAAATCAGATTCTTAGCATATGTAAGTTATTCAGTGTATGCATTCTTAGCATATGTAAGTTGTTCAGTGTATACTTTAAACTTGACCATCTAGGAGTGGCTGATTTTATTTATATACTTTATACTTTCTACATAATTTTACAGAATTAGGAGTTCACATTGTGGCTCAACAGTAACCAACCCAACGAGTATCCAACTGTATCCATGAGGAATGGGTTTGAGCCCTGGCCCCCACCCCACTCACAGTGTTAGTGATCCACTGTTGCCCTGAGCTGCAGTGTAGGTTGCAGACGTGGCTTGAATTCATGTTGCTGTAGCACATGCTGGCAACTGTGTTCCAATTTAACCCCTAGCCTGGGAATTTCCATATGCATTTGGTGAGGCCTCCTCCAAAAAAGAAAAGAATTTTATACAAGTAGTCATTTAGTATAATCAATGTAACTGTTGAAACAACCGCAAATCACTTTTATCAGCCTTTTTTAATTACACAGGAAAAGGTGATGAGTTGCAACCTTTTAGCACACTTCTCTGTACAGTACAGAATATTAATACTGTTGAAGGAATGTATGTCTTCCAAAAGCATTGTTCCCCTCCTTCCAGAGGAACCTAGTCCAGCATGTTTAAGATGATTAGCCAGCCCACACATAATGTTGTATTTCTGCATTATCTGTTGTGATTTCTCCTTTTTCATTTCTTACTTTGCTTATTTGGGTTCTCTCTTCTTGATGAGCCTGGCCAGATGTTTGTCAATTTTGTTTACCATTTCAAAAATACTGCTCTTGGTTTTATTGATTTTTTTTCTGTTTTTTGAATCTCTATTTTACTGATTTCCTCTCTGATCTCTATGATTTCCTTCCTTCTGCTGACCTTAGGCTTTGTTGGTTCTTATTTTTCTAATTCTTTGAGGTGGTATGTTATCAATTTGAGATGTGTTTTGTTTTTGAGTAAGGCCTGTGTTGCTATGAACTTCCCTCTAAGAACTGCTTTTGCTGCATCCCATAGATTTTGAATGGTTGTATTTTCATTGTAATTTGTTTTGAGGTATTTAATTTCCCTTTTGATTTCCTTGTTGACCCACTGTTTTTTTTTTTTTTTTTGTAGCATGTCATTTAGTCTCCATATAGTCAATTTTTTCTGTTTTATTTTCCTGTGGTTGATTTCTATTTTCATGCCATTGTAGTCAGAGAAGATACTTGAAATAATTTCTATGCTCTTAAATTTGTTGAGGTTAGTTTTGTGCCCCAGTATGTGGTTAAGTCCTTGAGAACATTTTGTATGTACACTTGGAAAGAATGTATGTTCTGATTTTTTGTTTTTCAATATATTAACTCTTTCCTACATCTGCTTGCTTTTATCCTGATAGCCATGTGGGTTCAAACACATTCTAAAATTGATTTATGATTTAATGTCTTTTCTTCGTGTTTATCCTATTGCTCTTCCTCATGTTTATCTTTGCTTTTACAAATAATTTTTTTTTCTTTTTGGTTTGTATACTGACTTAAGTGATTATTTTTCACTTGTGAGTTCCTCCATCCTCTATCTTCTTACTTCTGTCCTATTTAGAGGAGACATTTCAGTATTTGTTTTAGAATGGGTTTAGTATTGCCATATTCTTCTAGTTTTTGTTGGAGAAAATTTTTATTTCTCCTGTTTTAAATGATAGTAATACTGGGTAGAGTATTCTAGGCTGCACATTTTTCCATTTTAGAACTTTGAGTATATCATGCCACTCTCTTCTGGCCTGTAGTGTTTCTGTAGAAAAATCAGCTGATAGCCTTATAGGGGTTCCCTTATAATTAACCCTGTTTTTCTCTTGCTGCCTTTAGAATCCTCTCCTTATCTTTAACTTTTGCCATTTTTATTATGGTATGTCTTAGTGTGGGCCTGTTTGGTTTCAACTTGTTTTGAGCCCTCTCTGCTTCCTGTATCTTGATAATCTGTTTCCTTTAGATTCGGAAAGTTTTCGCCATAATTTCTTCAAATGTATTTTCATTTCTTTTTCATTTTTTTCATTTCATTGCATTTTGTTTTTCTTTTCCTTCCGGAATCCATATTAGGTGTAGATTGGCCTGCTTTATATTATCCCTTAGGCCTCCTATATTGCTTTCATGATTTTTCATTTGGTTTTCTGTCTGCTGTCCTGATTGTGTGATTTCAGTTACTTTCTCTCCCAAGTCACTTATTCATTTCCCTGCATTATTAATTCTGCTCCTCTCATTTAACTCAGCTTGCATCTCTGCAAATGAATATTCTAATTCTTCTTGGGTCCTCCTTAAACTTTCTAGTTCCTTTCTAAAGTAACCTGCATTACTGTCTATATATACTCTTAATTCCTTCAGTAATTTCACTATATCCTTTTTGAATTCAGTGTCCTTTAGAATGCAGAGGTCTGTTTCGTTACATGTTCCTTCAGGGGAATTCTTCTGTTCTTTTAACTGGGAATGATTCCTGAGCTTCTCCATTTTGCTTATATTTTTCTTACTCTGAGTTTTGGGAAAGCAATTCCTATGGTCTTAGAGGGCTATTTATGTGCAAGATAGCCCATAGGATGCTTGTGAGGGCTTACTGTGTTTTTTGTTTTTTTCTTTTACATGAGGACTGCCTTTGGTGTGGATGCTTTCTGTCTCTTTCCTCAGTGTGTACAGTCTGTTATCCCCTTGACAGAGGATGTTCTAGTGTACATCCTGCTCTTGCTACCAGGGAGATGGAAGCAATGGGTAAGGCCTGTAGCCAGTTACTGGTCGCTGGACACCTAACAGTGGTGAGGACCCACAGAGAGGTGGCATAGTCTGCTCTAGGTTTCAGAGCCATAGAAATGGCAGTGGCCCTCAGGGAGGTGTAAGTAGTGCCCACGGCCTTTGGCAGTGGCAATAGCAGAGAGTGTGTTCCCAGGGGAGTGAGGGCAGTGGGTGGCTCATGGTTGCAGTGCTATCCTAGGTGGCAATTCCTGAAGTGACTGGGCCTGTGGGTATTGCCTGTTCATGGACCCCTAATGATGGCACTCCCTGCTCATTTCTGGAGTCTGAGATGGCTGCAGAAATTTGTCCCTGCAACCTGTACAAGAACCTCCCCCCACCCCAGAGCCTGCACATGCACAGAGAAAGATATTCCTATGGCAGTCCCCCCCTCTTCTCACTCTCCCCAACAGTGGTGCCTTGCTTCTCCTGAGGGGCCAGGCCTCCTCCTAGACTCCCTGGACTGTGGCACTCTGCTCCTCAGCCTTTAGAGCTCTACTCCCTAGCCCCTCAGGCTGTCTCCACAGAGCCAATCTAGGCCTCTCCCTGGAACTGACCTCTGGATCCTGAGTCTCAGCTCCCAGCCTGCTTCCAAGTGTCTCAGGTTGTGGTATCCAGGGGCGGTGGTACTGATGGTCTGTACAGCTCTCTTTCTGTTTTGCTCTCCTCAGTCTGGTGCTATGCTTTTCTCCAGTGCTTTTAGGTTCCCCATCCATCCTGGCTGATAGCCCTGTCAGATAGGTGGCCTCCCATGGTGTGGGCTCCTTTCCTCGTTCATACCTCCCTCTCAGGAGTACTGGTTTAATACTGATGCCTTTATTTTTAAAAATTCTGTTTTTTTTCCTTTTGTTCTACCCAGTTATGTGAAGGGTTTATTGCCCTTTTTGGAGGTTTAAAGTCCTGTCAGTGTTAAGTAGATGTTCTGTACCAGTCATTCTACATGTAGATTTTTTTTTTTTTTGATATGTTTGTGGGAGAAGGTGAACGGCATGTCTTACTACTCTGCCATCTTGATCCCACTTTCCCACAGATAACTGTTAAGATCACTATATAAACCAAACAGTAATTCTAGATAAATGGAGTGTTTGTGTGTGGGGGGGACAAGAGTAAATCTTGATCTTGGAAATTTATAGGAGTTCCCATCATGGCTCAGCAGAAACAAATCTGACTAACATCTGTGATGACAATGGTTTGATGCCTGTGTCCCCTTGCTCAGTGGGTTAAGGAGCCGGTGTTGCCATGGGCTGTGATGTAGGTCACAGATGAGGCTCAGGTCTGATGTTGGTGTGGCTGTGGTGTAGGCCAGCAGCTACAGCTCCTGATTCAACCCTTAGCTTGGGACTCTCCATATGCCATGGGGGAAGCCCTAAAAAGCAAAAAAAAAAAAAAAAAAAAAAAAAATTATGGATAAAGGATACAGAATAAAGGATACAGAAATAAGGAATATAATAAGGAATAATTATTATTGATCAAAAAATGTATGATTTCTGATTATGTCCTAGGCTTGTACAAGAAAGTCAGGTACAAAGGAGAATGATGCGAACTCTATCCTCAAGGAGCTTATAGAATTGCTCTGGGGTGAGAAAAAAAATTTTGGAAAGGTGCAGTAGGTACCAAGCCATGAAAGACTAAGTAATGGGAATTCGGACTTTAAGAGCCAGACTATGTATTTTAATATCATTTTCTATATCTATCTATATATATATCTATATTTATATGTATAGATATATATACACACACACATATATGAAGACACCTTTTTTGTCTATATAACTAAATGTTATTTTATAAAATATAACCTTTTAGAAGGTAGAGTCTAACCAGTTTTGTTTACCAATTTATCTCAATTATGATTTTGCAAAGGGCCTGAAATGTTATAGATGTTGAAAAATGTAAGCCTTGACACTGAAGTCTTTGTACAAATCAAGAAGTATCAGACTTTAGATACCAAGCTACAGAAGTAACCAATTGCTATTATATGTTACTGACTGATTTAATTTTCTGTTTTAAACTTTTTCATTTTGGAATTTAAATATCTGTAATTACAAGTACTCATATATATGTATATTATACACATGTACATATGTACCTAAGCCATATTTATGGCTTATGTGTGGATATATATTATATATATACATATATACATAATGTGTATATATATATTTTTTTTTTTTTCAGAATGGGAACTCTGGTGTTAGGAAATTTATTAATAGAACTTTAAAAAAGGTCCAAAAGAACATTGAGAATGATTTTTCTGTAAAAAGGTAGAATTTCAAGAAGGGTAGATTTAAGGTTTTGAAAAAGTAAAAACAAAAGTATTGTTTGGAGATGTGAGTTCATGGCAGAGTTCCTTGTCTTGGATGTCCAAGTGAAATTATGATGAGGCAAAAACTACAAAAGAGGATCTAATTTAAAGAAGAATTATGCTCTAGTATGTCCATCACCCTACCAGGGAAGAATGACCTAAGGCAAGATGGATGTAATAGGAGAAGGTTGGTTTTAGGAAAGCAAAGTCAGCCAAGTCTGAGGAACCAGTGTCTTTTGCTGTCTCTGGTGCTTATTCAAGACCAGGGAGAATGGTCTTTTGGATGGCTGCTCAGATAGACCTCTGTGTCTGCAAGAATAAGCACTGGAAGGAACTCCCATCCTCTAAGATCTCTAAGTCCTACCTCTGTGCCCTCCTCCCCTCACAGGGATGTAGAAATGTTCCATCTTTCCCAGCGCCCCTCCTCCCAGAACTTCATGCTGAAGCTTGCCTTTTTCAGTTCCCTGCAGCCAATGAGTAGTGCATGGAGTTTCCCCAGACCCCATGGTGGTCACAGTAGGCTCTCCCTCAATCCCATGCTTCTGGAAATCTGAAACTAAATCCGGCCAGATTTGAGCTTCCTTCTTCCTGCTGTCTTCATCTAGGGTGGGGCTTTTGCACCTTTTGGCCTTTTTCAGAGTATCCTCACAGGTTGGCATTTTACACATATGGCTCACAGACAGTGCCTGGGGCGGAGGAATTGGAGAGTGTAACCAGGAGCCCACAACCTCAACCTCTGTTTTTTCTGCTTTCAGCAAGGTCTTGTCTCCTCTGCCTGCAGAGGAAGGGAAATGAACGAAGGCCACAAGCTAACACAAACAAACAAACCTTGGCTGTTTTGAGTCTAAGTTTCTGAAAGTACCTAGTGACATTATGTTCTACAGCAATACCAGAAGCCCTAAATGAACCAAATATCTGCTTCCTTTTTAAATCTCCACAATTAAAAGAAAAATTTACTGTCACTTAAAATTGGCAGATCTGGCAACACACTAAGAGGATGCCACTGGGATTGAATAACTGACACCCCTGTATACTGGGCATGACCTCTGGAAGCTTCATTACGTTCTGTTGTATCCCAACACTGGGGCTGGATATCATTTGTTATTACACTGCATTTTTTTATTAAAAAAAAAATAACATGAGTAAATTATCCAATAGGTTACAGGATTAACCTTTACTTTTCCGTGTTCTTGATAGAGTATAAAATATTGGACTCTATTGCATATGCAGAGTGTAACTTTTATTGAAAATAATGCCATTGTGAAAAAAAAATCTATAGTAACTTAGTACACTGAATTGAATACACTTCAGAAAAGATATAGAATTAAAACTTCAGTGAAATATATCAAATAATCAAGATTTCAAGAGCCTTAATTTGGAATTCAAATGAAAGAATATTATGAAATAATACTATTTAATAATTAAAATTATAAACACATCATCACATAAGTTTAAAAATTTTCATCTACTTAGCAAGCAATGTAAGAATTTGGTTCCAGGGTTTCCTGTTGTGACTCATTGGTAACAAACCTGACTAGTATCCGTGAGGACATGGGTTCGATCCATGGCCTCGCTCAGTGGATTATGGATCCGGCATTGCCAAGAGCTGTGGGGTACGTTGCAGACATGGCTTGGACCCCACGTTGCTGTGGCTGTTGTGTAGGCCAGAAACTACAGCTCCCAGTTCAACCCCTAACCTGGGAATTTCCATATGCTGCGGTGCAGCCCAAAAATTGTGTTCTGAATAGAAAGAAGCATTTCCAAAGGTAGTCTAACAGGTAGTATTGCTTCATTTACTCATATATGCACACACCTGAACTTAGAAAAGAGGTTAAGTGAAAAGAGAGATAATTTGTGGTACCTTCCATTTCAGTTAATTCCTGTCACCTAGATGTACTAATAGTCTTACTGAGTATATGAGGTGTATAATAGCTTGCTCGGGCTATTAGAAAAAAGTATCTCAAATTGAGTGGCTTAAACAACAAAAAAGATATGTATCATAAATCTGGAGGCCAAAAATCTAAGACCAAGGTGTTATTGGGCATGATCCCTTTAGAAAGTTGAGATCTTCTGATCTGTGGTCAGACGTTTATCCATTGTGCTACTGGCCCCTGCTCAGAAGATACTTCAGAAGAATCTGTTTCAGATCTTCTCCCAGCTGCTGGTTTTCCTTGGCTTGTGGCAGTGTGTCTCCACTATTTTCATAGTGTTCTCCCTGTGTGTGCCTCCATATTCAAATTTGCTCTTAGGATACTGGCCATGTTGGGTTAGAGGCGTGCCCTACTCCTTTATGACTTCATCTTAACTAATTACATCTGTAGTAATCCTTTTCCCAAATAAGACCACACTCTGAAGAACTGGTGGTTATGGTACATAGCCCTATATTCTTTCAACGTATGGCTATGGGCTACATGATTCAACCCATAACAGTATGATTAAGGACATTTTTGATCTAGTGTTTGAGTACAGCAAAAAATGCTTGTTTTTATATGTTAAGAAATGTCTTAATGTAAACAAGTCAAAACTATTAAGTTGGATTACAAGAAATGATTTCATTGGTTGCTGTCGAGGCTGATTTGGTTATAAAAAGAGAAATTCAAGGTGACAGTATTTCAGAGATAGTACTCTTCATTCCATTATTCTCCAGGAATCATTCTTTTGGGGGGAAGCAAATATTAAAAATGGAGCAAGTCAGGGACACGGTCATGATTGTTATGAATTAAATCTTCTTGATTGAAGTCGCAGAAATTTCAAGATCACCTAGTGGATGTGATGGTCTGTTATACTACAGAGGGATCAGGTAACAATGTTGATACAATACACAAAGAGATGAATATTAGTGATGAAAGACACTAACTTGTTAATATCATTGGAGAGAAAATATCTATGTCAGCTCACTGGGAAAGTTTGGATCAAAGACTTGGCTTTTTTAAAATTGGCATTATAATTCATTGGAATAAACACTTTGAATAATTCTCTGTAAATGAGTTCAAAAGTAGCTATACAAATATGTGCCTTTAATTCATTTGGAAAGGAATAACATGTCCAAATTTGTTATACTGATATCAGATTCCAGAAATGAAATAAGTGATGGCCTGAATTACTTTCCAAAACTTGGAGTTTTAAAGATTGAATACATACATACATAAGGATTTAAAATTTTCAATTATTATGAAAATGGACAGACACTTCACTTTACCTTCTGGTACTAAATCAGAGTAACAAATTGCTATTAAATTATTTATTCATGTTACATTTCTCTTGAAATTAAAATATATCTAATTAAAATATTATGGTACACATTGTATAATATTTTTAAAAGTAAGTTGTCTGATATTTCCACTGGTTTTCTTCTCTTATACATGGTGCATTCCATTTTATGTTACACAATAGGCCTTTTCTGCACATGATAGAATCTATTGAAACACAACACTATTACTCTGCTTCAAAGTAAATTGTGCTCCAGACTGGATTGCACATGATAAGATTTCAGACTTAAAATGAATATTCTTTTAAATATGTTTTATTTACCATTCTATCATGTTTAAAGAGTACTCATTCATGCCAGTGGGTGCACTATTCCAGATACATATTAAAGTACTACCACCTAACTAAGGAGGAGATCCAGAGCTACTGTTTTCCAAGACTAGAATGTAAATGATGGACCTAGGATTCCCTCTGACTCCAGAGCTTGTGCTTTGGTATTCATAATGCTTCTCTTTGGAGTTCAAGAGGTGGATTACCTGTATATACATATGCATATTTAAAAATCTATCAATTTTTTATATTATACACTTGAAGTATATGTGAGGAGTGACTTGGCATATCCGTATAGCAGTTTACTATAGGATTTATGAGCATAAGAGGGTGGATTTGAGGTCAGCTTATGTTAGTGGTCAGAGGAAAATCACTCAAACCCTCCAAGTCTCAGCTTCCTCTGTAAAATGGGGTTAATCATGAGGTTGCTATTGAGGATTATCTGAGATGATAAACACTAAGGCAGTCATTTAGTAACTTGTAGAAAACTATCAATAAACTTTTCCCGGATATAAGACATCTGTTACAGGCACTGCAAATATACTCTCATGTTCTGTCTTTTCACTTTGTAAATGGTATCTTTTGATGAACAAAAATTCTTTAATATGCATTTTAAGTATAAAATTGAGAAGATGGCACATGTCAAAACTGTATAAGTGATGAGTTTCATTAAAAGTGAGCCCACTATGTAAGCAGCACTTAGAAATAAAACTAGAATATTATCAGCTCCTCAAAAGTCTCCCGCATCCCAGTTGCTGTTCTTCCACCCTTCAAAAGATAAGCATTATCCTAACACCACAGAACATTTGCATCTATTCTTAAAATTTATATAGGTGACATCACAGAGTGTGCACTGTTTTTCTGCCTGGGTTCTTTTACTTGACATTATATTTGTGCTATTTAAACATGGTGGTGCATGTAGTTGTGCTTTGTTCATTTTTATTGCTGTGTAGAAATTCCTCATACTAATATTATATCATTGACTCCTCGTTTCACTAAAGAACATGTAGGTTGTTTTCAATTTAGAGTTATAATAAATAATGCTGCTATGAACATACTTCTACATGTATCTTGCCAAACGGATGTGAAAAATCTCTGGGGTAAATATCTAGGAGTAGAATGGACTGTTCCTAACATATGACCATATTTAGCTTTTTTACATATTGCTACACCATTTTCCGAAGTGGCCGTGCAGATTTGTAATCCCACCAGGAGTGTATGTGTGTTCCAGTTACTCCTAACTCTTGAACATTAGTAACTGCATTGATAATTGCAATTTTTATTATAGATATTTGAGTTGCTGCATGCTAATACTGCTTTGTGTGATTAATTTGAAGTTCTTTGATGTTGAAAGCAGGTCATCACCACCTTTTATGCCTTGGCTACATATATGTGTGTTTGGTGGCTATTAGTTCTAGAAAGTACCCTTATGCTCTCTCTATCCCTCTTGGAAGTAACAACAATGATTTCAGTGTTTAGGTTAGTTTTATAAGTTTTTTTTTTTTTTTTTAGGGCCACACCTGTGGCATATGGAAGTGCCTCACACTAGGGGTTGAATCAGAATTGCAGCTGCCAGCCTACGCCACAGCCACAGAAACACCAGATCCGAGCCATGTCTGCTACCTACACCACAGCTTATGGCAACCCTGGATCCTTAACCCACTGGGCAAGTCCAGGGATTGAACATGTGTCCTCATTGTTACTACTCAGGTTCATTACCACTGAGCTACCATAGGAACTTCAAGTTTTATAAGTTCTTAACATTCATCTAAATAAAATCATGTGATACATATCCCTGGCTTCTTTGGTTCAACATAAGGCCTTAGCAATTCTTTCATGTTAATTATATTTGTTTTCTATTGGTGAGTAGTATCTTATTACATAACATTACCATTATTTATTCATTCACCCATTTATTATAAATTTGAGTGGTTCCCAATTTTTGGACATAGTATTTTCTTTAATTGCTTTTTTGACTTTTTTTGTCATCTTAGGGCTGCACACGCAGCATGTGGAAGTTCTCAGGCTAGGGGTCTAATCGGAGCTCCGGCTGCCGGTCCACACCGTAGCCACAGCCATGCCAGATCTGAGCCGCGTCTGCAAGCTACACCACAGCTCATGGCAACACCAGATCCTCAACCCATGGAGTGAGGCCAGGGATTTGAACCCACAACCTCAAAGTTCCTTGTCTGATTCGTTTCCACTGAGCCACGATGGGAACTCATTAGTTGCTTTTTAAAAGTTCTTTATATTACATAACTTAGCTCTGTTCAGTAGAATTTTGTATGCTGTCCACTAGCCATGTAAGACCATTGAGTGCTTCACATGAGGGCTAGTATAACTAAGGGAACTAAATATTTAATTTAAATAGCCACATGTGACTACTGGCAAAAGGGACAGTACAGGTCTAGATAAGACATCTTTCTTTTGTACGTATGTAATGTGGCATATATTCTTCCACTCAGCAGCTTGCTTAACAGTTTATTCTCATGAACAGTTTTAATTTTGGTAAACTCCAGAATTAATATTGAATTTTTATTTTCTCTTTGTGTGTTGCTGCTGTTGCTTGTATAGATAAACAATTTTTTTAAGTTAAACCTTAATTTTGAGACTTTGCTGAATTCACTCATTAGATCAAGCATTGTTTTAGTTTTGTTTTGCTTTTTAATAATTCTTTTGGATTACATATGTATATATACAATCATATCATGAACAAATAGATTTGGATCCTGTTAGAAAATATTACAACTCAGATTTTATTGGGGCCTCTTGAAATCAAAGATACAGAATAGCAAAAACATTACAAAGAACAAGGAGAAAATACATACTTAGTTACTTAGAAGTAGAGTTTGAATTCTGATTTTTAAAATTTGCTTTGGAGGATATCACACCAGTTCATCAAATCCTTTGTGTGTCGTCTAATGGCTGCTCTGTGTCAGTTATTCAAACCTCTCTCAGTAATAGGTCTCAAAGACGCAATACAGAAATATGCTGAGTCTGTAGAGTCTCTGTCTAAGCCCCAAAGTATGCTCCAAGTGAGTGAAGACCCTTGACATGAGAAGATTATATGAGAACATAATAAAAAGAGCTGTAGCTAGGGCAGTTACCAGAGCTAGACTGACACATTAAATCTCTTGAGGCCCCAAGGAGAAGCTGGAGTAAGAGCTAAGAATTTTTCCAGCTTATAGCTCTCTCTACTGTAAAGAACATTGTTAAAAGGATATAGTGTTAACAGGTAAATTGGCTTAAATAATTAAAGTGAACATATATGAATAATTAATTACAAAATTATGTTGTCAACTTCTAGTTTCATATAACTCAGATTAATTCTATCTGCAGAGTCATAGCTGTGAACCCTAAATTTTAAGAGCATATAATCTCAGACATGGAAATTTAAATTCCTTCTTGATACTAAATGGCTGCTTACATACACTTACAGTGTAAGCTGTAGGGCAGAAACTGAATCCATTTCCACTTAAGCATTATGGCAGATGCCTCTAGAAATACCATAAAAATGACTAAAATATATGCTGCTGTAATGTCTAGTATTAAGTTGCTACTGATTCTTCAAGTAGTAAACAGTGAAGAACAGGATGTGTAGTTTTTGAAGGGACAAGAGCTGTATCTAGTCACCGGAGTGCTATTTAGAAAATACCTGTTCAGTGCAGTACAGTATATTGATGTTTCACATTTTTTTTTTCTGAAAACTTAGCAGTGTGACTAGAGCTTAGTGCATAGAGGGGAAAATGGGACCAAAATAAGCTGATAAGGAGGCAAAGAACCTGTTATAGACAATAATGAGGAAAATGAATTTTAAACGTATATGAAGGGTAGCTAGTGAAATGATATTAGTAGTAAAATGACATGACTATGTTTGGACTGGTGGACTGATCTTTATGTAATAAAGAATCAGTAATGCAAAGTGGACAACAAAAGAGGAATCAAGTTTTAATACTGGGTTATTGAATTGGAACTTTTGAACAAAGGTCACAAACGATTACTAGAACTAAATTCATCAGGAGAAAAAAAAATAAAAGTGCCTGTGGTTTCTAAAATTGCAATAATTGCTTAAAGCTACAAAAAAAATCACTGGTTGAGCTACAGGGACTAATTCACTGCCAACTCCTATGGGTGGTGTACAACTTTAAAAATATTAAAAATTATTAACGGTTAAGCTCTCGAGTTGGTAAGTTAATAGGATTCTAGTGAGATGTCTAGTAGAAAATGCTTCATCAGCTTAAAAAATATTAAAGATGAAAGTGTAATGAAGAATTGGCAATTTATTTTAGAAACCCAGGTCTCCTAATATATTTTATTAATGAATTTTGTCCTAAATTAATGGTGATTATCACTGATTTTGTTAAACACTAAATTTTCTGAACTTTAGTTTTGTGCTCATATACTAGTTCTTGTATCATAATGGAAAAGTGAAAGCAAAATATCTAGTCTCTTTAGTACTGTATTATACAAAGGTAATATCTTATATCCTCTTAATATTTTTATTAAATACTATTATGACTTTAAATGATACATTCAAACCTTCTCTGCCACCATATATATATATATACACATATATATTTAATATATATAATATAAAGTATTTTGTCTGGAAAGTGGGAGAAGGGTAGAGTTGAGAGAATAGGAAGTATTCTTTTACTTGGTAACTTTCAAAATTGCTTGCATTGAAAAAATAAAGTAATATTGAAAGTTTAGATACATACAATTTAATTTTCTGTAATTTTCATTACCCATCCAACCTTGTTTTCAAATCAGAGTAGGGCACGTTTTTAACAGTTGGATGTGGGAAGGAAGTACTAGGAAAGTTAGTCCAGAGGAGGAAACAGCAGGCAGCTCCTTTGGGGAAAGGAGAAAGGGGATGGTAGCCTTAACACCGTATTCCCTATGCAAACTCTGTATGGCCTTGGAAAATGCACATCAACTACCCGTAAGATTTGTTAAAGAAAGTGATGCCCACTGTGCTAGATATCACAGAACCACAGGGCTTGATTCATTTCCATTTATTTATTCATAAAGTGGATGTCTGCTGGGTAGCACAAATGTGTAACTGGTTAAGGGCAGATAAGGAGGAAGGCTCAGGTTTGCACTACAGATTCCTGACAGACTAGTTGGGCCGACTTATTTCAGTAACTTTGAAATCAGCTCTATGTGCTTTATATGTAACTGAACTTTTTGTACTTCGTTTAGACTCACTGTTATGGGGGTTTCTTTTAATTTTAACTATGCAAAATTTTTTTCAAATGAGGGAGTTGTATAGATCTCTACATTTTTGTGGCCAACCCATTTCTAACTTAATATACAACATATGCCTAGCTTTTTATTCATATTTGATAATAACTTAGTTTTTGTTTTGTCCATGCCTCAAGCTTTTTAAACACTAATAATGTTCTTACGAGTTCTCAGGTAATATATTTTGAATAGTAAACCCAATTTTTTTTTAACATTTTTTAGAAGCTGTTTTACATTCAGATATGATGAGCATTTGTTCTGTGTTGCATGTATACTAGTATGGACATAATTTCTTAGTGTCATAAGAGGAACATTTAAAAAAATTTTTTTCATTTTTTATTTTTCCATTATAGCTGGTTTACAGATTTCTGCCAATATTCCAACTGTACAGCGTGGTGACCCAGTTACACATACATATATAGATTCGTCACAAATGATTAGACATAGTTCCTGGTGCTAAACAGCAGGATCTTCTTGCTTTTCCATCCCAAAGGCAATAGTCTACAACTATTAACCTGAGACTCCCATACCATCCCACTCCCTCCTCCACCCTCTTGGCAACCACCAGTCTGTTCTCCAAGTGTGTGATTTTCTTTTCTATAGAAAGGTTCATTTGTGCAGTATATTAGATTCCAGATATAAGTGATATCATACAGTATTTGTCTTTCTCCTTCTGACTTAACTTTACTCAGTGTGAGGGTCTCTAATTCCATCCATGTTGCTGCAAATGGAAGTATTTTATTATTTTTTATGGCTGAGTAGTATTCCATCGTGTATATATACCACATCTTTCTAATCCAATCTGTCAATAGACATTTGGGTTGTTTCCATGTCTTGGCTATTGTGAATAGCGCTACAATGAACATGCATGTGCAAGTGTCTTTTTCTTTTTTCTTTTTTTTTTTTTTTTTATCTTTTTGCCTTTATGTAGAGCCGCACCCACGGCATGTGGACGTTCCCAGGCTAGGGGTCTAACAGGAGATGTAGTTGCCGGTCATCACCACAGCCACAGCAACACGGGATCCGAACCGCGTCTGCAACCTTCACCACAGCTCACGGCAACGCCAGATCCTTAACCCACTGAGCAAGGCCAGGGATCGAACCCGCAACCTCATGGTTCTCAGTCAGATTCGTTAACCACTGAGCCACGAAGGGAACTCCTTCAAGTGTCTTTTTCAAGGAAAGTTTTGTCCATATATGCCCACGAGTGGGATTGCTGTGTCATATAGTAGTTCTGTGTATGGTTTTTATAAGGTACTTCCATGCTGCTTTCCATAGTGGTTATACCAGCTTACATTCTCATCAACAGTGCAGGAGGGTTCCCTTTTCTCCACTCCCCCTCCAGCATTTGTTGTTTGTGGACTTATTAATGATGGCTATTCTGACTGGTGTAAGGTGGTATCTCATGGTAGTTTTGATTTGCATTTCTCTAATCATCAGTGATGTTGAGCATTTTTTCATGTGGTTGTTGGCTGTCTGAATGTCTTCTTTGGAGAATATATATTCAGGTCTTCAGCTCATTTTTCCATTGGATTGTTGGCTTTTTTGCTGTTGAGTTGTGTCATTTGTTTGTATATTTTAGAGATTAAGGCCTTGTCAGTTGCATCATTTGACACTCTTTTCTCCCATTCTGTAAGTTGTCTGTTTTCTTTTTGGTTTCCTTTGATGTGCAAAAGCTTGTCAGCTTGATTAGGTCCCACTGGTTTATCTTTGCTTTTATTTCTGTTGCTTTGGGAGACCTGAGAAAACATTTATAATGTTGATGTCAGAGAATGTTTTGCCAATGTTTTCTTCCAGGAGTTTATTGGTGTCTTGTTTTATATTTAGGTCTTTAAGCCATCTTGAGTTTATTTTTGTGCATGGTGTGAGAGTGTGTTCTAGTTTCATTGATTTGCATGCAGCTGTCCAGGTTTCCCAGCAATACTTACTGAACAGACTGCCTTTTTCTCATTTTATGTTCTTGCCTCCTATGTTAAAGATCAGTAGGCATCTGGATTTATTTCTGGGTTCTCTGTTCTGTTCCATTGGTCTGTATGTCTGTTTTGGTACCAGTACCACAATGTCTTGATTACTGTGGCCCTGTAATATTGCCTGAAGTTTAGGAGAGTTATGCCTCCTGCTTGGTTTTTGTTACTCAGAATTGCTTTGGCAATTTGGGTCTTTTGTTGTTTCATATAAATTTTTGGATTGTTCTAGTTCTGTGAAGAATGTCATGGGTAATTTGGTGGGGATTGCAATAAATCTGTAGATTGCTTTGGGTAGTATGGCCATTTTTACAATATTTTTCCAGCCCATGAGCATGGGGTATCTTTCCCTTTCTTTGCATCTTCTTTAATTTCTTTGATTAATGTTGTATAGTTCTTGGCATATAAGTCTTTCAGCTCCTTGGTCAGGTTTATTCCCAGGTATTTGATTTTTTGGGGTTCAATATTAAAAGGTATTGTATTTTGGTATTCTTTTTCTACTATTTCATTGTTTCAATTGCAGAAATGCAATTGATTTCTGAAGATTAAGCTTATATTCTGCTACTTTGCTGAATTTGTTGATCAGTTCAAGTAATTTTGGGGTTGAGTCCTTGGGGTTTTCTGTATATAGTATCATGTCATCTGCATACAGTGACAGTTTTACCTCTTCTCTTTCTATTTGGATGCCTTTTATTTCTTTTGTTTGTCTGATTGCTGTAGCTAGGACTTGCAATACTATGTTGAATAACAGTGGTGAGAGTGTTCCAGATTTTACTGGAAAGCCTTTCAGCTTTAAGAGACAAAAATTTTTTAACCACCATTATTCTCATCTTATATTCACAAAGTAACCTGATTACCATGTGATTTTTACCAACAGAGACAGGTGCATTTATCAGCAATTATGAAAATCCAGTTAACTTCTGTGGTCAGTGTTATGTCTAGTAACCAAAATGCCTTTCTAGAGACAGAAAAAAATTGTACTTGTCTGCCTCCCTAGAATTGGGTGTGGTCATGGGGCTTGCTCTGACCAATAAGTTTTGAGTTGGAGTGATAAATAATTTGTGTCATAATTCATGTTCTTTCTTGCATAGATGAGGTAATTTTTCAAGTAGCCATTGATATAAAAGATGTCATAAGTTTTGAGCAGACTAAAAGGCTAGATGCATACGTGAAGAGCTACCTGGACCTGCAATGGAATTTATGTAACTGCTAAATAAACTCATTGTGATATGACATTAAGATTTGGGGATCATTTTGGAGTTCCCTTCGTGGTTCAGTGGTTAATGAATCTGACTGAGAACCATGAGGTTGCGGATTCGATCCCTGGCCTTGCTCAGTGGGTTAAGGATCCGGCGTTGCCATGAGCTGTGGTGTAGGTTGCAGACGTGGCTTGGGTCCAGCGTTGCTGTGGCTGTGGTGAAGGCTGGCAACTACATCTCCTGTTAGACCCCTAGCCTGGGAACCTCCATATGCCGCTGGTGCGGCTCTACATAAAGGCAAAAAGACAAAAAAAAAAAAATTGGGGGATCATTTTGCCTATGGAATACATTAGAATATTCTCACTGACATTCCTGAAACTTTTTGATAGACATTTAATAGTCCTTATCAATACAAAAATAATATGTTCTTATTAAGGTCCCTGATTTAAAGTATAATTATTTTATATATATTTACATGCTTTATAGGAAATTAATTTATATTGGTTTATATCATATTCAGGGGTTATTTTTAATCACATTTTATAATATCCAATACTAATTTTTCCCAGTATATTTTTATTACCGAGCTGTCATTAGATTTTTCATTAAGTGCAGTTCTCTTATTAATGTATCATTTTCCAAACCAAAATAACCCCTCCTCAGAAGCAGTTACCACATCCTTTTATGGAAATGCACCTATAAAAATAAAGATGGGAGAGGTGTTATTTCACTCTTTCCTTTTCAGTTAAGCCTTGTCAAGAGCATCACTGTTGAGGTTTGGACACTAAACTCAGACATTGAGCATAATAGTACATTCTCAATAAAGTCATTATCATGCAGTATTATTACTTTAATATAAATGTGCATTTTTTTACTGATTTCTTTCTGTATGCTTAATTTAAGTAATCCATCTCACATGCTTTTAATTGCACTTTAACATTAAATTGACAGGGAAAGAAACCACAGAATTATGTTAAAACAGATAGCCTATTCACATGTAGTGTTAGGACCCTATCACAGACATTGTGGGACTTAACTACAATTCATGTAAAAAGTCAGAACCTGAGCAAATGGAGAGATGTAAATTTGAAAACTAGAATTGCAAAGAAATATCTCAATATATCTGTGTCCTCAGGCACTTTGGATATAAAAGCATTGAGATGGAATATAGAATCTTGGTGGAATTGCACATATTTGGAAGTTTTACATAAAAACAGCGATTCATTCTTTTTCTTCTGAATAGAAAGGAAGTCAAAATTTGGCTTTCTTAGCCTGATCACCAAGCTCAAGATGTGAAAGAGTTAAGGTTCATTAGAAAATTGCTTAAAGAGAATTAGGGGTGGGTATTGGGCCTTCTTCTGCCTCCTCTGAACTCCACGGGGATATGATTGTATTAGAACTCTATCAAGGATGCTTCTAGTGGCAGTGATATAAAGACTGTCCACAGCTGACAGCCTTGAGAAAACAATGGAGAAAGAGAGGCTAAGGGTTGGGGAGGGTAGGAATGTTAGGTATTGCTGATGATGCCCTTAGCAGGGCCTCTTTTCAAAGCTCAGGGTAACAACCTTTAGTAGATCATCAGGTTAGAACAAACCATATCCCTAACAGTTCATGTAGCTTTCCAGATGTTACAAACATATTCAGAGGCAGCGCAGGAATCACGGTAATAATCAAAGAATAAGAAACAAAAAGGTAAAATGTTTGCATACCTGAGACATACCATTTTCTGTAGCCTCCTTCAGTGTTTTCTTTGGGAGAGTTGAAAGAAAAGAGACATATGGTTCACTTGTCCACTATTCCAACAGATATCCGTGAGAGCCTTTGAATGCAGTTTGAAATAGTGGTTAGAGATTTTGGATCTGAAACCAAACTGCTTATTTTGATATCTCAAGAGCACTAAGCAGGTGTCAGTTCTTGGGTCTGGTTAATTAAATTTTCTTGACCTCAGTCTCCATATTTATTAAAAAATATAGTTGAAGTTGGACTTATCCCCCAGGTTCTTGTGATTAATAAGTAACATAAACACATTGGTAGGTATGTAATAAATAGCATTTGCTGGAGCTACTAAAACTGCTTTTATTACTACCATGAAATAATGGCAACTTTTCTGAAAAGCAATGAAACAGAAATGGGTATATATAATCCCATGAACACATATCAAATTTTAATATACGGATGCTGGAGATGCTGTGAATATCAACTCTGGTCATGCTTTAATTTTGATTTGAAAATTCAGTGAATTTGATACTCTGTATTTTTATTTAATAAAAGTACTTGGAGTTCCCTTAGTGGCTCAGTGGTTAACGAATCCGACTAAGAACCGTGAGGTTGCGGATTCGATCCCTGGCCTTGCGCAGTGGGTTAAGAATCCGGTGTTGCCGTGAGCTGTGGTGTAGGTTGCAGACGCGGCTCGGATCCCGCGTTGCTGTGGCTGTGGCGAAGGCCGGCAGCTACAGCTCCTGTTAGACCCCTAGCCTGGGAACCTCCATGTGCCGCGGGTGCAGCTCTACATAAAGGCAAAAGACAAAAAAAAAAAAAAAAGTACTAATTTCGTTTTACAATTCTTAGGCATTCTTCACCTTGCCACTTTTATTTTCTTTTAGTTATTGCGTTTCTCTAAGCTTCATCAAATCCTTTTAAGTGAATAAAGGATATTGTTGGTTGGTGTGTAGGGTTTATGAAGAGTCATAATAAAAACTGCTCTTGAATATCAGAAACTGAAAAATGTTGCCAATCATGCAAAAAATCTTAATGGAAAGACGGGATGAGCGAAAATAACTGAACAGGAGAGGGTCATAATGGTTTTAAAAATTATTGTCATCAATAATTAAAAGAAGAAAGAGCAAGGAACTGAAAGCATCGAGTAGTAGGTAAAAGATTCTGAGGTCTGAGGTAATGAATGACTAGAATATGGCAGTTTGTGTAGGTGTAAGACAGAGATGGTACATTTGAGGATAATGAATTAATAGAACTTGGAAAGATTATTGAAAACTGGGATAAAGAAGTGGAAGCAAGTATACATGGGATCAAACACTTTCCCCAGGAAAAATTAATGATCAGCAGGCATTTCTAACAGAACTTGGTGGAGGAAAAAGCAAAATATTCTTAGTTGTGCACATAAGTCTGATTGTACATTTTTTTACTTGGAGCAATTATAGAAACAATTCTATAAAATTAATGATAAGGTCTTTTGTGTTGGCATGTGAGTTCTTCAGTTACACAAAAATGGTAGAATGTGAAGAAAGAAGTTCTACGTAGATCCAATAGACAGTATTCTCCAGTCAAAACAAACTGAGAACTTTTTTTTTTTTTTTGGTTTGAAAACTAGTTTCATATTAAAGAGGAGTTAAAAGAATGACAACATTGATTTATTAACTTTGCTCCCCCGAATAGCAGTAGGGTTTCTGGAGCAATTCCTTGGGACTTCTGCCTTGGGAAATAGAGCAGCTGGGGGTTTGGATTCTAAAAGAATTAGAAATTACAATTTTATGGTATTTGTAATTCTTGAATACAGTGGTTAAAATGAACTTGAGAGCAATATCTTCGTTTCCTAGTGCCGATGGAATTATTAAGTTCTCTGTAGAAAGTCTTAAGTCAAAGAGCCTCTTTTGGATATTGACTTGAATAGTATGTGGATTTGTTGATATGTGGTGACAATTTACTCAGGCTTGATCAAAGCAGGTAGGATAGAAAGAGGTCCACAAATTCACTAAAACCTCCAGGCCTCTGCTCCAGTAAGTTACACATCATGCTCTAGGCAAGGTCACTTGGCCTAAGGCATTTTGATAGACAAGGTGACTCTGGAGGCACAAGTTTATTTTCTCAGGTCCCAAACCAATGTATCTTGAAGTACGTAGTTAATTCATTAACGTTTCTCCAGACATTTTAGTGAGGCGGTGTAAGAAAAGCAGCAGTTTCCTTTGACACTGAAATGGTCATTCTTAAGGTTTTGGCAGAGGATAATGTTTAATGATAGAAAGACAGCAGGTAGAGGCTGTTGTAACAGTTTGCAAACACAATTTTGAAAGATTACAGATTAAAGATGTGGTAGACTGTTTATCTGATATTACATAACAAACCACACCAAAACTCAGCGGTTTCTTAAAAATGTATTATCTCATGATTTCTGTGTCAGAAACAAGTGAAAGGCATAGTGGAGATGGCTTGTCTCTTTCACGACATTTTGGGCTTGAACTGGAAAATCTGAGATTGTTAAAATAAGCTGAAGGCATGCCACTGTCATATCTAGTGGTTGATGATGGCTGTCTGCTGGGGACTTAGCTGAAATTGTTGCCTGGAACACTTTACTGTCTGCTGATGGTCTACTCTTCCTTAAAATATGCTGGCCAAGTTCAGACAGATAGCGATTCGGGGAGAAGTCATTTCACAAAAATGAGATAATTACTTCCACCATCTTCTACGTAAGGCAGTTACAAAGATGCTACCAAGTTCAACTGGAAAGAACATGGATTACATCTCTTGATGGAGATGTATGACTGTCACATTGAAGAAAAACATGCAGGATAGAATATATATAGGTGTATCCCTCTTGGTTTGATATAATCTGCCACGTGAGAGAAGTAAAAAATGATGAACGGTGATGAGCGTAGTATTGTGCTTTGTTCTGGGATGCAAGCATACCTTTTCTCCTGCTGTTTCTGAACCACTTGAAAAACATATACAGGAGTCAGCTTGAAAGTGCTTAGAGCTTCAGTGGAAAATGCAGGTCAGGAATTCCCATTGTGGCTCAGCGGAAAGGAATCTGATGAGTAACCATGAGGACACAGATTGATCCCTGGCCTTTCTCAGTGGGTTAAGGATCAGGAATTGCCATGAGCTGTGGTGTAGTTTGCAGATGTAGCTCAGATCTCACGGTACTGTGTCTGTGGACTAGGTCAGCAGCTACAGCTTCATTCAACCCCTAGCCTGTGAACCTCCATATGCTGTAGGTGTGGCCCTAAAAAAGAAACAACAAAAAAAAAAAAAAAAGGGAAAGAAAATGCAAGTCAAAGTCTTAATGGTTTTTCCATTGAAATGAATTACTCACCAGTCCGTAGAGATGAGAAGACTTACCCCAGTGAGTTTCCTCACTCAGAGCAACAGAAGCAGAGTATATGAGGAGAAGGAAAATGTGATAAAGAAAAAATAGATGTACATCTCTGGCCAAGGTACATTTTCTTTATTCTATGGAAACATCTTCGATTGGAGTACACTTGCAGTGCTGCCAGATAGAAAATGGAATCGAGGGCAAGCAAAGTCTTAACAGGTGTTGGTACAAACTTAAAGCTTCAAAGGGACTTGCTTTTTGCTGCCAAGAGGATCCATGCAGATGTACACTTTGGCTTCTTTAGACTGCATTGAAAAGTTTGTGAATTTATTCCATGCTAAAACCCACTGTTAATCTGACCAGCAGGGAAACAGTTCTCCCTTTGAAATGGTCTCTTGTCATGAAATACTCAAAAGAAAGACGGGCAAGGTTTTGATTTTTAATGATTCCGTAAGACACACTTTGTGCTCTGTTTTGTGTGTGTGTCTGTGTGTGTGTGGTAGTTGTTGGATTCAAGAGCCAGGCTTTTTAACGCATATCTGCCTCTCTCCCATCTCACTAGTCTGGATTTGTGAAGCTCAGGCTTGAGGCTTTCACAAGTGAAAGGCCTTTGCCAGCAACACAGGTAAATCACCTGCAGCTGTGAGCACTCTTCACTGAAGGTTCAATTTATTCCATGCTATAGAGTAGGAGTTCATCCCTGTAAATAATTTCATTATGCTCCTTTATAAACATTTTGGTAGAAGAAAATTCCCGGTTTAACTCAATAACACATTACACTTTCCCTGCCCTGCGAAGTAGATTGATGACAGTGGCATGTGAGATTGATAATACATAGATCTGTGTTATGACAGCCATTGTTTTAGTGCCAAGTTGAAGAGAAATGCTTCCTTAAATGTATCATTGTATAAAATATTGACCTGGAGAACTTCATTATTCAAGCTGGAGAGACAGTCACTACTTAACAGTAATAAACTGTTTCTGTGTTACATTGAGAATACTTCGGGAAATATGAGAGTTGTCAAATCTCTTGAAAATCCTGTCTTTATAGTACACATGACACTAAAGCTATAGCTGTATTTTCTGCTAATAAAAGCAAAGGCACAGACAGATGTGAAGGATATCACGGCGTACTGACAAGAAACTAAGAAAAATGAATACCTAGTTGAGGAGTCGGAAAGACACAGGCCAATGACCTTGGGAAGCTTTACTCTTTCGAGATATTTTTTGTTCTTGTAAGGAAAGCAAAGATAATGCCGTATTAGTGTAAAAAATAAAATAAACCTGAGGCTCTAAACTGAACACATGAAAAATATCCTGAGTGTCTCTTAACCAAAAGTCACGTTAGATAACATAAAAATAAAAAATGCTGAATGCCAGCCAGAATATCTTAGAAAAGAAAGACATTTTAGAAGATTCCAAAAATGATCCACAGAAGTGCATATTTTTTAAAAAAGACAGTTTAAACCAGTATGACATGTCTTTCATTTGTTAAATAAGAAAAATCTTTTCTGACAATTAACCTCAACATCTCCTCCTTTCCTCCTGTAAGCATTGGTAATGAAGCCCCTCCTTTCTTTAGAAAAACTATGCTTAATGTTATTAAAGTAAAGACATATTGCATGCCTTTATTGCATTGCTTTTACAGTAACCTCCTATTTGTACAGAGCAGAAACAAACAAAATTAAAGAACCAGAAAGTATTAGCATATCACAAACATGCTAATTGATGTTTAGTATACCCAGTCATCTTGAGGTGCCTCATTTAATACTTAAAGAATGAGTATTCACTAGAGTTTTAGTGACTTACTTTATTTTCTAGTTGTTAAAATTTGGAACTCGAACAATGTATGTGATAATGCTTAGTTTTTCAGAATATCATATCTCACAGAATACCAATAGATAATTATATTTTAATTTTTTTCAGATATCTGAAGTTGGTTATATTTAACCAAAATGTCTTTGTTATGATAAAACTTCATTTCTTTGGTAATACCTATGAGTAACAGTGTAAATTACATGGTTATTTATAAAATGACTATGGAGAACTCCAGATAACAGTGTTTCAGTTCTTAGGTATCATCTTATTTTCTGCAGTTTACATATTGTGGGAAGAATGGTTTTCCATTATGTAACATTATTTTGCTTTAATTATTAACAGTTTAGTACATAAAGAAGCATCATGTTACTATATTACCTGAAATGTTTTCCAAAGCTCTTAAAAACTGTGATTCTAGAAGGAAATACAGATACAAACACACACAGACGCACGCACACAGAAGGAAGCTAAGAGCTAAGGAGTATGAAACATTTTAAAAGGAAAAAAATAAATGATATCATGTTACTAATGGATATAAGCAAGGTAGAATAATAAAAACATTAACACACACCCTTACTAACGAAATTTTTTTGTGTGCTTTATCTTTAATCTATTAATTAATGTTAATACAAAATTTATATGTGCCACACATCCTTGGATTCATTTTAAACTAACAATTATCTCTTGCATTCCATAGTTCTAGAAGGCTTTGGGTTAAGACCTGGCTGAGCAGTCCCTTAAGTGGTCATTTCTTGCAGTCTGCTCAATGATGGGAATAGGCAGGGTGGCCTCTTCTTTCTCAGACTTTCCCCCTTAAAAGTAAGTATTACTTACTTTTAAGTATTTTTAAGTATTTTTATGTCAGAAGTTCTTCCATATTTTATACCAAGGAAATAAAAAATTATTGAAAATAAAACAACTAATTAAAATACATGCTATTAATAACTGAATATCTTCTAGATGCAACTAATTGAGAAAAGCATCCACATTTCACTTTTAGCAAAGTGAAAGCATGGGCTTTCTGGGGTAAAATGCCATGTGATAACTCATTCATGAGTTAACAAGAACTGGTCTACTTTTCTGGACATAAAACTAAGGCTCTTCAGCTATAAAGTCAGGTGATTGCCTTATATTATCTCTGCTGTCAGTAACAATTTGACCATCTGACATATGACATACATTATAGGTCCGCGTCTTTCCTCTTTATGTACACAGAAAAAAATGATTGAATGTCTTTGATACTTATCAAGGATTATAGCTCACTATGTAACTATAAATTTTAAGTCAAATTGGCAAAATAAATAGAAACCTTCACAGTGCCTAATAAACATGTCTATTTTTAGTTGGGCCGTGGTGAACTTAAATGGAACATTATACTTCAATCCTGGCTGCTCCAACAAAATCAAACATATTTAACAGTTCTTTTCTACATAGCAGTACTATATTCTCTTAGAGAAGTTTCCATATTATTCTCCCTTTCCAAACTATCATTCTAGCTTTTAATACTAAAGTAAAATGTAAGAGATTCTAAATTTTAATTCCTGGCAGGTGCAATGTGTCAAGTGGTGGTGAGATAATGAACTTGTGTGTTACCGAGAGGTTGTAAAAGACATGTCAGGAAATCATACCTATCTAAATTGTCATGCTCCCTCTTCTAGCTGATAAACAGAATATTCATCAACTCCCTTCCTACTGGGTTACTTGATATAAAATGGAACAGCTCTTGTTCCAGGACTCTTCAACAGTTGAAGTGTTACCTCTTAAAATGGCTCCTGGCCATGTGTCTTAAAATGCTTCATAGAGTGATGGACACTACAGGTAAGAAAACACATCAATAGGACTCTGGTTAGCCTTTCCTATTACTATTTTTTGCTGCATTCATAGGGGTAATTCTAGTGCTCCTAGTATCTGATGTGTTTTTGTTTGTTTTGGTTTGTTTAAGATTATAAGCCAATTTTTTTTTTATCTGCCTTAGTTAGACGTATGTATATTTATTCCCATTCATTCTCATTCTACTCCCATATTTTCTATCACATGGTAAGTCTGAGATGATAGCAAGAGCCCTTGGTTAAGGGTTCTCTTTAGCCTTTCTCTACCCACAGAATCCACAGCCCTGTTTCTCACCTCTAAGAATGGAGCCAGAAGCCCTTGAATGCCATTGACCTCAACTGAAGACAATGCACAAAATGAAACAAAACCATTGGGTTTCAGGGTGAGAGAAGATGGAGTAAGAGAGATAAGATAAGGAGGCAGATTGGTAATGAAAGGAGTGAGAGGAACGGAAGGGGAACAGAGGAGTAAAGGATCCAGCAAAGGTTCTTAAAGGATGGGCCAACAATGGATATCTCATGGGGTACAATTGAGACTGCTCCTAGACTTTCACTGAATGGACTCTACAGCTTGCAAATCATGATGCAGACCTATAGCCGCATATGTTTTGTGTATTGTTTGGGTCTTCCTTTGTAGGATTAATCTTGTGTTAAGATTTCTTGGTAAGGAGTTCCCACTGTGGCATAGTGGGATGCACATCTCTGGAGTGCTGGGCTGCAGGTTAGATCCCTGGCCAGGCACAGTGGGTTAAGGATCCAGCATTCAGCATCTGTGGCACAGGTTGCAACTGTGGCCTGGATCCCTGACTGGGGAACTCCATATGCCGTGGAGCATCTAGAAAGGTGGAAAAAAAGATCTTATGGTTATAGACTGTATTCTCGCTCTGTCCCAAATTAATGGTAGAGTGTTGGTTAGATGAGTACAATTTTATTTGGATGAGAGAGTGATAAAATAGTCTGGGATTTAAAGTTTTGAAGCACAGGTCAGCAGGTAGAAGAGGATACATTAGCTCTCTTCTGTGTTTCTCATCTCTATCACTGGGTTTCCTCTTCCATACAAAGGAGCCAATCAAGACATAGATGCAAACTGGCCACCTCTTTAAATATGAATTGCATGAAATGGAGTTTTTAAGTGAGAACCATAGGGTAGAGCATCTGGTACTTTAGCCCTGTGAAAGGTTGACATTATGATAATTAGTAGAGACAAATGTGCAAGTCCTATAACCAACATTCTCAGATGCGTTTACAGATGAAATGCCAATTTAGTAATTTAAATTGGGAATCAATCTGCTATCATAGCAGAACGTCAGTGTCCAGTGGTCAGGGGAATCCTGTTCCAAGAACTGAGGCAATTGTGAAACAATTAGTACTGAAAAATTCACTTGGTGGATGTTGCTGTAGGATAATACATATTTTTTAATCCAGCTGGCAGCCTAAAGTGTGATTTCCAAACTAAAGTACTTGGGAGAATGTGAGTACATGTTGCATGGCCTTAGAGTACTAATTTTACTACAAGACTTTTTTTTTAATCAGGAGTTAGTTAAGCAATTTAAACACATTTGTATTAAGACAAACACAAAGTATGTTTTAGAGCATGCAGAGAAATGCAAAATGCACAAAGTTATGTTTAGACAAAACAAACTAAAATTCCCTGTTTTGAGGAGCCTTGGTGCTAGAAAAAAGAGGTTCCATACAAACTGGACTATGCACCAATGGTTTTATTTTGTATCTTTTTAGTGAACTATAATCAGACATTTGTGAAAAAGTCTTCAACCAAATTGATAACCTACACTGATGAGAGGTTGGAGATGCAAATGTGGGAGGCACACTTGACACATCCTTTCCCCTCCAGCACATCTCTGGATGGACTTCTTGTTGACCATTGTCCATTTGTACTCATCTTTACAGCCTCATTCTTTTCTCTCTATACTTTTATAACTTTTCTAAATTTATGGCTTATTTTTCATTGATTACATTCTAGGTTGACTGCTTCCTGATGATATGTAAAGGACACCTTAATCTCATGAATTACGTGTTTCTAAATCACAATGCAGGTTGATTTACTTTGTAAAAGGTTTGCTAGCTCCATCTCCATTGTGTAGATTTTGATCAACAATTCCATGGAGTAGACCATTTTTTCCTGAGTGTTTTTCTATTTCCCTTACCCTTCTCTTAACAGTTTTTTGACCTAGGGTTTTAGATAATGTTGCTTTTTAGCTTTAACACTTTATCTCCTGTTACATTTTTTTGAGCGATCCTCATTTTAAAAAGTTTAAGTAAAAGTAAAACCTTCCAAAGAAGAGTTAGATGTTTTAATCTGTTGAGAACATTTATATTAAAAACTCCATTTTCCAATGTTTATGAAATCAAGCCTAGTATAATCAAAACTCTGCCAAAAAAAAAAAAAAAAAGCCTCAAGGCCAGCAAGTGTGCGAGTTTAATAAATAGTATCTTTTGTTGACACTACTGTTTTTCTTTTTTTCCTGTGGAGTTTTAACTGCTTAATTTATGGTCAGGGTAATTGTATGAAAGAAAGTGAAACCAGTGAGAGACGATGAGTGGAAATGAACATATGGCAATTGCGTTTTTCTGTTGAATGCAATATCCTGGCTCCCTTCTGCATTCATGTCTTTTCCACCACTCACATTTTATTCAATTACTTCTTTATTTTTATGGCACTTGCTGATTCTAAAACTATATTATTTATCTGCTCATTAAAAAAAAAATGATACTTATTTATCTATTTTTTGGCCTCAGCTATACCATGTGGAAGTTCTCATGCCAGTGACTGAAGCTGCACCACAGCAGCAATCCAAACTGCTGCAGTGACAACAGTGGATCCTTAACCCACTGCACCCACCACAAAAGAACTCTTACCTGCTGATTTTCTACTCTTCTCATGAAAATGTATGCTTCATGAGACTAGGGATTTTCTTTGTCTTACTCACTCTGTTGTTACTACTTAGCGTAGTAGATGTTTTAGTTTAGCTTTTTTTTTTTGTTTTGATTTTTTTAGGGCCGCACCTATGGCATATGGAGTTTCCTAGGCTAGGGGTCAAATCAGAGCTACAGCTCCTAGCCTGTGCCACAGCCACAGCAAGGCAGGATCTCAGCTGCATCTGCGACCTATACCACAGCTCACAGTAACGCCAGATCCTTAACCCACTGAGCGAGGCCAGGGATCAAACCTGCAACCTCATGGTTCCTAGTCAGATTCGTTTCTGCTGTGCCACAGTAGGAACTCTGGTATCTATTTTCAACCTTCAGTTTCTTGTTCCTCAGTTTCAGCACTACTGATAGCTGAGCAGGATAGCTATTTGTTGTGAGAGTCTGTCCTGTGTATTGTGGGATATTTGGCAGTATTGCTGGCTTCCATCTTCTAGATATAAGTAGCAACTCCCCAAAGTTATAACAAACAAAAATATCTCCAGACATTTTTATATAATAAGCATTTGGGGGGGTGGTAAAATTGTCCCTGATTAAAAAACATTGGTTGCATAAAAACAGAAGTAAAATGAATCTAAACCTACTCTCCTTCATATAAAAGACATATAAAAGCAGGACCAAAGGAACTTGCTTACATAGACAAAGGGAATTATCAATAGGCAATCCACTTGAACATAAAGTGAAAGGTGACATGGGGCAGGGAGGTCACTAAAGCAATCCAAACCACATATGCAAATAGAGGGTTAAGTTGGATGGACTATTTATTTATTTATTTTGCATTTTAGGGCCACACCTGTGGCATATGGAAATTCCCAGGCTAGCGGTTGAATCGGAGCTACAGTTGCCGGCCTGCACCATAGCCATAGCAATGCGGGGTCCGAGGGCATCTGTGACCAACACCACAGCTCATGGCAACACCAGGTCCATAACCCACTGTGTGAGGCCAGGTATCCAACCCACATCCTCATGGGTACTAGTTGGGTTTTTCCGCTGAGCCTCAATGTGTTTGTTTCAAAGAGCCACAATTTAGAATATTAGCGTTTTGGAGTCCCAAGTTTTTCATTTGTCCCTAGGTGTGATGCTACAACAGGATTACAGGATTAGCTGTGGATGTTTTAGTTTAGCTTTCTTTTTTAATTGAGCCATTGCAAAATGACAGTCTTCCAATGTTACCTGTTCTCTGATTTTGTCAGGACAGTGTTCTCCTACCAACTGGCTAAAAACAAAATAATGCCTACCATAGGAAATCTTTTTAAGTCATGTGATTGGCTTAAACATATCTGGACTTTTTTTGTCACTTTCTAAGTGCTTGAACAACATTTTACTCTTCAAATTATTAAGAAATTAATATGTGATTACAAAGAAACCGATGGTCCAAGTAAGTTGTATTTGCTAATAAATTATAAACTATATGAATCAAAGATTTAAAAAACCCACATTTATCAATCTCTGCTAAGTGGCATTTTCTTTATTCACATTATTGAAATGAAATACTACTCTGCATTTATTTCACTGAGTTATTTATCTGAGATCCAATAGCTAGTAAGCGCTGCATTTGAATTCTGATCCCTGGTTTGTCTACTTTAAAGCCAGGGTGTTACCATTTTGCTAGGGTATGAACTAGCAAAAAATTCTAAGTACTGTCCTGTAAGTACAGTTTGATGAAACCCTAAATGAAATTTTTTTAATCCCACTTAAATACTAAACACATTATACACAACAATTAAAGTTATTAGTTTTATATAATTAGTCATATAATTAAAATATATATTAAAGATATATAATTATGTGTGCTGGAAACAGTTTAATATTAGCCCAGATGTTTCCTGAGTTTTACCCCAGGATCTTCATATTTGTTTCATCTAAAGACAGGTAAATCCATCCATGAAACTATAACTATATTGATTTACGGCTGATTTAAGCATTTTGTCTAGGATGGTACACTTTATCCTTTTGTTCCCTTTTCCTCTTTGATTTAATTCTTGGTGAGAAATTGGTTATTCATTTATATTCCACTCATTCATTCATGTACCTTTATTAAGTCAAGGAATACATTAATTTCTATAACCCGCTAGACAGAGATAAGACTGTACATCTTTGTAAGTTACCCAGGGGTGAAAGAATTCAGCTATACTTTTAAAATTCTTCACTGAGAAACATTAAGCTGGGGCAAAACTCTGCATTATAGAACTCAAAAGTAGAATTAATTTGGTACTCTTTAGACTTATGAATACATAGAGCAATCATGTGCATTTTTGGCCAGGAATTACTTGAAAATCATGTTAAAATAGAATAATCAGAAATAGCAAGCTGTAATTTTATCATTAAAACTTTTTAAAATAATGATTGTTTCTAGGTATTATTTAATATTTATAATGTAAATAGTCCAAAAAATGATAGCACAGCCTTAGTACACGAAGGATTGGTGCATAGGATGGCCACTTTATGTTTTGTATTCTTTAATAAGAAGCTTATGGCATTTGTTGTTTTCTGATAATCCTGGGGGTCCCTTGACAGGGCCGTTTGATTAAAATTAAATGGTGTAGAGTTTTTGTTTAAAGAATCTGGTTCCCTCACTCCTTCTCTCTTATCTCTCTGTTTCTTAGAGTACTCATATATCCACCAAACTCTTTGACTTTTTTTTTTTTTTTTTTTTTTTTTTTTTTTTTTACCTTTTTAGGACCACAGCCATGACATATGGAAGTTCCCAAGCTAGGGGTCGAATTGGAGCTGTAGCTGCTGGCCTATGCCGTAGCAATGCCAGATCCGAGCCATGTCTGTGACCTGTACAACTCACGGCAACACCGGCTCTTTAACACACTGAGGGAGGCTAGGGATCGAACCTGCAGGCTCATAGATAACAGTCGGATTCGTTTCCGCTGAGCCACGACTGGAACTCCTTGCTTTGACGTTTTAAAAAATATTTTCCAGAAAATGTTCATAATGGCAACAGCAGTCACTTTTGTTGTTTGCAGATTTACTTTTTTTCAATTTTTTGAAATCCATTTTCATTATGTTTCTAATATATTAAATTTTTAAAAGTTTGAAAAAGTATTTTGTGAGTCAACTAATTTCATGTCTTATTATACATTCTCAGAATACCTAGTCAACTAGTAAAGTGTTGATGCTTTTAGTATTTTGAGATAAGAATGTTTTTGTCTTAATAGATATGAAAAATACATGCCTTTTAAACATTTTAGATGATTTTATAAATTTATGAACATTTTATTTAGATAATCAGGTATGAACAAGATATTTAAGATGAACCTAGTCTTTTTTAATAGGTATGTCACATTAGTAGATCAGAGGAAAGTAATCATCAGAACGTAAGTGAAAATCAGTAAGGAGTTTGTTAACTTCCTCATGAGAGACCTGTGAGTAAAAGTGAAAGAATATGAATGTGAATCAAGGGCAATTAGATGAATTATTCCTTGGTTGAAGGAGAGAAACCTAAGATTCCCAGTGAATGAATTTCTGTCAAGTTAGAGTGAGGTTTTCTTAGCTCTGCCCTGCCTCAAGCTTAAGGTTTGGATAAGAAGAGTGAGAGCATCAAATTAGTGGGTGATACTAATCTGGACCCAGTAGTACATATATTAAATAATAAGATTCATTTGTAAAAAAACTTGACTAACGAGGACAATGGATCTAATCTAATAGAATAACAGTCACCATAACCTACACTAGTTCCAAAAGACATTTAAGTAAGTAGTGACAGTTATATGAATTAACAAGAGTTACTGGCCAAAATTAATTTTTAATCAATAAATGTGCACCACTTTTAGATTAAGAAAATAACAAAGAAAATTTAGTAAATTTAGAAATCTAGAAGGGCATCAACAATAATGGCTATAATATTTTCAATGCTTTGTTTTTTGGTTTTATATATAAATTTAGATATATTTCCTTACATCATCCACCAATATTTTTATTCACATATATATGCGATTTATTTTCCCAGTTGTGTATAACTTTAGATCATATGTAAATTATATATTCTATATAAGTATATATCTCCATAGATATATAATTTCTGCAGATTACTTTTCTATGATTCCAATCAATTCTAAACTCAGTTTAGGTGTTCTTACAGAAGAATTTATTCAGTAAAATTACACATTAGTTTCCATAGAAAATGATAATGATAAAGTAGTTTGCTTGTAAGCAACAGACAGTATCATTTGAAAAGGTACATTAAAGTAATGTATAAATAAGTATATTAGAAGAGCCTATCAGGTATGGTCTTACTGAAGTAGTAGTTCTTTATATACTTTTATGGTACATTAGGTATTATGTAATTGATAAAATGTTATTACTATTATTGTTATACGATTTATGCACTCCTGGATTTTTAGTCTTTATGTAGAATAAGTGAATTAAGTCACTCATCAACATTTTAATTTGTATGTGATATTTTTCCCAGTTGTTTGATATCAGTTTACATCTGTAACCTTCACATGAAAGAAAGTTTAATTGACTAAAAGTCTTAGTTAACAAAATCTTCCTCTCTCTATTGGGAGTTACCATTGTGGTTCAGTGGTTAAAGACAGAATATTGTCTCTGTGTAAGCTGGGGATCTGGCTTTGCCACAAGCTGCAGGGTAGGGTCACAAGTACAGCTTGGATCTGATGTTATTGTGGCTGTAGCACAGGCCGGTAGGTACATATCCGTTTTGACCCCTAGTCTGGGAACTTCCTCATGTCACAGGAGCAGCTGTAAAAAGAAAGAAAAATTCTCTTGAATTCTGGAATTTGATACTGTAGGAGAAAAAAAATCTAGCATCTAACTTATCTCATTCATATGTTTGGATAATATGTGTATTACTGTTTTCTGAGTGCTTGTTGGATTCACTTTCATTCTTGCAGTGCAAACTGAACCATCAGTATGGTTCATGGAAAGGGCTGCTCTTCATTGAGTTTGACTGTAATTTAGGAATAGGAATCCATTAAATATGCATAGTTCCCAGTTTAGGAATATTGTCTTTTATAATAGTTTGTGAATTCTTCTTTCAGAATAGAAATGATTCCCAAATTATATTACTTATATTCCTTCCTCCATTTAATACCTCCTTCCCTACTATCACTTAAGCAATTACTTCTTTTCCCTTGGAGTCTGAGAAGTTTTATACTTGTCATCTGCAAATACCTCACTTAATTCTTTATAGTCATTACGAAATTTTTTACTGTGCTTTAAAAATCTTTAAAATTTTTAAATTTTATTAAAGTTCCTATAAGTCATATTTGAAAAATCATTTTCCATTGAGTCTGCAACATGCTACCCTTTTTCCTTTGTTCTGAAAGTTGTGGTTTTTTAAATTTTTGTTTTGTTTTTATACAGACCACTTAATTGTTTTATTCACCTTCAATTAAGCGAGGAGTGAAGTAATGATTTCTGTTGGACCTATTCTCTGTTAATTTGATCAAAAGTTTCACGTTTAATCCCCAGCTTCTAGTAGGGTTTCATCAAGTAATGGTTCATTTGGCAAAGCTGGGTCATAATGACTGTAGCATAACTGCAATCCCAAGTATGACTACTCATTGTGCTTATTCTATCTTGACTTGAGTGATCTGCATTTGTTTATGATGTAGCCTAGAGGCATAAATATGCATGTGGGTATGTATGTGTGTGTATATTTATGTATATATGTGTCTGCGTATGTATGTGTGTATGTGTATGCATGTGTATATATATGTACGTGTATATTGGTTTGAATATATGTGTGTGTGTTCTTGCCTAATACAGTTTATGTGTTCCTGTCTTCACACTGATGTACGAATAGAAACCCTATCCACTATCAGTTTGATGAGGAGTTTGCTGTTCATTTCCTGGCTTCTAGCAGGCTTTCTTTATAACACATGGAGAGATTTCTTCAGCAAAATTACATCTAAAGAGGAAACATTGTGGAAATGTGAAACTATGAGTAACTATAATCATTTGCCTTTTTTTTTTTTTAAGGCAAAAATGAGAGGTGTTACATGCTGATTGGCACTTACATGGTGCTTTTTAACTGTAGAGGGTTGGGACAGGGGAAAATAATATTGCTACCTTTGTTCAGAGGGTCCTAACAGAGGTGGGTACAGAATGACAATTTTTAAATTAATGACTATATTATATTTTTAATTAATAAAAACCTCTGTAAATCTCTATGAAATGCTGTTCAGAGATTGGACATAGGTGCTGGTTTCTAGTGTTGGTTTTCAATTATATATTCACATGATTTTTCTGGGTCATTAATATCTTTCTAGAAGATGTTTGAGACTTTATTAGAGGGTAGACAGAAGATACTCTTAAATAAAAAATTTACTCAAAGGCTTCACAACAATATTTAGCACTAAATGTAATATTATGAATAATAGATCATACATAAAACATAATGGAATTTGTGGATTTTAATACAAGTTATGTATTATACAGAAACAGAGATAAAATTTGGTTTACTTTGCATTGGTATGATCTAATAACACCTTAGGTTGTTGTTTTTTTTTGAGTTGTAAGAGTCATTTGTGTATTTTGGGGATTAAGCCCTTGTCGATTGCATCATTTGCAACTGTTTTCTCTCATTCTGTTGGTTGTCTTTTTTTTTTTTTAATGGTTTCCTTTGCTGTGCAAAAGCTTTTAAGTTTGATTAGGTCCCATTGGTTTATTTTTGTTTTTATTTCTATTGCCTGGGGAGACTGACCTAAGAAAACATTTGTATGCTTGATGTCAGAGAATGATTTGCCTATTTTCTCTCCTAGTTTTATGGTATCTTGTCTTAGGTTAAGTCTTGCCATTTTGAGTTTTTATAACTATTTTATGTTACTTGAATAAAATATTATTCACACTTTTCTGCTTTCTTATTTTTTCAATCTGTCAGTTCTCTTTGCTCATGTAACTCAGATATCCCTTACATTGCCAGAGGCAGATGAACTGTGTATATTGTCCTAGGGTGCAAAATGACCTTTGCCGAAATGTTTTTTTCAAGGTTTCAGCGTTTCTGGCAACATTTACTGGGAAGTATGAAGTATTTCAACTTCTTTGTAAGCTTTACTGAATAACCTATAAAAGAAGGGATAGAGGCCAATTTTAAAACATAAATCTGGAACTCCACAAGAAAATGTTATTTTTACTTTTGTCTTCGCCCATACCAGTGAACTTGGTTTCTTTAAAAATTAGAAAAAGTTATCTTAAGCAATGCTATACTCAGGTCTTAGGGCAGGACAAGAATACCGCATCTTGGATCATGAGACTTGCTTGATCCCAAGTAACCTTTGAAGGTGATAGACCTTAGTCGTGGCCTCAGACTCCTGAGTCTCATCACTGTCTTGACTAGTGAATATTTTGTTCTTTTCATAAATATGCCCTGAAGATACATAAGTTGGATGATTAAATCAGTTTTTTGAGAGAATCTTGAGACGTTACAGATATTTAAACCTATTAAAGATTCTTTGAATATATGAGTGGCTCAACTGTAAACACAATTTGAGTATACCCTAAGAAATACCTGTCAGGCTCATTAATATAAAATATGTAAAATACTGATATGATAAAAGGCCAGTGCGTTTATCTTACTAATAAAACAAAATGCATTCACTCATTCAATAGGTTATTTTTTGAGTGGTTTTACATTCAAGAGAGAAAGAAAGAGAAACAAAAATGTAACAGTTCAGCAATTATTTTTAGTGAATTAAGAGAGAGGTTTGGATTGTTAAAATTATGTCAGAGTGATCATGGAGCTTATTCAGAAATCCTAGGTATGCTCACCCATAGGCTCAGAAGAAATCTGGAACAGTCCACATAATTCTTCATGTTCCCTTTCCACATTGGTCAAGCACTCTTTGTCTCAGAGTAAATAATAAGATCCTAATTGAGATTTGTGTGGTCATCTGACATGGGAAGCAACATTTCTGTTATGAAACAACTATGTTATATCCAAATCAGAAAGCTTATTTGACCTTCTTCAGGGAGCCAGTGACTTTATGAGGTTCATCTGGGAAGCCAAAATATGTCCCCTGTCCTTAAGATGTTTATACTGTCTTTAGACTCTGTTAGTTTAAAACTTAAAAATATAAAGTATATCCATCCTTGGGAATTTTTAAGTTCTTAATTTGTTATTCGAAGGCTTAAATTATACTAGACTTTTTTCTTCTTTGATCACACTATTAAACTACTTTTCACTTCATATTCTAGAACTGTTAATCCATTTATACTCTTGTATTTCTGACATGCAGATGGTATTCTTCAGAATATTTTGAAGTATCCATACCATGCACATATTAAGTGTAGTTTTAGAAATATGAACTATAAAGATTCATAAATAAATTCTAAACATTATGAGACCTTTAACTTTCAAAACAGATTCAAGTGTATCTCAAAATGGCTCCTTATCAGTACCTAATTTTTATTTCTTTATCTTGGGGGGCCACACCCATGGCATATGGAGGTTCCCAGGCTAGGGGTCAAATAAGAGCTGTAGCCACTGGCCTCTGCCACAGCAATGCCAGATCTGAGCCATGTCTGCGACCTACACCACAGCTCACGTCAATGGCAGATCCTTAACCCACTGAGTGAGGCCAGGGCCTGAACGTGCATCGTCATGGATACTAGTCAGATTCATTTCTGCTGAGCCACAACAGGAACTGCTTAATTTTTATTTCAATTGAGAGGTTGTACACATGTATGAGGTTTCATCATATTAAGGTGAGTAATATAGCCTTGAAAATACTTTTTGATACCTATTGTACATACCTGTTATTAGTACAAAGGACTCCAATTATGTTTCCTTACTCATGAGATCTTGTCTTTTATTGATATGAATGTGCAGGAAAGTACAAGGGTTTATTTTGGAAAGTATGACTTTAGTTATCTTACAGTCAGGGAAAGATGATCAGATAATTTTTGAGAGAAAACAAAAGAAATAACCAAACAGTCCCAATATTCTTTTTAGTAGCTCTGCAAACTCTTAAACAAGCATGAAATGATTAAGGGAGCATGAAACTCACTTTTTTTAGTTTTTAGAATTTTGTTTGCAACTTTAAAGTCATTGGGGCTTATGGGTAAAGTGGAAGGTTCAAAGCTGGCCTAGAATTTAGGTTAATTATATTTTATCACAAATGTAATTACAGTTTTAATTAGAAAAATACCAGTATCAGGTTGGCAGGTGGTCCAGCTGGAACTATGTAGTAATTAGGCAGATATAATGCCCACAAAGTGAAGCAGACAACAACAAATTAAAATTTTTAAAAATTGTTTAAGAAAGTTAACAATGTGATATAAACTGGTTTGAATTCATAAAAGTTTTAGGAACCTTGCATTTTTATTCACAAATATATTCATTTTTACAGCACGTAATTTTAAAAATTTATCATAAAAGCATTTTATTGGTTTTAAATGTATTCCATAGTTAATTATGAAAATAACTTTCACTTAATGCTTACAATGGATAATGATTGTCACAATACAATTCTTTGTTTTTAAAAATACCTGAAAATGCAGCTTTACCCTGTTTAGAAATTTTATAGCATTGTAGCTAATATTATTTTGTGTTTTAAATTGAGTTCATTTAACACCTGCACCAGAAAACCATTTAGTTTGTAACATACAGCCTAAAATTGTAAGACCATAATTGTGAATTTATTTTCAGTCTTATTCCCTTATGTCCTAAAAACTCCTTTTTTTTTTTTTTTCCTGGTTAGGACTTCTCCTGCAGCGTATGGAAGTTCCCAGACCAGGGGTCCAGTTGGAGCTGCAGCTACAGCCTAAGCCACAACCATAGCAATGCTGGATCCTTGGACCCTTTAACCCACTGAGTGAGGCCAGGGATCAAAACCACATCCTCATGGATACTAACTGGGTTCCTAATCCACTGAGTCACAATAGGAAATCCCTAAAACCTCCTTTCTAAATAGTTATATGCCCAAGTTTGTTGAGGTCTCCATGAAGAGAAGTGAAACCTTTTTCAATTTTCTCAGTAGGTCAGGGTAAGAGACAACATAAGATTCAGAAAGTGAAATATTGATGGAGGAGGTATGTTGTGATGAAGATCACATCAGAGTATACTGTATCAGTTATGTAAGTTATCAATGATATTCATAATATGGAGGTGATAAATCAATCAGCTTATGCTATTCCTATCAATAATTTTTTGTAGCCTTGAAATGATGTGCAACCCTGTTATCTTTTCAAAATTTGATAGTTTGATAATTTCAGAGTGCAGCATACATTAGTCTACAGGGTAGTCTAAGATACTTAAATCTTATAGTAACAAATTTTTATAGGATTAAACATGCATTGGAAAAATTATAAAATATGAAAGTATAAGAAAATACATAGAATAAAATTTCTATATCAATACATGAGACAGAATTTTTAAAGAATATTAAAAGATCTTAATGCTAAAGTGAAAACTTTAAAGTGGTAACAAATATATACAAATGAAATATCTGTAATTACACATATAAAATCTTAGATAATTATTATTGATGCATGTTGGTGTGGAAGTTGGGCATTTACATTTTATTAATATACTCGTTTCCTGTACCAAAAATAATATAGTAAAAACACACATAAAATATTACTTATGAAAGTAGAAAATAGGATGATGAGCACTTATTATTTCAGCAGTCAAATAATGGAAACTTGGTAGTTTTTTATTAATGATTTTTATTTTTTCTGTTGTAGCTGGCTTACAGTGTTCTGTCAATTTTCTACTGTACAGTAAAGTGACCCAGTCACACATACATATATACATTATTTTTCTCACATTATTCTCCATCATGCTGTATCACAAGTGACTAGATATAGTTGCCAGTGCTATACGGCAGGATCTCATTGCTTATCCATTCCAAAGGCAATAGTTTGCATCTCTTAACCCCGGATTCCCAGTCCATCCCACCTTCTCCCCCTTCCCCTTGGCAACCACACTCTGTTCTCCCAAGTCCATGAGTTTCTTCTCTGTGGAAAGGTTCATTTGTGCCATGTATTAGATTCCAGATATAAGTGGTATCATACGGTATTTGTCTTTCTCTTTCTGACTTACTTCACTTAGTATGGAGTCTCTAGTTCCATCCATGTTGCTGCAAATGGCATTATTATTTTTATGGCTGAGTAATATTCCATTGTGTGTGTATGTATATATATATATATATATATATATCTTAATTCATTCATCTGTTGATGGACATTTAGGTTGTTCCCATGTATTGGCTATTGTGAATAGTGCTGCAATGAACATATGGGTGCAGGTACTTTTTTTTTTTTTTTAATTGTTCAGATAATTCAGGTTCCTGAATTATTTTAACCTCTTTATCAGAGATCATATTGGGAAAAGACCTGAGAAATAGATTTCTCTCTCCAAATGATGACTTGTATGCCAACACCTAGCTATTCTTTTTGAAATCTTCTTAAAACCCCAGTAGCTCAAAATTATAAAATGAAGGCATAAATATACCCTTCTCAGAAATTTGAATGGCCTCACTGAATAATATTAATGTTTATATGTCAGCCTTTTTGCTCGTGAATACATGAAAATAAGATGTTTCATTTGCATTACTTTGAAGAAATAGCAAATTTTGTGTTCTGTGAATTCTTGTGAAAACTCCAAATCTGAAAAATCATATTGGTCTGATGAATACAATGGCCCAAGAGAATAATTTCTAAAGTTAAGAAATAAAAATTCCTTCCTTAAATGAGCTTGGCATCCATATACTGAATGGAAAGAAATGATTTTAAACATTGATGTGGTTCCGTATTTAAACCTATTGACTTTGAAATGTACAGTATGAGTCAGAACAACTGGTGCTTTTTCCTCACAGCATTTAAGCCAGAAGCATCTGCAGACCAGAAACTAATTCTGTCCTGGGTTGAGTCCCATTTTACCCTGCAGAGTTTTAAGTACTTAAAAACTCTCTTGGATAAATAATGACAAAAGTTGAAAACTCTTACCATATAATGATTTTTACAAAGCATCTTTTTGTGTAGAGTCATGTCTCAAATGAATGTGTATTTGTATTTAATATTTATGCATTTTGCTGTTAAGTGTCAAGAACCAGTAGTTGAGAGTTTTAGAAGAGGTCTAGAGATATTTTCTCTGAAATGTGTAGCAAAGGAATGGATGAAGGAACTCTCCTTTTAGCCAACACATACTAAAAAAAAAATTCTGATAAAAAATTTTAAATCACAAAGGTTTGGATAAAGTGTGGGTCAAGAAATACTTGTTCCACACTATAGCAGTAAAAAAATATGCTCAATTGACTTAATATTTAAATAAGGTATTTATTTCCAAATCAGTGGTCAGGAAAGGGTTCTTTATTTGCCATTTTGTTTTGAGGTAAAATATAAGTGCTTTGAGATACACAGTTCCTAAGTTCCCTAAGTGGACAATTTTATGATTTGTATGAATTTCTACCAGTGTACACCCTTGTTACTAACACTTCAATCAAGATAAAATTCTGTTTCCCACCTGTAGACTTCTAACCTTATATTGGTAGCCAGTGTTCTGGTTTCTATTATTATAGGTTAGTTTCATCTGTTTTTTAATATTACATAAATGAAATCATGCGTTAGGTACTTTTCATCTGGTTTATTTCACTCAGCATAATTATCATGTCAATGATTAGTGACTTAAATTTTGAAGAATGGTTCTCAAATATCAAGCTAGACTGAAGGGTAAAGTTTCAAATTGACAGTTTTGGAGTTCCCATTATGACTCAGCAGGTTAAGAACCCAACGTAGTGTCTGTAAGGATCTGGGTTCATTCCCTGGCCTTGCTCAGTGGGTTAAGTGTCTGGCATTGCTGCAGCCTATGGTGTAGGTCACAGATGTGGCTTGGATCTTATATTGCTGTGCCTGTGGTATAGGTATGGAGGTGCAGCTCTGATTCAGACCCTAGCTAGGGAACTTCTATATGCTGCAGGTGCTACCATAAAAGACAAAACCTGACAGCTTCAAGGATATTCTATAACATATCTGACTGTTCACTCTACAAATTCCTGATCATAGAGCTTATGATACACCAAGCTGGCAGTAGCACTCAGGTTTTCCACACTGTCAGTCATCATTTTTATTTCGTCGCCAGAGACTACTTCTCTTTCAACTGCCTTCTAAATGAGTCATTTGTGTTAATGTATTCATTTGTACCTTTTTAAATTGTTTAAATTTTCATTGCTAAGTAGTACTCCGTCATATATATGTACTACAGTTTTTTTTATCCACTCACGTAGACAGGCAGTTGAGTAGTTTGTAGTTTTTAGTTATTAATAAAAACTGCTGTAAAATATGCATAGAAATACTTTGATGTACATATATCTTATTTTTCTTATATAAATCCCTGGGAGTTGAACTATTGGTCATAGGATTGGTATAGATTTAGCTTTATGAGAAACTGCTGAATAGATTCTCAAAGTGGTTGTATCATTTAAAATTCCACTAACAGTATATAAAAAATTCTACTTGTTCTATATCCTTGCTAAATTTTGGAATTCTTAGTTTATAAAAATTCAGCCATTTTAACGTGTGTGTTGATGGTATCTTAGTTTAATTATATTAAATTTTCCTGAATACTAATGATATCAAGTACTTTTCCACATGCTATTAGCCTTTCATTTATCTTCATTATCATTCCTTTATTATCTATCTTCATTATTTTTACCAGTTTTTAATTTACTTATGCAGTTATTTTAATTTTTTTTACTTTTTAGGGCTTCACCTGAGACATATGGAAGTTCCCAGGCTAGGGGTCGAATTAGAGATACAGCTGACATCCTATTCCCAAGCCACAGCAACATGGGATCTGAGCCACATCTATGACCTACACCACAGCTCATGGCAATGCTGGTTCCCTGACCCACTGAGTGAGGCCAGGGATTGAAACCACATCCTCATGGATTCATTTCCACTGGGCCACAATGGGAACTCCTATTTTTTTAACTTGAAAAATGTATTATATTTGATTTACAATGTTCTGTCAATTTCTGATACACAGCAAAGTGACCCAGTTATACATATATATTTTATTTTTAAAATATGTATGTATACTTTAATTTTTTTTCCAAGCAGTTAGGTTCACAGCAAAATTGAAAGGGGACAGAGGCTTTCCATATCCTTCCTGACCCCACAGAGTTGTATCCTCCTCTATTCCCAACATCACTCAGGATAGAACATTTGTTACAACTGATGATTCTACATGTCATTGTGTCAATATCCTATCACCTAAACTCTTGGCTTTGTTTAATTTCTTGGATATGGATAAAGCCACCTCAACTTTTTTATTGTTAGTTTCCATGATACATTTTTTTCCATCCTTAACTTTCAGCCTGCTTCTCATCAGTTTATTTAGGCTACTTATCTTATAAACTGCTTTTAATTATATCTTTGTTTTTAATTCAAAAAAAAAATCTCTGCCTTAAAAATAAGGGCTTTGTGCATAAATATATACTATAACTGGATATTTTGATTTTTCATCATTTTTCAGTTTTTTTAAATAATAGATTTTTCTTTGGTCTCTTCTGTACCTCATTTTTAGTTTCATTTAGATAATCTGAAAAGTGAGTATTTCACTTCACTTACTCTGTCTGCTTTTTAGTTATATCTATTCACATTGCTGAGAGATGCTTCCTTGACGTATCATCATCTATTTTAGTACCAAATAAATACTCTTGCATTTTCCTATATATTTACTATCGCCATTGCTCTTAATATTTTTTTTCCTGAATTTCCAACAGACTTTCTCAACTTTTTCCTTCTGAAAATAAATTTATTTCACTAGCATTTTGGAAGTATATTTCCATTGGTTAAAAAATTTTAGGGTACGTTTTCATTCATGGAGCACATTGGGATGTCTTTCCATTTTCTTCCAGCCAATATTGTTATAAGAAGACAGCCATCATCAACCGTACATATCATACTGTTTTTCTAAATGCAATGCATCTTTTTGCTTTGTTTTTAAGATTTTTCCCTTTGTCTTTCATTTGCGGGAGTTTGCTGTGATGTGACTAGGTTTGCTTTCCTTTGTTCTATTGACATTTTTTCCCACCAAATTTTGAGGAAATTTTATCCACTTTAGGACTGTCATCCATTGTTTTAGTTTTTGCTTGTTTCCGTGTGTGTGTGTGTGTGTGTGTGTGTGTGTGTGTGTGTTGGCACCATTATTTCTCTCCTTTCCTAGAATTCCAGTATATGTAATTTTTATCACTTGATCCTGTTTCTGTTACCAAGACACACCTCTCTCTCTCTCGTCGGATTATATTACTTTCGCTTCACGCCTAATGAGCCTTTGTTCTACAGTCTTCAGTCTGGTGTTTATCACATTTAGTAAATTACTGATTTCAGATACTGTGTGTGAACATGGTCTTTACCTGTTTCTTGTATCTCAAGGATAATAGTGCTATGTTGTTTTCCAGTGTCTGGAAACAGTTACCTTATAAATTTTGTCTGTTTTTATAGTTTTTCATGTTAGGTAGTTAAGTCCAGTAACAGTCACTCCTGTGCTGAGGGAGAAATCACCTATGTTGTCTTTTTTTATGTTGTCTACAATGTTTATATCTGATATGACCTATGACTACTATTATTCTTGTGCAAGTATAGTTGAAAGAATTGATTCATAGTACCTAAGAGGTATAGGTTTGTAAAAGTTTAGATAATGATGATTTGAGGTTCTTTAAAAAGGTAAAAGTGTGCTGTTAGAATGCAGTGTAGAATTAATGATGTTAATAATCAAACTAGATCAACTTTGATATCAGTTACCTTTTTATTGCTTTTGATTTATGTATCTTCGCTTGACCCTTAAATCTTCTTTTTTCTTTATTAGAGGTCTAATTTTAGAAGTTTGGGCAAACTTCATATTAAGTATCAATTACTGTTTTAGATGTGATAACTCAAATTTTCTGTCAGTAAAGTGCCGGTACTTAGAAATGATCATAACCAGTGATTTTCACATATTACCACTGAATTTATGTCAGTTCAAACAGTTATTAATTAAAATAATACAACAGAATATTTGAAATCTATTTTTGTATTATGACGTGACATTTAATTATGAGTTAATTATAACATTTGTTGAATTGTTCAAAAAAGCAGCTCTTGATTTTAGGTTTTTTGTTAGAACTTTGTCATTGGTTTGTAGATGGTCTGTATGCTTCACATGCATAAAATTTGACATTGCTTTATACTTTGATTCAAATTATTACCTATTCTTACCTCTTAAACTAATCTTAAATACTAAATTATAGAATATTTATTGGTTATAATATATTACCTTTCTAATGAATAATGTGAGAACATTCTAGTGACCTGTTTCTGAGCTTCAACAGATTTTCCACTCATGGAACCCAATTTCAAACATAGGATACATCCTTATAGTAAAACATGTTTTTACACACCTTAATATGATAGAAAATGCCTCTAACAAATTAATATTCTAGTTCTATTTATCTCTTATTTTAAGTACATGAATTTAGGTGAGCCTTTCCATTTTCCTAATCCCAATGATCCTATCTATAAAATTGCTATGAAGCATTATATCAGTGTTTCTCAATTAATGCATGCATGGATTTCCGAGGGGAATAACTGTACAAATCTGTATTTACTCACATTATTATTTGATACAGCCAAACATAAAACTTGGGAGTTAAGATGGTGCAAATTCTCTGCTATTCCTCAAGCTGAGAAATGGAGTCCAGTTCCATCTCCTTAAATCTGGGCTGGATTTGGGGACTCACTTGACATAGAGAATATAACAGAAATGATGTGCAATCCCTAAGGCAAGGAGATGAGTCTTGTTGTTCTACCAGGGAGGGCGTCTTGAAAACTCTGTGAGCCCTGAGCAGCTATGTAAGAAATCGGACTATCATAGACCATTCATTGGGAGAAGATTAGCCATGGGTCTCTAGTGTTTCTGCATGTTCCATGATCAGAGTTGCTGATTGATATTTTGATGTGATTATCCTTTCAATAATGTTTCTAGAGTGAACAGTCTTGAAATGTATGGGGTGTCTCCATCAAAGCAGAGGGCAGGCATGCCTACCAGCCATTATGGAAAATTTACATTACCCAAGTTTAGGATTTTTCTCAAGGAATAGAACTTACTATGTCTGTTGGAGTAGTTGCCTTAGGCTGTGGGACCTGAAGACTTGGAAAACTGATAGAACATAACAGAATATATGCCACTATTGATGCTGCTTCCTGTGTTGAGAGTCATTTATCTGTGATCCAAGAGGTTCATGTCTTCTACTTACATTCTTTAAGGTGTGACAGTCTAACTTTTCACTTAGGTAAAATCTCAGACCCTTCATTTCTTGCCACTTGCCTACCAGAGAGGCCTCCACTGTTGAGACTAGCCTTTCGTCATGCCCAAAAAATACCAGGCCCTCTAGACCAGTTCCTCTGCCAGTTGATTATCACACAGTGATCTCAGCACCACAAAGCAAAAGACCCCCCCCCCCAGCTGAGCATATGCATGTCAAGAGGTACTGAAATAATTCTTGGTTTAAGCCACTAAGTTTTGAGATACTTGGTTACACAGAATGAGCTAACTGGAACAGAGCAGTTACATGAGTAGATCTATGCTTGGAGAACATGCATCTGAACTCAGTATGATTGGAGGAATAGTCAAGCAATAGCAAAGTGGTCCCTTGGAATCATTTAGGGCAAAGGAGATAACTACATGAGAGGAGCAATAACGTAAAGCAGAGGAGTGTGAAGATGCCACTTACTACATGAGCAAGCATTTGTTGAGAAGGCTAAGGGCTGTGTATGGACTATTATATTGTTTAATTCTCACAACTTGAGTAAGAAACTTTACAAATAAACAGTAGAAAACATAGAAACTAAATTACTGTGGTATAAAATGAGAGAGGTTGGACTCATAACCAGATTTGTCTGATTCTATTATTCTATATTACTACAGCATTGTGCTTCCATTTAAAAATCCTCTATAACTTCATTGATTTGAATGATGCTCTGATTCATTTTTAGATGAGGAAAGAGAAGAGGGGGGAACTCTCTTTTGTTACCATTTCCACATAATAGCACTGCAGTTTACACTCAAAGTACCCCTTTGAATCAGGTGACGTCATTTCATTTTGCAGTTGAATAAATGGTGGATGAGTGGCTGATACATGATTGACATCATAATCATCCAGTTCTTTTAGTTACATGATTCTTTAGTGTTTCTCTTGAAACCACTCAGTTTTGTTTTATCTGATGTAAATTTTTTTTTCTTTTTTTTTTCTTGCTTTTTACCTTTTATGTAGAGCCGCACCCGCGGCATATGGAGGTTCCCAGGCTAGGGGTCTAACAGGAGCTGTAGCTGCCGGCCGTCACCACAGCCACAGCCACAGCAACGTGGGATCTGAGCCGTGTCTGCGACCTACACCACAGCTCACAGCAACGCCAGATCCTTAACCCACTGAGCAAGGCCAGGGATCGAACCCGCAACCTCATGGTTCTTAGTCAGATTCGTTAACCACTGAGTCACGAAGGGAACTCCTGATGTAAATTCTAAATAATAATTCTACCTCTTGGCATTATAAAAGTTAACGTTTGTCTAACATCCTTCTGAAAATTAAGTGTTTGCACAGATTATTCTAATTTAAGGTATTCTTAAAATACAAGTCCTTAAAATTGTTCTAAAACAAATCCTATGGCATAGATCCCTCACAGTCTGTGTGAGAGTATCAAATGGTCTTATTTAAAAGAGGATGGTTATTATGTCCCTCAAATATCTTTATTTACAAGTTAAATCTGTTTTTTTTTTTTTTTGCCATGCAAGGTAGCCTATTAGACAAATCTTTCTCTCTTTTGCAAAAAAATTCAAAACCAACTAAAAGTTTAAAATACAAATTTTATGATGTACAGTGAGATGTCACATTATTTTCAATCTTGATTAATAATAATATTTAAGAACGAACCCTGGACTAGGAATAGGAGGTTTGATAGCATCTGAAATTTGCCATTAATGAGATACATGCTGTACAGCTTTTTCTCAAACCTCATGCCTTTCCTTATGTATAAACTGAAGATTTACTGGGCCACTAAAGATACATTCTAAAGTAATGTGTTACACAATGTAATGATTATATGATTCTAAATTTTGTCAGAGATTTCATTTTATGTCAAATACTCTGGATTGCCTACTGTGTGCAAAACACTATGTAGAGTGTTGTTGATGTCTATTGTTAACAGAGTAATGACCCTCCCAAGTGGCCTGCCCCCTAGTTCCCTAACTCTGTGAGTATATTTTATCCCAAAGAAGAAAAATGAAGATTACAGCAATTAAGATTGCTAATTAGATGACTTTGAGAAAGGGACATTATCCTAGATTATCTTTTGTAAACTCAATGCAATCACAAGGGTCTTAATAAGTGAAAGAATGGACTAGGGAGTAAGAATCAGAGTGATGAGATGTGAGACTCAAATGGCCCTAGAGTGCTATCTTTGAAGATGGAAGAGGGCCACAAGCCAAGAAATGTGGGAAGCCTCTAGAAGTCAGAAAAGACAAGGAATGGATCTCTCCTGAAGTCTCTGGAAGGAACATAATCTGACAGCCTTTGGATTTCAACCCAATGAGACCTAGTTAGGACTTTGACCTTCATAAATGTAACATAATATATTTGTGTTGTTTGAAGCCACCAAGTTGATGGTTACTTGTTATAGCAGTAATTGTAAGTGAGTACATGGTGCAAATGTGAAAAAAAACATATCTGCCTTCAGAGAGTTTGCATTCTGTCATAATAAATAAGCTGAGTGTATACTGAATTTATACATGGTAAAAAATGACAAATATACTCAAGGAAATGAACACTTGAACTCAGCCCACTATCTACTAAATTCAAAGACAAGTGACACTGTAAATACATTCAGCCAGCCTGGCACTAGGTTCCAGCTCGTAGTAATGATCACAGCCCAGAGCCATTTGACCCACGTGGAACTTAGTCTCATGCAGTGGAACAAATATTAAGTCACACAAATAAAATATCAACTTAAAAATATAATGACAACTGGAGGAACGATACATGTTTCTCAGCATATAAGAGTGGCATTTGAAATAGGCAGGAAGGTCCCAGAAGACCTCTCAAAAAATGTAGTCATTGAGCTGAGATCTGAAGGATAAGGGAGGGTTAGTTAGTCAAGGAAGAAAAAAACATTTTAAGGCATAGTCCTTAAGGTGGGAAGAAGATGGCAAAGAAAAAATAAGGGACTAAAAGCCTCATGTGAATAGAGATGAGAGAAGGAGATAGCTGGCAGTGAGAAGAGGCTGAATACATAGATTTGGGTCAGACCATTCAGGGCCACTTTAAAGCTTTGAATTATTTGAAAGCTAGTTAAAAAATTGAGTGATTTTGAATAAAAGGGTGCATAGTTAGGTTTGCATAGCAACGAGTTCACCCTGTGTATACTATGTGTATGAAAGAGCTGTGTGGAGGTAGGTATGTGTGGTGTGTATGTGTATATATGAATGTGTATACAAATATATCCATACAGTGTATGTATATGGTGTATACATATATATATAGATATATGTATGTATACACATGTGCATATATATATATATATACACACACGTGCGTATATATACATGGATGTATGTGTGTGTGTATATAGGTATAGGTATATATATGTATATATCCCTATCTATCCATCGAACCACACACACTAAAACACACAAGAAGGCCTGCTCTAACCCATCAGAGATGATTTGTAGTCTGAAGTACCATAATTAAATTGGATGTAGATAGAATTGAGGAAACTTTTGTGATAACTGAATCAACTTGCTGTGAAATCAGGGAAGAGGATGTCTTAAGCCTGGTGATCATTGTAAAATGCTGATGGAATCAGTACATCCATAATTAAAAAGTAACTAACCTATATTTAATGCTTACGTGTTGCCAAGCACCATCCTTAGAACTTGGTATGGATTATTTTACACTCAGAGAAACACTAGGAGATAAATGCTTTGTCACAGTTTTGAATAAGAGAACCTTGAAGAACAGAGAAATGAAGTAAAGTCCCAATGTTACACAGCTAGAAAGTTAAGCATCAAGGATTTGAACATGAGTAGGCCTCTATATTTTTGCTACTGCTGTGGAAATTATGCATGTGATACAGTATCAAGGAAGTCATTAGAAACTTCAGTGAGAGTTGTTCTGGTGGAATAAGGAGGATAGAAATCAAAAAAGTAAGTTCCTAAGTATCTGTTGACTTTCCTTTTCTCAGAAAAGTAAGAGGGAGGGAAATTGCCCCTAGTGGGAAACGACACAAGTTGTAAGGGTAATGGAACTGATCTAAGGAATTTTCCTTTGTGGCAAATCAGGTAGCAT
>PVHT020004020.1:14345870-14382188 GCA_004024745.2 Catagonus wagneri
CAAAGACATATACAGGGGGGAATAACTTCTGTGGTATTAGACAAGTGAAAATCAGCCCTATTCTTTTTTAAATTGAAGTTAAAGTATACAAGAACAAAAATCGTTACTGAGTGAAACAGTATAAGCTAGGCATCAAACCGTACCTCAGCAACATTGCAACTCTAGCCAGAAAAAAAAAAAAAAACAAAAAAAACTGCAAAGTAGCTTGCTTATAAAGCACTTTGCATCAAATTCCTCTACAAAAACTGTCCATAGATTTTGCTGCATTATATTTCGGACGAAGTATTTGCCCTAGAGCTAATAAAATGAAATCTAAGTGTTGGGTACTTCATATATACCAGAAACTATGCTAGGCTTTAGGGAGATTCAAATTATGAGAAGAGATTCTCACCCTCCAGAAGCTTATCGTCATTCCAGTTCAGCTAAAGAAATCCTAATCTCAATAAAAATTTTTATTGCAAACATGCTATACTACATACATAAACCACTCTTAAGAGAAGATAAATTTATTGTCTTCCAAAGTGACAGCCATTTTGAAAACATATAAACTAATTTTTAAAATCAATCAAACCACTGAATCATAATTCAAAAATTAAATGATGGAAGTTAAATTATTAAACTGAAAAAGTAATATTTAACACTATAGTTCAAATTAGTATATAAGATTGAAATACCACTTCTAAATCCCATAGAAATATTAGACAGTTTTGCTGGTATTTTCACTTTTTTAGTCAATCACTTGTTTGTACAAAATTAATTTCTTATGTAATTTTTCCCTAACAAAGAAATCGGAGGATAAAAAAAAAAAAAGGCAGCTCAAGTAGAACATGTTATCATGGTCTGTGGTCCTTTCAAACCTAATCTTCCAACTAAATAGAAACTAGGTTTTTCAGTTAACGGTGTGAAATGAGTTGGTTCTGCCAGTGCACTTTTCAGTGAATAAACTGTAATGTTAAAAGGGCATCAACTGGTATTAACTAGCAGTTTCAAGAGAGGCCACAAACTGAGTGGATAAGGAAATCAAATTACTCTCTCAGTCCTTGGAGCCACTGTTAAAGTTTTTGAGGTTCTCAGAAAAAAAGGAGCTTGTACATCTTACATTGCCTTTACCTTTTTTGAAGATTATCATAAAATTTTATTGCCCTGGCACTAAATTTTCTTAAGAAATGAGCTTTGGTAAGTCAGGATTATGTGATTAGAGTTGCACCAAGTCTCAACTGGAATTAATTTCTAGAAGACACTATCCCATATTCCCCGATTCAGCATTTCATTCTTTATAGTTTCATAATAATGTCAGCCTATGGGCAATCTTACTAGCCAATTTTTGCTCTATGTTTAGATTATTATTATGGTTAAATGTGTGATACATCTGAGAAAGGGAAGCAAAATAGTTGTCTAGAATAATATATTAATATTTATAAAGGTAAGTTTTATGAAATCTCAATTTTAGTTAATTTTGCTTCAGAGAATGCAAGAGCTCCCCTTAGGCACAATTTGTCTGTTTTTGCTCACTCATCTAAGATCTTAAACATCACTTTATAAGTGAGACTGTGCATTTTCATAAACAGTTTCTCACTTAAGCATAAAAATGGAACTTAATATTGTGATGTTGAAAAGAAATTGTACTGTTGTCAGATTGCCCCAAAACAAATACTATGAAGTTTTTTTTTATCAAATTGGATAGGCAGGTAATCAACTTTGTATAAACTTCCTAAGATAAACATCTCTACACATTTCATAGAAAAAAGAAAGTACATATTTTTTTAAAAAAATTATTTATAAAACAGAGTAAATGAGATTTTAAAAAAATTATTTATAAAACAGAGTAAATGAGACTAGTAAATACATGAACCGTGAATAGTTAAGGCCTTTTTACTCAGCGAAAGTGTGATAGTTTTGAAGTCAGTGATATTCTATCTGTAAAAATAGGAGCCAGGAATATCAGTCTTCCGAAGTAAAATAAAAATGTTCATTTGCAACTGAAAGGCAAATTGAACCCTAGGCTGCTTTGTTTTAGGTGAAGCCAGTGTTTTCTGATAAAATTTTTGAAAATTGAGATGGAATATAACTACATATGAGAAAGGAGATTTAAATCGCTATATTTAAATTAATCCACAATATTTTGAAAGCAAATTTAAAAGTCCACTTCCATATCTTGTTTATAATTGAGTCAGGTCACAACCCCTTTGAAAATTACATGATACATGTTACTTATGCCACAGGACCTTCGTGATCTTTGGTTGACTTAGAGTTTTGACCTTGCCTGAGAACACAAAGCATTCCTGTTAAGTGATGGAGAGGTCACTGGACTTACAGCATAGTTTAGTGTTTTATTTTAACAGTTCAGTAATAGGGTGAAGGGAAACAATCCTGAGAATGACCGTAAAATATTTATTGCCTTTTTGTTATTAAGATCTCTTAAGATAATTGCTTGTGGAATTATAACATCTTTTTAGGACTTCTAGATTTAACACAAATTTATGCTGATCATATTTCATTTCTGCTATTTTACATGGGTTAATTTTCTTGAAATTTATTGTATTTGAGAGCTCAGGTTTATTTAAAATTCATGGCTTGACTAGAAACAGTGTATTTTTCTCTTAATGATAAGATCAAGTTATGGTTCTATTCCTCAGAAGGACTATATGAAATGTTCTAATGTTGCTCATATGTTGATAAGTTAATTATGTGTAATTAAGTGTAATGCATAGCATTTATATGTAAATATGTGTTTAAAGAGTCTAGATGTCTTTAACTGTTTGCTGAATTTTTCTAAATACTACCGTGTAAGTGAGAATCTATGATCATTTCTCTTGTAAGTAACTAATCTGAGCTAGTGAAGGCTATACAAACATTGGGATTCCTGAAAATGCCCTTTTGAAAACTGATCCATGTAATTTCAGAATTTCAAATGTTAAAGAAAATGTTACAGCATATGGGGGGAAAGCGTATTAAGAAATTTGGGGAGTTCCAGTCTTGACTCCGTGGGAACAAATCTGACTGTCATCTGTGAGGATGCAGGTTCAGTCTTTAGTCTCACTCAGTGGGTTAAGGATCCGGCATTGTCATGAGCTGTGGTTCAAGTTGCAGATGTGGCTTGAATGTGGCATTGCTGTGACTATGGAGTAGGCCAGCGGCTATAGTTCCGATTCGACTCCTAGCTTGGGAACCTCCATATGCCCTGGTTCCAGCCGTTAAAAAAAAAAAAAAAAGAAAAAAATTTGCAAGATGAATCTTCATCATATTCAAACAGCCAGTTTTCATGAATTACAGGCATGCTGTCTTGAGAGATTTTATTTACATAAAATCAGTAAATGATTTTTTCATGTAGAATTTTTTAAGAGACTTTTTATGCATGTGTTCTCTATGTACTCAAGAATTTTACTTTATTTTCTAATAATTTACCGAAAAAAGAAATGAACTAATTTCATCATTTTTCTTCTTTTAATTTGAACTTTATGATATACAGTTAACAAAATAAAAATGCACGTTATGTATATAGTTTGATAAGTTTTGACACGTCTCTCTCTCTTAGTTTTTTGTCTTTTTAGGGCCGCATCCACGGCATATGGGTGTTCCTAGGCTAGGGGTCTAATCGGAGCTACAACGGCCAGCAGACGACACCACAACCACAGCAACGCGGGATCCAAGCCACATCTGCAACCTACACCACAGCTCACGGCAATGCCAGATCCTTAACTCACTGAGCGAGGCCAGGGATTGAACCCACAACGTCATGGTTTCTAGTCAGATTCATTTCCATTGCACCACGACGGGAACTCCGACACATCTACATCAATGTAACTACCATTAAAATTAAGATATTGAACAATTCTTTCATACTGACTCTTTTAAAGTCAGTCTCCCCAACCCCCAAATCAGGGAATCACTGGTATAGTTTACATTGTCTTAGGGTAGTTATATCTGTTCTATAATTTAACATAATTGAAATTATGAAGTTTGTTCTTGGTCTGACCTTATTTGCTCGTAATGATGTTTTGGAGATATAATCAAATTGTCGCATATACCTGCTTTTCTTTTGTTTCTGAATAGTGTAATATTATAAACCAACATTTATTCATTCATCTATTGATAGAAATTTAGTTTGTTTTCACCTTTAGTAATTACGAATATTGTTAATATAATTATTCATGTATGAGGCATTATGTAAATAAATGGTTGCATAACTATCATAGGTACCTAGAAGTGGAATTGCTGGTTCTTTTCAGTTTCTTTCAGCAGTGTTTCATAATAATCAGTGTATAGATCCTGGAATAAAATTCATTCGGGAATGATACATTTATTTTAAATACTTTTTTTGTGGATCAGTGCATCTATATTCATAAGGATTATTGGCCTATAATTTCCTTTCTTAATAGAGGTTTTGTCTGATTTTTTTTGCATCAAAGATGTCCTTTAGAGATTTGTGTTTCAAAGTAATAATACTGTTCTCCAAAAACAACTTAAGAAATGTTTTCTGTTTTCTGAAAGCATTTGTGTAAGCTTGAAATAGTCTGTTAATATTTGGTAAAATTCTGTGAAATCAAGTGGTCTCAGGTTTTTTGTGAAAAAGTTTTCTAATTAGCAGTTCAGTTTCTTTAAGAGTGGCAGGGTATATTTTCTATTTATGGTTTTGTCAATTTATAGTAACTTGTGTCTTTCTAGACATTCCACTTAAATTATTCAGTATTGGTTTAACTTATAATATTCCTTTTATATCATTTGACATCCATAGATTGTGTAATTTGTCATTCTTGATACTGGTCGTTTTTGTCTTTATTTTCTTCTTGCTAAATTTAAAATTTATCAATATTCTTGTTCTTTTTAAAGAACTAACTTTTGATTTCCTTTCTACTGCACTGACTAGGTCATTGCTCTTTATTACTTATGTTCTTCTAATGTTCTCTCTTCTATTATTTCTTAAAATACTAAATTTTTAATGTGAGATATTATTTTCTTAGATAATCATTTAAAGCTAAAAAATTGTCCTCAAAGCAGTGTTTTACCTTTTTGTTTTACAAATATTCATATGTGGTGCTTTCATGATCATTCTTTTCAAAGTATTTTCTAAATTTATTTTCATTTCTACTTCTGCCATGGGTATTTTGATATAAAGTGCTTAATTTCAAAACGTTTGGGGTCCTTGGAGTTGTTTTTGCTGTTTTATTTTTTTCTCTTGTAATGCCATTGTGTTCAGAGTACATGCTCGCTGTAATTCAAGTTTTTAAAATTTATTGACTGTTGTGTGTGTAGGGCTCAGCATAATTGTCTATATTGGTGAATATTTTGTGTACAGTAACACGAAATTTATATTCTGTATTGAATGAAGTGTTTCATAAATTTTATAAATTATTTTATATTATCTTGAAATTCAAGTCTTCTGTATTTTTTTTTGATTGCTAGTAGTATCAGTTTTTGAGAAGAATTTAATCACCAGTATAACAAAATTATTTATTTCTCACCGATATCTCACCTAGTATTTGCTGTACTTATTATGTGTATATATTTGTATATATACTTGTTATAATGGCTATCTGTACATATAAATATATACATATGTTTGTGTATATATCTGTATGCCTATGGAATATGTATATATAATTTTACCTGCATATACATTTAGTTTTATTATATGATCTTAATTAATCTCTTATTATTATGGCATTTCCTTATATATACCTAGTAATACTCCTTAATCTGATGATGTTGTTAATATAGGTACTCCATTTGTATTATGTGTTTGCATATTGTATCTTTCCCCATCACTTTATTTTAACTTTTCTGTGTATTTATAGTGATTTCTTGAAGTTAGGATGTAGTTGAGTTTTGTCTTTCACCCCTTTGAAAATCTTTACATTCTGTTTAGATTAGATTATTCACATTTACTGTAGTTACGGATAAATTCGGGTTTAAGCCCACCATTTTTCTATTTTCTATTCATCCTTTGTGTTCTTACTCTTTTTTTCTTTTTTTCTGTATTGATTTTAAAATATTTTCTTTTTCGAATCCTGTATTAGCTTATTAGGCATGTTCTTAATATAATTCAGTCATAATTATAAGGTTTAAATATACCTTATTAACTTTTCATAGTCCATGTTCAAATAGTTTTATCTACTCTTTTTAATGTAGAAACCTTTTAAAATTGCACCTGAATTTCTCCTTTCTGTCATTTTACTGTCACGTCTTTTACTTCTACTTCTAATATCATCTTTCAAATATATTGCTTTCATTTTGTTTTGAATAGCTGATTACTTTTACAGAAATTATATAAATACATAAATGTATAAATATATGCATATTTATATACATAGAGAAATTTTAAATAAGTAGTTCTCATGAGTATGGAGATATGATAAATAAAAAATCAGCAAGCTAGTTTAGTTGGCTGGATACCTCAAAAAGATTTACAAGTCAAGTCCAAAAGCAGTGTACTAGCCATACTCCATGAATTGGTATATAATAGCATGTTTTCTGGCCATTTTTTTCCCCAAAAGTGCACAAGCAGATCTACTGCTTGAAATTTTGTTCCCTGTAAGGATTTACCTTTAACTTTGCCCCTGTTCCTAGGGATGTTCTAGCAAAGGACTTGCTAGTGCTACAACGGTCTGTACTTGGGAGCAATGACTATGTACTGTGCAGAACCACTGCAAACCAGGTATGAATTTTCTCTTCCTCTGTGGGTTAATCATTGGGAACTCTCCATGAGACTTTAGTACAGCAGGATTAGGAACCATGGCTATTTGGGGCACTTCTTTATGTAACTTACTTGTGCTTTCAGGAACTGTTTTGACCCTATATGCCACTTCCATTCAATAAGCAGGTCCTGATATATATGTCCAACTTTATGGCTTGGTAGGTTAAATAATACCGAGTTCGTAATGGGCAGTGCAGGTCACATGGTCTTTGGTGTTTTATCATTAAACATTCTACTCTATAAAGGTCCAATAGCAAGTTCAATACTGTTTCTCAAATGGAGAGTAGTTATTTACAGAGGATGGCCAGGCTTTATATAAAGATCCTACAGCCTTGCACTGTGCTTCAGACTTAAAGGTCTTAAGGCATCAGGAGCTTTCCTCTCTCAATGGACATTTCAAGCATCCTTGAATCTACTGGATCGTATGGCCCAAATGGCAGTGCAGGTTCCGTGGTAACCTGAAACTATTGTAAAGCCTTTTCTTGTTTTAGGTCCCACTCAGTTTTCCAGATCACTTGGTAAATGGGACAGAGTAGAACACCCTAATAAAGAGTATGTTGCATCTAAAATTCAGAAAGGCCCAGCACAAGAGATTATTCATTATGGGCTCAAAATGCATTGTATCATCCAGACCATTTCCAAATTATTTCCAATGGATGAGCTTCACTTGGAAATTAAAGTAGAAAATCCTGCTAAGCTTTGTCTGCTTCTGTAGTGCAAATTAGCATGCAAGATTCAGAGAATTGCAAATGTCTTTGATCACAGACTAAAGGAGATATCTAAGTAACGGTGTGTAGTATTATCAGAATAGCCTAAAATGAAGTATGTTCATTTGTTATCTAAAAAGTTTTACTTTTCTAAGAAGTTGCATTTTTGTATGAATTGATCTTTCAGTGTTTTAATACATTAGCTAAGCAAAGTCATCTAATTTTCTCTAGTTTCTAAACCATTGAGAAATTAGAAGCAAATGATTCTATACATACAGAAAATGCAGAAAAAAATTTAATAGTATGTTACATCTTTATTGATCTAAAATTCTCTGTAGACAGGAACTGAATGCCATAGTTGAGTGCCATCATTGACTGCAAAACTGATGAATATGTTTTGAATTAAACTCTAGATTCATAGGTATGATATATAGTGATGTAGCAAGGGAGAGTACTTCGGATTTTTTCTAAAACTTCTAGGCTTAGTAATTTTAAGGAACACTATATCATCTCATACCTGTCGTCATGGCTATTATCAAAAAAATAAAGACGGGTATTGACAAAGATGTAGAAAGTATTTGTGAATAACTAATAAGAATGCAAAATGGCACAGATGTAATGGAAAACAGGATAGAGGCTCTTCAGAAATTAAAAATAGAACTACCATATGATCCAGCAATCCCATATTTGGTTATTTATGTAAAGTAATTAAGATCAGGATTTTAAAAAGATATTAACACTTACGTTCATTGTAGGTCTATTATAACCAAAGTGTAGAGGTAAAAAAAACAGCTAAATATCCATTGGCAGATAGGTGAATGAATAAAGAAAATGTCATACTACATACAATGATAGTCATCCCTTGGTATCCATGGGGTATTAGTTCCAGGACCCCCATGAACACCAAAATCCTTGATGCTCAAGTCCCTTATAATTGGCATAGTGTTTATGTATAATATATACATAATCTTCCGTTATATTTTGTATTATCTCTAGATTACTTACACTAACTAACAATGTAAATGTTATGTAAATAGTTATTGTATTATGCGAATGTTTTGCAAATAGTTGCCGGGGTGTGGCAAATTCCAATTTTGCTTTATTGAGCGTTCTGCAATTTTTTTCAAACTCTTTTGATCCACATTTGGTTGAATCCAAAAAATGCAGAACCTGCAGATATGGAGGGCCAGCTCTATACTATTCAGCCTTAGAAAAGAAGGAAGTTCTACAACATGTAACAACGTGGATGAAACTTGAGGACATTATGCTAAGTAAAACAAGCTAGTCACAGAGGCAAATACTCTGATACCACTTTTCCATTTATTTTAAGAAAATGGTAGTTTTCTAAGGTATATATTCACATAATCTAAATTTATTCTTAAAAATGATCTATGCAAGTTAAATAATTTCCTAAACTTCACATTTTTAATTATTGTTATGAACCTTATTTGTTTCTTATTTTAAGGAAAAGGCTATTTCCATACAGTGCTTCAAAGAACAGGAAAGTCTTTATCAATAGTCTCAATGCTTGCTGCTCATATATTTCAAAAAGCTTTTTTATGTATTTTTACCCCCATTAGAAATATGGCCTTCTTTTCATGCCACAAAAATATTTTATACCACTCTCTCTGAAACAGAAATTTGCATTCTACTAGGGAAAATATAAATGATATCTGTATGTATTTATAATATATGCAGTTTTCTCTTCCAAATTGGAAATTTCTAAGTCAAAAATCATTAAGAAAAAAAAGGAAAATCAAAATTTTGAGGAGATCCCCATGCCTGTGAAAACTCCATGAGTTTTCTAACTAGGTATATTTAAAAAAAATGGGTTTCCCATTGTGGCTTAGCCAGCTAAGAACTGGACATAGTGTCAGTGAGGATGTGGGTTTAATCCCTTGCTTGGCTCAGAGGGTTAAGGATCTGGGGTTGCCACACACGTTGTACCATAGGTCACAGTTATAGCTTAGATCTGGTGTTTCTGTGGCTGTGGTGTAGGCCATCAGGCAGCTGCAGCTACATTTTGAACCTTAGCCCAGGAACTTGCCTATGCTGCAGATGAGGTTGTTAAAAAAAAAAAAAAAAAAGAAGCAAAACTTGCTACTCTGTGTATAGCATTAAAGCTCAAGTTTGTATAAAATTAATTTGCTTTGAATCATCATCTCCTAGTTGTTTTCATACTGCTTCTGAGAAAATTGTAGACCTTTTACTGGGCATTCAAAAAGTAGATTTGAACAGAAGTTTTAATAAAAAGCCAATTTAGAGAAAAGTCGGTATTATTCCAGAGTCCATTTTTTAGGTGAATACAAAGGACAGTATTGTAGAGTCAAGAATTACCATTGGTTTTAAATCCAACTAGAAGAATGCTCCTGTCCAATTACTCATGTCACCCTTAGAATTGCTTTGACCTACCCCATATCTCTGATTCAGGAAGACTAATCTACAAGGTTCATTGATGTTGCATGCTTTATTTACCTATTTTTACAACCATTTAAAAAATAAAAATTACATGTATGTGCTAAAAAGAGTAAAAAACATAAAGATACAAGCACAAATATTATATTTGAAAGCAGAATATAATTAAATATTTAAAACAATAACATTGTTAAAACATCTTTTGCAAATATAACATAAAAAGAGAAGAATCACAATAAAATGGTGAGTGGATATAATACATAAGTGAAGGAGATATAAGAATTAATAAAGAAGAACATGAAAAATGTTTTAGTTAAAAGTCTAAGGTTCTAGATGATTAGGTTTCTAAGACAAAGATAATTGACAAATATTAATCACTAGAGTAGAAAAACCTGGTAGAAATTGTAGCTTAAAATTAGGAAATAATGATTCTCAAGCTAGCATACATGTGTTTGTTTACTGCTGCCACTTATAAGTAAAACTCCGTAAACTGTTTTTATAATTGTGCTTCTGTGTTTTCTCTTAGTTAAAATATGTGCAATGATAGCATATTTACCTTATGAGGTAAGTGCTAGTATTAAAGAAATTAATATTTTAAAGCATTTGTAATACTGCGTGGCCAATGTAAACAGTTGTATAAACAATAGCAGTAAACCACAGTCTAAAAAAAGTAGTAGCATAATAAATAAAAATTACAGCCTGATAACATTTTGGAATATAGATAATAGGAAGTCAAACATGATATACTTTTAAAGGAACAGTGGACTTACATCTGATAAATTGATGTGCTAGATAATGCCAAAGTGTTCCTACAATTATTTTGATGATAGAACACGTTTAAACCTAGAAGGAAAAAAAGTGGACTCAGTTTTCACTTATATATGCACAGTTCAAAAAATGTAAATTGGAAACTACAAGAAGGAAAAAGACATTCCTAGGAAACAATTTAAGAATAAAGAAATGATCTATAGGAGTTCCTGTCGTATCTCAGTGGAAACAAATCTGACTGGTATCCATAAGGACTCAGGTTCGATCCCTGGCCTGGGTCAGTGGTTAACGATCAGGCATTGCTGTGCCCTGTGGTGTAGGTCGCAGACACGGCTTGGATCTGGGGTTGCTGTGGCTGCGGTGTAGGCTGGAGGCTATAGCTCTGACTAGACCCCTCGTTTGGGATCCTCCATGTACTGTGGGTGCAGCCCTAAAAAAGACCAAAAAAAAAAAAGATGGTCTGCAGAGATATTAAATTAATTATTAATAAATAATTACTCTAAAATACCAATAAAATTAGGCAAAATTAAAGTATTTAGAGAAAGATATGTCAGTATCCCAAAATAGTCATTTTCATTGAGTTTTGGATATGTAGATTGTTCCCTCTGAAAGTTATGCTTTGGAAAGTTTAATAATATTATTTATTGCTAAACATCTATACATGTATATATATACATATTATGCACTTTTTTTTAATATAGAGCACCCCTTCCTATCTGAACTTCAAGTCAGTAATTACACATAGGAAACTAATTAACTATAAGTGTTTAAAAATCTGGAATTGGAAATACAAAATATACCTGTGTTAGATAACACTGTCTAACAAAGTACAGCTTCTTTGACCTAGTTGAGCAAATCACTTTTCCTTGATTTCAGCTCTAGATGTTGCTCTCCTCTAGTGTTGTAAGCCAGCTCAATTTCTCTGAGCCTTAGTGTCTTTATCCATAAGCTGAATAAATTATTAATTAACAGTCATTAAGTATTCAATAGCAATTCCTAGCTTCTAGTATGAAATTTGTAGGAATGTCTCAAATAAATGTAAATATAGAAATCTTTTTCTATTCACTGATAGAGTCGCAGTATTAAGAGTAAATAGTGAAAAGTGTTTTGAGATCATCCATGCACAGGAAAGAGGAAACTATAAATTCACTTATGCTCAAAGATTTTTAAAAGTATTATGTGAAAATAAATATTGCATAAAATTTCAGAATGTAGCCTCAGTATGAATCTTTGAGAAATACTACCTGAAATGGATGAACTAATTAAAAAAAAAGAACTGTCTAGAATAGGCTTAGCAAGTCTTGGTGTAGGACTTTTCAAAAGTAAAAATGGAACAAATTTTCCAACTTAAAATTAGAAATGTGGCCCATGTCCATTCTTTTGCAAACTGATTGCTGTTTTTATTTAAAAGCAGACATCTGTAGCCTCTCCACAGATTATGAGAATTGTGATCAGAAACACAACATATGGTACCAAGTGATGAATCTAAAGAGACAGAGCTAAGTTTAGATCTAGCTAAAATTTCTAGGTTTCATTTCAGAATTAAATGTAAGATACATTCTGGCGTCATTTATCATTACACAGAATTATATGTATGATCTCATTCTTAATTGGTTGCTAAAAATAGAAGTATAAATGTAATGCATGCTTTTATTGGTCTTTCCAAAAAACACTTGTTTTTGTTTTTTTTTATGATAGATAAACTAAAGATTTGACAATAAGGGAAAAATAAACACAAACATGAGTACATATTATCTGAAATTTCCAATGAATATGTAAGTATAAACTTCATGAATAAATGACAGGTAGATTAAAATTTTACTTAGGTACCAAAGCAATTCTGATAAAATGTGAATAATTATTTAGCCACCCTGGAATATTTTTTTATACTTTAGACTGCCTGATGATATCCATCTATTCATAGTTATAGAATTTAAACATACAGATAATTTAGTGTTCTTTTAACCCTGAAACTTCAGAAAGTTAACCTGTAATATATAGATGCAAAGTAATTTATGAAACTCTTGATGCAGAATGCGTAATGAACAAAACAGATGAAATCCTGTTATTGGTAAACTCTCCATGGTATTTCAGTAGCAAAATAAATGTGAGACTTAGAGTTAAGAATATTTTTTATATTGGTGGGGTAGAAATTGGCAGAGCTATCTCCTAGGGTTGACCAACCTTCCAGGGGCTCTCTTGTCCTTTCCCCTGATTTTAAGATATTTTTTGGTTCAGTTCTCTAATGCTTTGCTCCTTTTAGAATGATTTTACTCTTCTGATGATCCTACTACAAATTAGAAAAATTATGGGACCGTCCATCTATGATCTTGCATTGTATGCGTATTTGGACACAGAAAAATGATTGTATTACTCCTCATGCCCTTGAGAGAGGTGTGTATTGGGATGGGAACAACAGGTTTGTCATAGTCTCTTTCTAGACTGTTTCCCTAAAAAGAAAATTATGAAAACACTTTGCTTTTTTTGTTTTGTCCTACGTTCTTGAAGCCTTAGGTGAGTGGTTAAGAGCACAGACCAAGAAGCCAGAGTGCTGGGACTCAAATCCCCGTTCTAGTACTTTTTTGCTCTGGGGATTTGGGAAAGTATTTAACTTCTCTGTACCTCAGTTTTCCACTTACAGAATAAGGGAAATAGTGGTTTAATCTTACTATGTTTTTACATGTTTTATATGGAATAATTAATTTACATCAGCGTCTCACATTTAATAAAGTTAACAAATGTTAACAGTTACAATTTATTTACTATTATTTTCCTTCATTGACAGTTATTATCACCAACCACTGCTTCCTGGGCTCTTCTGGGGAAAGATGACACCAATCTCTTTGTGGCTTAGATCCCCAAATATATCATCTGTATGTTTGTTAAATCTCTGATCTCATCCAAATCTTGAAGAAGGGAAAGGTGACAAGAGATCCTTCTCAGAAATCCAGTACCATCTAAGTCATGGATATGGAATTGATTATATTTATTGTTTAAAAATCTTTCCAAGCTCATGAGAAATCTTATCTGATCTCCTCATGCTGAAAGAATTTCTAGCCTGGAAGCCTACAGTTGACCTCTTACACAGTTATTACAGCCTGACTCTTGGAGTCCAATTTTTCCAAATTTGAGATTATTTTATTGGTTTTCCATAACAATTTTATTCTGGTGTAGTAGTTAGCTGTTTGCTTGTTTGTTTTTTAATCAGGGTGTAACAAGTTACCATTAATTTAGCATGCTTGTTTGCTCATAGCTCTGTAGGTTAGAAGGCCAGTTGGGTTCCACTGGGTACGCTGCTTAGTATCTCACAAAATCTTATTTGGATGTTTATGGAGGAAGCTGCTTTGAAGCGCTTGCTTATTTTTGCAGAATCCAGTTTCCTGCAGCTGTAGGACTCAGTTCCCGTTTCCTTGCTGGTTGGTAGTTCAGAGTTACCCTTAGTGACTAGGATCTCTTAAGTTCTTTCCACCTGGCCCTTCCACAAGACTCTCCTCATGCTTCCAATCTCTGATTTCCTCTTTTGCTACCAGCTGAAGAAAAAACTCTGCTTTTAAGATTAGACCCACTTCCTATCTTAGAGGAAACTAATGAGTAATCTTAATACATTTGCAAAATTTCTTTGCCATATGGCAGAGCACAATTATAAGAGCGATACCAGGGGATAAAGGTCATGGGGACTAGTTTAGAATTTTGCACGTCACACACAAGCAATAGATATGTGAATATCTAGGGGGCCTCTTCTGTGTATAAAATTAATAGAAAAATCACAGGAATAAATAGACTCAAATAGTATCAACAAATATTTTACCAACACATACACTGTGAGTTATTTTTCATACAGCATTGCTTGCCCAAACAGTTTCTTCATAAATTACTATAGAATGAATGAATAAAAATGAGATTGCAGACAAGGCCTCATCATATCTATTTAGTCTTCATTTTGTTAGGATGAAGAATATTAATGATGAATATTCATTCTTTTTTTACTTAAGTCAAACCATTCTTACCACATTATTTTTTAAAAACTTAGTATCTGTTTTTCAAATATGATTTGTTATTTTTAAAGTGCTGTGTTTACATCATATAATATATTTTAATTATTTTTTTCAACTTCATAACATTTTCATTTTTGTTATTTCTTACTATCTAGATGTTAAAAATAAATTACTTAGTGTACTATTGTTTTATAATTTTCTTTTTTGCTATCAGATATTAAAATTGCTTTAAATTCATTAACATTATAATTGCCCCCCAAGAGTTTTTTAAATAAAAACTCCAGTCTTTGAGGAAGAACTTGGTATAAATTTGTTATTCTCTGCCCTTCTCCATGAAGGAAATAGTGATTTAGTTGCAAATTGCTTTGTATATTTTAACTGTTTTAATTATAGGGAATTTGGAATAAAAATAAGCAAAAAGTCTTTTAAAACTGCTTCATATGAGCCCCTGACTTGAGACTATATGTTGAACTAGCTGCACTCAGGTTGACCAGATAGCCCTACCCAACATCTAGTTTCAGATTTGAGGTTTAAAAATCTGTCTTTATATTTCCCTTTTTTTCGAATATGCATAGAATTTTATACACTACTTACTGTGGAACAACACCAATTTCTCATTTGTTCTTCTATTAAATAAAGTATGTAATCTAAATGATAGAAATATGTATTTACCCTATCCAATGAAAACAAAATTTAGCACTCGTGCACCTTTATCTGCCTTAATTTAACTCATTCAAAGAGGTTATACATTAGGAAGAAAGTATTTCAGTAGGTGGGTGCTAATGGGCTTAGCTTCTTATGAAACTATACAAAGTTTTGTCCTCTCATCTTTTGGATTGTACTTTTTTTCTTTTTTTTTTTAAATTTAACTTTGGACTTGAAAATGAGAGCTTTTACTCACTATAGTCATCTATATTGTTTGTCTGTGATCTATCATTTGAAAGCATTTCTTTTTAAATATCTGCCCTGGAAGTCATAATTTCCATTTGAATCCTTTAGAAGCCTGCTCACAAGATTCTTATATAAAATCTCTCCTTATTCTGGATGTTGCCTTGCCAAATGTAATATCACAAAACACTAAGGTATTTCATGTACCTGCCACTTACTGGAAATTTTTGACTCCTGGAACCATCTGTTTACTCTTGCTGCTAAAGAGCAAGAAATCCAATTAAGAATGGTGATAGAGGATGGAGAAGGCTGCTTGATTATATATTATGATTAGCCAATAGGATTTATTGTGGAGTTTTTGTTCTTAGGAAATTTCGACTACATGATAAGATTTTTTCCTAAAGGATAAAATCAGATTGAAGGACATATTAAATTTCTCATATGTCTTCTCTTAGACTTTTTTTCACCAATACTGAATGTTTCCTTTTATAGACTGTAATTTTGTATGCATATACAGAAGGGAGAAAACAAGTGTTACTTAATATAAATGTCAAAGGACCTATGCATATTTTATGAAGCTGTAATAATTGATAAATCAAGTAGAGACCAAATCAACTGAAAATAGATACCTGGGGTAATTCTAAGATCAGCTAGAGAAATTTATTCCTACACTACTCAGATAACATGCTTATATAAAGAAGAATGGCCAAAAAAGTATGAATTTTATATAAGATTTTATCATTTTCTCTACTTAGTTGAATTCCACTAGAGTTATTTTTTTATGTCGGTGGAGGAAAATGTGACCGTTACTGTAATTCCTTTTTTTTTTCAGTTAGTGAAAATTGCAGTACAAAATAGGTAATGTAACTCTACTGCTGCCCATGAACAGTAGTACCTCAGCGTATCTCTACATGAAAGCTTATTTTACTATCACTTAAGGAACTCATTACCCTTTTATGAGGCTTACATGCTGCTTTACAAATATAGCACTCTAGTAACATTATGGAAGCATCATTATTCTTTCCAGTGGCATTTTTTAAAGCAAAGAAAAACTAGTTTGAAAATAACCTCCCTAGTGTTCTTAGTCTGTGTAGAATGCTAATATTTTCCCTAACTTTGTTGAAATCTTAGGTTTTTTTTGGTTCATTCACCATATGAAATTTTTTTTAAATGTGTGTAAGCATGTATGGTTCTGATTTAAGAACCTTACAAGGTTATTAAGGAAGTTCTTTGGATCATTCAGGTTTATTAGAACAGGTTTCAGTCCCACTTCTACATAGGAGTCGACTGGAAGTACAGCATTAACTTTAGTTGAACACTGACGTCATTTTAATTCAAATATCAGAATAAGTACCTAGGTCCAGAAAGGACCTAGAAACAGCTGTATTAGAAAACAGCTATATTACAGTTAACCTAGAAATAGCTATATTACATTAATGGTTATAGAGATATGTGGCATAATCTCATGTGAGGCCTGACTCAGCTTGTTTGTTGTTAACAAAAACACAAGTACAAAATTCCGTAAGTGGCTTATTTCCCATAGAGAAAAGTTGAAAAGTTCTTTTCATACTGTTGTTAACCCTTCACTTAACTTAGAATTTTTTAAAAAAAATTAGTGCATAGCTGATTGAATTACACTAAATTCTTGGGAATTACACAAGACATTGAGTGTGTCTTATAGGGGAATATTATTTCTCTTGGTGTATGGTGAAGAAAAGAGTGCAAACAGTTAGTGCTTTGCACAGTACACTTCCATTTGCTAATTTAGGGCAGACCGATTTAAGGCATGCTTCTAAATCCACCTATCTTTTAGAAAGAGATATTTGAAATATTATAATAAAATCATTTTGCCACATGAATATCAATGACTTATGAAATATAATTTAATATATTTCATAAGGCAATAAAAGCATGACGTCAAGAATTCAGGAGGTAATAGTTCAAGTACTGCAGCAGGGACAACTAAGGACTTGTTAACTTCTCTTGCTAAATGAAAATGATAGGGTTCTAAGCATGTTGTGGCTTTCTAGAGTTAATATCTAGCAATGGTTTCAAAATATGAATACATTTGAATTATTTATTAGTGTTAACCAGCCTTCTCTTTTACCAGTACCTCCTGACTATAATATTTCTAAAATCTTAATAAAGATTGTTCTCTACATCATGGAAAAGGACCTGTAAGAATTACCTGTTCAACTTCATTTATTTATTTATGTTTGGCTGGCCCTGATTTGAACCAGGATGTATGCCAGGGCAGCTGGGGTAAGATGATGCCATAGGGATATGAAAAATTCATAACGATAAAGTATCAGGTAATGAATAACAAATGTATTCACTATTCTGTAGGTTACATGACAGCTAGCTCTAAAATGCTACATGTTTGTTCTTACAGTGAGAACTCGTTATAAAAGTATTAATAGAGATTTTATTATCCATCCGGGAACTTTTAGAAAGCTAGTAAAGAGACACTTATAACAGGGGCTTTTCTATCTTATAATGCAATTGTTGATGTTAACATTCTAAACACAATTTGTAATTTTATAATTAAACATAAAAATGTGTCGAGTAAAGTTATTTCAAATTTCAGATTTCCATATGGACATACAAGACACCTGTATATTTGGCTCAATTATTTCAACATTATAATACACTAATTCAGTTTTATTTAATTAGATTTGAGGTCATTTTTTAAAGCTTTAGATGATTGACTTTGTAATCCTCATGAATGGACTTTTGATTCTTTTTACTGTTGTTATTGGCAAAATTTTCCCTTTTGATAAAAGTCCTGATACATAATTCACAGTACATGAACTTGGCATTTTTCTCTCTTATTAACTCTGCCCATTGCATTTTCTCCATTTGTCTTAATCTCGCTTCAAGGGAGAAATAACATTAAAAGTACAATTATTTTTAAAAAGAGGAGAAAACTTTTCAACCCCCTTAAGTATATAGTAGAATTGTATAACATGTATATTTGCTTATTTCTTAGGTTTATTTTAGCTTAGTCAATTTTTTGTTTTTTGTTTGTTTTCCCTGCACCTGTGGCACGTGGAAGTTCCTATGCCAGTGACTGAACTTTTGCCACAGCAGTGACAATGCTACATCCTTAACCTGCTGTGCCACAAAAGAACTACAGTCAAGTACTTTTTATATTCAAAATATTAGTTTATAATATCTTGGTGGCACCTCAGGATTAGTAAAGACAGAGAACCGTTTAGGAAAACTAAGCTTCATTGTTTCCAGATTACAGAGAATTACTTTTCAGGAAACAGATTATATACATAAGCAACTTTTTATTAGGAGAAATGAGGAAGAGAAATGTAAGATTTTAAAGAGAGTGGCATATTCAGAGTTGGAATTTTAGTTAAGTAAGTGTTAAAAAGAATCAGGATCCCACTATTGCAAGAGATTCAAGAGATGCTGACTACTGACTTTACCATTTTTTGGAGTTGATTCAAACTGGAAAATAATTGGAACTTTAAAGAAACTTTGAAAAGAATATGACTTTCAAAGTATCAGTAAGCCCTGATATTCCATCATTTATTAGATTAACATATATTTATTAAGCATCGACAATATGAATTTCAAAGATGCTGGATATTATGTATGGTAAGAGGTGACATTGTTCTTGTAGTTAATTAATGTCAAAAATGCAATCTTGGAGTTCCCATCGTGGCGCAGTGGTTACAAATCCAACTGGGAACCATGAGGTTGTGGGTTCCATCCCTGGCATCGCTCAGCTGGTTAATGATCCAGCGTTGCCGTGAGCTGTGGTGTAGGTGGCAGATGCGGCTCAGATCTGGCATGGCTGTGGCTGTGGTGTAGGCCGGCACCAAACAGCTCGAATTAGACCCCTAGCCTGGCAATCTCCATATGCCGTGGGTACAGCCCTAAAAAGCAAAAAAAAAAAAAGGCAACCTCAAATGCAATTAAATTTGGAATAGTACACATAGGAATGATTAAATAAAATATAGACTTGTCTCATCCACATCCATCTGGTAGTTGTACCTGCAAATAAACATCTGTTCTTAGGTTTAGTTATGAAAATATGTGTTATGATTAGAATAAACAGTTGCATATAGGAGTAAGAAATATGGACATGGAAAAGGTAAAATTCAAGAAATGTCCTAAAGTGGTGATTGTGATTGGTGAATTGACTGTTAGAGGATATTTCTCTCAGGAGTTCCCACAATGGTGCAGTGGGTTAAGATTCCAAATCTAGTGGCTAGGGTCACTGTAGAGGTGCAGGTTCTATCCCTGGCTGATGCAGGGGGTTAAAGAATCAAGTGTTGCTGCAGCTGCAGCATAGGACACAGATGTGGCTTGCACTCACTTCCTGAATTCCTGGCCCAGTGACTTTCATATGCCAGGGATGTGTCAATTAAAAGAGAGGGAGAGAGAGATGAGATACACGACTCATCACCATCCTAATGTAAAATTATGAGGACACAATTTGATGATATTTTTACTCATGAATGAGGACAATTGTTTGGCTTTATTCGTTAGCAGATATTCGAGTGTGTACTATGTCTCTAGGCATTGTTCTAGGCATTGTTCTAGGCATTAGGAATAAAGAGGTAAATAAAAGAGACATGGTCCCTTTTGCTATTATGTGTGGTTTGGACATAAGTTCTAACAATGCTATAGTTCCATTTAGTATTGACAAAGCCATGATTTATCTCAAGTGTCAATAATGTCAATATCTAATGTGGCAGAAGAGTGAAGCATGACACACCTCAAATGAGCCTTTGTCCCTCTTGCTGTCACCTTCCTGCTACTTTCTGGTGTCCGCAGCTACTGTAGTTTGTTCAGCTTTTATCTCATGTATTCATTTACCAGATTTTTCTGAGAACCTGGGGCGCTGGAGGGACTGCTTATACCCCTGGTGATTTAGAGGTAAATATAGACAGAAAACTATGCAGAAAATATCCTTTAATTTTGGGTAATGCCCCCAGTGAAAAGATAAAAATAGCATGTGTTGCTATTGGAGGGAATATAGAAAGAAATATCCGTGGGAATTGATGGAGATAAATATATAAAAAGTTACTAATACCAAAGAAAGGGGAAATTTCAGTAGGAAATGGTGTTTAAAAGCTGTGAAATGTTAAGATAAATTAAGCCTGATAAAATAACTCCCTTTTTTTTGGCTGTTAACTCATGAAAGTAATATGAAAAAAATTTTAAATCAATTGACCAGTTAATTTATGACAATTTTCCAGGAAATAACTACGTGTGTCAGAAACGTGGTGACTGATTTTTTTCTTTTAATTTCTTAAATTTTCCATTTTAGTCTGGCAGTAAAATCCAGACTAAGTTATAGAAACAAAGTTACAACATCATAACAAAGGCCAGAATATAGATTCAGCAAGACACTGTAAATCCAATGTGTATTATATTAGCAACCAACTACAAATCAGTATATCACTGTTTTACAAAACTTTGTGTACCTGTAGTAGGAATGTTTAATGACATTTTACTTGTGCTTCAGTTTATTATCAGAGTTCAAATATCAATTAACAGCATTTTAACAATATAAAGTATCTTCAAATTTTATACATTTATTTTAGTATTTAACAGTATTTACTGTTAGCTATGGAATTATCAATTTCTCTCATTTACTTTGGAAAGCAACATACTACAAGAAATACATTTGGGTTAAGAGAGAGAAAAAAGTATGATCTGATCTGGGTAATATTGCTGTGCAATATATAGCAAAGTGATTCGGTTATATATGTATGTATATATTCATTCTTTTTTCAGATTACTTTCCCATATAGGTTGGTTATTGCAGAATATTGAGTGAAATTTCCTATGATATATAATAGGTCCTTGTTGGTCACCTATTATACATCTCGTAGTGTTTATATGATAACCTAAACTCCTAATTAGCACTCTCCCACACATTTCCACTTTGGCTGTCCTAGGTTTGTTTTTAAAATCTGTTTCTGCCTTGTAAATGAGTTCATTTGTATCAATCTTATTAGATCCCATCATGTAAATTATAACATATGATATTTGTATTTCTTTGTCTGACATATCACTTATTATGATAATCTCTAGATCCATCCATGTTGCTGTAGATGGCATTAATTTGTTCTTTTTTATGCCTAACATTCCACTGTATATAATTATGACATCTTTATTATCCATTCCTCTGTAGGTGGATATTAGCTTACTTCCATCTCTTGGCTATTTTAAACAATGCTACACATACCTTTGGGATATACGTATATTTTCAAATTAGAATTTTCTCCAGATATGTGCCCAAGAATGGATTGCTGGATCATATGGTAGTTCTATTTTTAATTCTTTAAGGAATCTCCATACTATTCTCCATAGTGGTCGTACCAATTTAGAAGGATTCCCTTTTCTCCACACCCTCTCCAGCCTTTATTGTTATTAGACTTTTCGTTGATGGCCATTCTAACCCATGTGAGATGTCACCTCATTGTAGTTTTGCATTGCATTTCTCTAATAGTTACTCTAATAATTAGTGATATTGAGCTCTTTTCATGTGAGGCATGGTTTATTTCTTATTCACTGATACATATTATGTGTAATTCTCAATAAATATTTATTAATCTATATCTATATCATAATACAACTGGATTTCCAGAATGAGGGTGAAAATATATAGTCATTTTGAAACATATTTAGCCACAGGACCTATTCCTCACCCCACAACATCTTGCTATATGGACTCACCTTGGGAAATGCTAACATTTGTTTAATTTATGAATTGTGTAATTCCTTTATTACTAGGAATATTTTCTCTAAAACTTTCTCTAGAGCAAGTTAAAAAAAAAACAAGAAAAAAGTCTATTACAAAGAAAACTTCAGTTATTGTGCAGTGTATTGGGAATGTTAAGATGGCTTGAATCAAGTCCCTGCCTTCCAGATCTTGCCACAGTGTATTGAAATAATTTGTACTTACCTGGCTTACTGTACTCTGAACAGATATTCATGAGAGATATAAGTGCATAGATGGGCTCTGGGGTGTTTAGGAATAATTTGTAGACAGAGTCACTAGTCACGAGACTGTCAAGGACATTGCAGGTAGAGGCAATTTCAGTGGTAGAAGTGGTGAAACAGAAGTTTTGCAGGAAATTACTGGGGCTGGAAGTCAGGGAGTGGGGAGAGGTGAAGCTGAAGGCACATAGACCTAGGTATCATGGGTGTTTGGGTACCTTGCTTAGGTGTGTGCTGAATAAAGTGCACATAACTGGGTGAGGTAGATAGTTAAGAAACTGAAATAAGAGGAATTAATTATCCAAACCCATCCCTGAAATACTCTCAATTGTGATAGAGTACTTGAATTGTTCAGACTTAGATTTTTATCCACTCCAGTGATGTTCCTAATTGTGGAAGGTGTCTGTTTCACCAAAAATACAGGAACAAACTTGGAAAGGTATTTCAGAGCTGGCAAAAAAAGATTTCTGTTACTAGAAATCACTTCAGAAATACAAAGCCCTTCCCTGTTTGCCAGGATCTTCCTGCTTTCCACCATGTGTAAATACAATTTGTTTTGCGTGAGTAAAATTAAGACAAAAGTGCTAAAATGCTAAGTTCTGTTTTTATTGGACAGGGTAAGTATATATCCCTAACATTTAGATTCTATACTTAATAGAAGAATTAAATGAGAAAATTGTCATTGCTCTGTAGTCATTAAAATGTGAATGCCTGTGTATGTGTGAAAAAGAGCAACATAAAGTCGGGTGTTTAATCTTTGAACCTGAAACTAGGTTGGCAGCTTGAAAGTGACTAGTTCTGAAGCACAGAATTTAAATTCTCCAATCTAAACCTGGATATAGTATTATGTACAGTTCATTATTTCCCAAATTTTACATACCAAATTTATGAACTTGGTCTCTGTCTAAATACTATCTTCATTGCTTTTACATTAATAACTTCTGCTCCAAATGGAATATTTTAAAACCTAATGTCATAAATTAAAAATAGATTAAATGAAGTATAATTATTCTAATTCAAAAAATGTGTCTATGTAGTACCAAAATTCAAACTTGATGCCATCAGTGATAGTCTTGTTTTATACCAGAAAATGTTAGTTTTGGTTTTTTTCTTCCATGGTCTTTATTTTCTTCATGCTACAGTCTCCTTTATGTTGGCATTCTTTAAATGCCCTTCACTGACACTAGGCTCACATTATACTGCTCTTTGAGCAATATCTGGCCTTTTTCATAAATGGTATCAGCAAACATCAGAAAGTTCACCTTTTGCAGAATAGTTATAGTCATCTGTTTTTCAGTTTATGCTATATTGGGGGACTGTCAGTTTTTACCAATTAGAATTGAAAGAAATATGAAAACATTATTTCAAGGCATATCCAAAAATAATCTAAATCACTGTTTTTTGATGTTGAAAAAGTTCCACTGAGTTGAATAACGTAAAATTTTTTAAAGTTTTGAAAAAAAAGGTTCATCTTCATTTCTTTTCATCTCTAGCCCCAGAATTCAAAATTTTCTTGATAGCAGCATCTCCAAGATTGGAAAAGTCAAAGCTTTGTTGTTTCAGGAAAAATTCTTGACCAGTGGGTACTAGGAAGTAGAAGGGATGCAGTAGAAGTTGGGATGAGAGTATGTGGAAAGACTCAATAGAATTATAGGCAACAAGTTAGAAGTGAAGGATTCAAAGTAAGGCCTTTGAAAGCAAAAGAGAGATACCCCTTTTTAAATTTGGCCATAGCTGGTTCTCTCTAAGAAACAGGAAATTTTGTGGCTACTTAATCCTGAGTTCCATTCTGCCACGTCCAGCGCTGCAGGGCAACAGGGAATCCTGGAAGAGGGATGGCGCGCTATAACGAAACACACAAAAATTTTTAGATTTAGAAGGTAGAGGGCTAGGAGGCACTCTGTTCTGCTAAAAAGAGAAAAAGGACCTGGGCTTTGGCCCACACGTCTCTTATAAAGGAAGCTGTTGTATGTAGATTAGTGGGTTGGAGCAGGCCTAGGCAATGACAAGTCTACCTCTTAGTGAATAATAAAGGAAACTATTAGCTTTGGTGCCTACCTCTTGCTGCATAATGTCTATGAAGGAGACCCTGTACTTTAGAACTGTGAGTCAGCAGATATTTGCCTTCTGCAGAATTCCGCTGTTCAGCAGTGTCCAGTACCATTCTTTGCTGGAGTTCCAGAAAATACTCTGGTTGGATGTCCAAAAATAGGTCTTAGACCTGCAATGGAAATTTGGGTAACAACTTCAAAGACAGGAGAAAAATGCTACCAGGCTCCCATAGACTCGATTAACCCATAGTTTTGCCCCTCTATGTCTTATGCATGTAAACATTATATATATATATAGCTACACCAGTGACCTACAGAAGTTCCTCAAATTGGAGCTGCAGTTGCAAGTCTGTGCCAGAGCCATAGCAACGCTGGATCCGAGCCACCTCTGTGACCTTTACTGCAGTTCGCAGCAATGCCAGATCCTTAATCCACTGAGTGAGGCCAGGGATTGAACCTGCATCCTCATGGATACTAGAAAACTTCTTAACCCTCTGAACCACATTGGGAACTCCTATATATATTTTTTGATTGTTTGCTTTTAAACACATCTGCCTCTATCTCTGCCAGAAGGTGAAGCCAGGTGCTATATAACACATACCTCTACCACTGCAAATGACAGTAATAGGACTGTCTTACAAGGTTGTCATAAGGATTGAAAGGACCAATCCATTTAACATGCTTTGAACAGTGTGAAAAACAAAGACCTTAACAAATGTTAGCCCTTGTTTTTGACCAGCCATTGTTTTTGAATTGTCTAAAATAGGCCTCTTCTTAGACGTAGTGACCGTGATGAGGTGATTCTCATCAGAAGAGTTTTCTGTATAAATTGCTGTTTGAAACAGTTGTACTTCCCTTATTTACACTATGTCTTACTAAGTCTACTGGAAACAGAAGAGTGCTGGACAGAGCATCCTTCTAGAGGCCACTGTCCAGTTTCACTAATTTCAATGTTACTTATCCATCTCGTTCAGACAAAACCAGCACTTACATTTTTACTTCCACATACTCTTTTCAATAGATGTTGTGGTAAAATTGAAGCTACTTCAATACAAGAATAAGATGTGTGTGGCTGGTTTACTCTTGTTTCTTAATACTAAAAATATGCAAAGCTATCAGTTAAAAATGAGCCACACTGTGTAACAGGCATGCTTCTAAGTGATTTCATGTTTAATAATTTAATTTTAAAAATTTTTATGAAGCAGGTATATTTATCTCCATTTTAGAGGTAAATGGAGGCAGGAAGAAGTTAAATAGTAGTGCAAGAATCAAAAAATTGATACATCATGGAACTTGTGTTTAAATCCATGTTTTTATCTATTCAAATATGCAGTTTTTTTCTGTTGATCATAGTTTTTATTTCTTGAGTGGGAAAAGAGTTTATATCTTGTCTTTATAATACTGGAAGCATTTTTATTCTTGTTTATTATCTTAATAGAATCATTCTAATTTTTTTAAACTTTTATATCTAGACCATAAAATTGTGCTTAAATTACCCACTAGATTTGTACCCCTCATGTAAATCTGAATTGATATTAAGGAAAGTAAAACAGTCTTTCTGTGTTCAAATATTTTGGCCTCTGTGAATATTCCCCTTGAGGGGTTCTCCTCGGTACCTCATAAATCATGTAATCACTATCCGATTTTGTCATGCCAACTAAGTAGTTATAGATACATCACTGAATGACATGTGATTTATAGGTCTGGTAGGTAATCTCTGATGGCAAATATCTTTTAATGTCATCTTTCATAGGACTGAGTTCCTTTTATTAGTGACTACTAAAAGATTTTTAAAATTGAAATATAATTTTTTTAAAAAGGTGATCAGAACTGTTTCAGTGTCATCAGAGAGCGTATGAATGTGTGTTTATCTGACCTCTCATCAACATCCAATGAACTTTTTATCTATTATGTTTAAAAGAAAAATAAAACAATTCCTATCTACACTCAGAAAGACAGAATTGCTGCAATGTTTTCCAACTCTTACTGGGTTATTAAAGATTTCTAAAACATATTTTCACTGCTTGTATCATTCCTTTAGTTGTTATAAAAATATTCAGTATTTGGATTATAAATATATACATTGTTCTTAATTTATATGAAATACATAAATTTATAAAAAGAAATTATAGTAGGATGATAATCACATGTCTGCTGATTTCTATATTTTCAAGATTTTTATTGAGGTGATACACAGTAAAGTGATTCAGCCATACATACACATATATCCATTCCCATGTAGGTTATCACAGAATATTGAGTAGATTTCCCTGTGTTATACACCAAATCCCATTGACCATCCACATGTACACTGCTTTCATACACTCAACTGCCAGTTTCAGATGGAGCTACCACTTTTAACTATATTTTTATTGTTCCTTAGAGCATATCTCTTAATAATACAAATTTTAATTTACTGACATATCAACCTCTTAAACATTATTTATTTTCTGACTAGTGTGCTTGAACCCTCCATGCTTTCTCTTCCTCACTCTAATACATACACATCACTATTTTTTGCTACTTTATTAGTTATTTTGGAACTTTAAAGAATGTAGTTATTCCTTTATTTTTGTTCCATTCCCTTATTTTTTAAATCCTGACTCTGAAGGTCGAGGACATTAGCAATTCTAGTATTCACCCTTTTTACCTTCCAGATGCACCACTTCTTAATTGACTTTTTCCTATGACTTTATCGATTGATTCTAAGTCAAATATTAATAAACACTGTTATGACTATGTAAACACTGATTACTATGGCTCACACATAATGGTGAAATACTCTGTTTCTCATGCTGATTTTTTTTTGAAATGTTTGGCTAGTAATTCTTTTACAATAAGTTTTGTTTTATTAGAGTTCTTTCAATATTTCTAGAATAAAGTCAGTTCTGTGAAATCTCTTTTCTTTGAAAATATTTATGGGAATCCTCCACCACCTGCTCTAGTCTCAACTCAGTAGTCACTGAACCTATTATTTATCCTAGGACTTGTCATAATTCTTTTTTTTGAGTGGATGGATTCTCTGATTCCCTAGTCTTATGTATCTCACTTTCTTGTTTATTCTCCTGTTTTGTTTTTTTTTCTTCACTAATTCACACGGTAGGAAATTTGTTGCATGTCTGAAATATTTGTAGTTCACTCTCATACTATATCGTGCACTGTATTCTGTATTCTAAATCTTTTAAAATATTTAATACCATTGTGATTATAAGCCTTTGTAAGTGAACAGTTTCTTTCCCCCTTTTTTCTCTTTCCATCATTTAGAAAGGTTTATCACTTTCCCTTTGGTCTTCAGCTTTTGAAATTTTATGGCAGTGTATCTTTATATGAATTTATTTTATTAGACTTAATGATGTCTTTCATTTTGAAAATTCATGTATTTCTTTTAATAATAATAATGGTGATTATAACTAGCACTTTCACAGCACTTAATTTGTGCCAGGCACTATTCCAAGTACTCTTGCCTAGTGTATCTGAGCTCATGTAATCCTCACAAGGTAATAGTGAAGGAGGTACTATTACTATCTCAGTTTCAAAGATGAGAAAATTTTGGTACATAGAGGTAAAGTAATTCACTAGAAATTGCACAATGAGTTAGTGGTAGATGGACTCTAACCTAGAAATTCTGGCTTTAGAGTCTTTGGAATCAAACATCAGACATGTTTTCTGTCCAAATAAAGTCTTACAGTTTTGTTTGTTTGATAGATACTCTGACCGCATTCCATTAGTTACCTTTTATGGAACTACTCTTATTCACTTCTGGGACCTCGAGTAGAGTTGTTATTCTCTAATATTTTTCCCCTATTCTACTTCATTTTATCTTTTCATTCTACGTTGAGGTAAATTTCTTTATGATCCATCTAAGAGCATATTTTATTGTTACCATATTTGGTGTTTTATTGAGGTAAGATTTCATTCATCTGAATGTACATTGTATAGTTAACTGAGTTTTTAATTACATGTGAGCAGATCAACATATGGAACACTGTGATTGCTCTGAAATATTCCGTTCACCTTTTTCTATTCAATTTCACTGCTAGTTCACAAGTGACTAGTATTCTGATTTCTGTTTCTACAGAGTACTATTCATAGATATGGAACTATGAAACATAAATTTTTCGTATCTGGTGTTTTTCATTTATCATAATTCTTTTTGTGATTCATCAGTATACTTGCAATTATCCAATTTGTTTACATTTATTACTGAATAGTAATTTACTTCATGAATACACCACAATTTGTTTATATATTTTTCTGATGATGGATATTTTCATTGCTTGTGAGTTTTTTATCAAAAATGCTGGAGTTTCCATTGTGGCACAGTGGAAATGAATCTGATTAGTATCTGGGTTAGATCCCTGGCCTTGCTCAGTGGGTCAGGTATCCAGAGCATTGCCATGAGCTGTGTTGTAGGTCATAGACTTGGCTCAGCTCCCATGTTTCTGTGACTGGTGTAGGCCGGCAGCTGTAGCTCTGATTTGACCCTAGCCTAGGAACCTCTATATGGCATGCGTGTCTCCCTAAAAACAAAAACAAAAACAAAAACGGTTCTAGGTACATTTGTGACAAGTCTTTGGGCATAGGGTTTCATTTATTTTGAGCAAACAGTAACAGGTAGAAAGATCAGGTCATATGGTGATTGTTTGCTTAACTTTTTAATAAATATTCAAACTGTTGTCTACTATGATTTTGCCACATTCTGTCCAGCCATGCATGAGCAGTCTAGCGGTTCTACATCCTCACCAGCATTAGCTGTGGTCAGTCTTTAATTTTACACATTCTAATATGTTCAAATACTTTGCTCATTTCTGTTATTAAGGCTTTATTTTTTAGAGCAGTTTAAGGTTACAGTAAAATTGAGCAAGTTACAGATATTTCCCATAGATCCCCTAACCCCACATGTTTAGCCTCACCACTATCAACATCCCCTACAGAGTACTGTGTTTGTTACAGTTGATGGAGCTGCACTGGCATATCATAATCATCCAAAGCCCATAGTTTACATTAAAGTTCACTTTTGGTGTTTCATATTTTATGAGTTTGGATAAATATGTAATGACATATATCCACCATTATGGTATCCTAAAGAATATTTTTTCACTGCTCCCAAAATCCTTTGTGTTCAGCCTATTCACCCCAACCTCCACTCCTAAACTCTGATCTTTTTATTGTCTCTAGGTTTCTTGAATGACATATGAGGGGAACAATGTAGTATGTAGCCTCTACAAATTGCCTTCTTTCACCTAGTAATATGTACCTCAGTTTCATCTATTTCTTTTCATGGCTTAATAACTCAGTTCTTTCTAGCATTTAAAATAATTTGTTGTCTGAATGTACCACAGATTGTTTATCCATTCACCTAAAGAAGGATATCTTGGTTACTTCCAAGATTTGACAAAAAATGAATGCATGTACTACAAACATCTGTGAGCAAGTATTTGTGTGAACATAAGTTTTCAACTTCTTTGAGTAAATACCAAGGAGTACAATTGCCAGATCACATGGTAGTAGTATAGGTAGTTTTTAAAAATGGTAAACTAACAACAATCGTTTTTGTTTTACTTGATGATGTATGATGTGGAACATCTCTTCATATGATTATTTGTCATTGGTATGCCTTCTTCACTGAGGTGTCTGTTAAGGTCTTTGTTCCTTTTTGAAAAACTAGTTTGATTCTTTTTGTTGAGTTTTAAGAGTCTTTTGTGTACCTTGGGTACACAAAACTTTAGCAGGGGTATCTTTTATAAATACTTCCAGTCAGTGGCTTATCTTCTCATTCTCTTGAAATTGGCTTTTACAAAGCAGGTTTTAATTTTAATGCTCATCTTATCAATTATTTCTTTCATAATGTGTCTTTGGTGACATAACTAAAAAGTCATTACCCTACCTAGTGTCATCTAGATTATTTTCATAAAATATCTTTTGGGGGTTTTAGTTTTGTGTTTTACATATCAGCCTGCAATTACATTCTTTTTGTTAATTTTTGTGAAGTATAAGGTACATATCTAGATGCATTGTTTTTTGCATGGATATCCTCTTGTTTCAGCATTGTTTACTGAAAAGATCATTTTTAATCCATTTTAATGCCTTTAATACTTTGTTGAAGATCACTTATCAGTTATGAGGTATATTTCTGAGCTGTCTATTCTGTTTCATTTTTCCATTTGTGTATTTCATCAGTAGCACACTCTCTTGATTACTTTTGCTTTATAGTAAATTTTGAAGTCAGGTAACATAAGTCTTTAAACTTTGTTATTCTCCTTCAATATTGTCCAGGCTATTACATTTCCTTTGTCTCTGCAAGTAAAGTTTAGAATTAGTTTCCTGATAATCACAAAATAACTTGCTAGGATTTTAATTGGGATAGCATTGAATATAGATCATGTTGGGGAGAACTGACGTATTGACAATATTGGGTCTTTCTATCCATGAACATGGAATATCTCTCCACTTATTTAGTTCATCCTTGATTTCTTTCATTGGTTTTTTGTAGTTGTCCTCATATACCCTGTATCTAATTGGTTAGATTTATACAAATTTAACAAAGAATTTCATTATTTAGGTGCTAATGTAAATAGTATCGCACTTTTAATTTCAAATTCCACTTGTTGATTGCTGGTAGAGAGGAAAGTAATTTATTTTTGCATATTAACCTTGTATTATAATCACCTTGCTTATTAATTCCAGGTGATTTTATGTCAGTTCTTTCAGATTTTCTACAAAAATTATTATGTAATCAATGAATAAAAATAATTTGGTTCATTTTTTCCCAGTCTCTATATCATTTGTAGCCTTTGTTTGTCTAAATGAATTAACTAGAGCTTCCAGTACAATGTTTATTTTTTTACTTTTTCCTGAGTAATTTTGTAAGATTTTTATTTTTTATGTTATAGTTGATTTACAATGTTCAATTTCTGTTGTACAGCAAAATGACAGTCACACACACATATATATATGCATGTATAAGTATGCAATCTTTTTCTCACATTATCTTCCATCATGTTCCACTACAAATGACTAGATAAAGTCGCAGTGCTATACAGCAGATCCCATTGCTTATCTACTGCAAATGAAATAATTTGCATGTATTAACCCCAAACTCCCATCCATGATGAAAACTCTTACCAAAGTCACTATAGAAGGAACATATCTTAACATAATAAAAGCCATTTATAACACACCCCTAGTCAATATGATGATACTCACTGGAGAAAAACTGAAAGCCTTCATGCTAAAATCTGGAACAAGATAAGGATGCCCACTCTAGCAACTTTAATTCAACATAGTATTGGAGTCCTAGACACAACAATCAGACAAACCAAAGAAATAGAAGATACACAAATTGGAAAAGATTAGGAAAAATTGTCACTCTGTGCAGATAACATGATACTATTCATAGAAAATCTTAAGGACTCCACCCAAAAACTGCTCAAACTGATCAATGAATTCAGCAAAGTAGCAGGATACAAGATTAACATTCAGAAATCAGTTGCATTTCTGTATAATACCAATGAAATATTAGAAAAGGAATATAAAAATATCTTTTAAAATAACACCCCCCAAAATTAAACACTTAGGAATAAACCTGACTAAAGAGGTGAAAGACTTATATGCTGAGAACTAAAGTATTAATCAAGGAGTTCCCATTATGGCACAGCAGAAACGAATCCAACTAGGAACCATGGGGTTGCGGGTTCAATCCTTGGCCTTTCCCAGTGTGTTAAGGATCTGGCATTGCTGTGAGCTGTGGTGAGGTCACAAACATGTCTTGGATCTGGCGTTGCTGTGGCCATGGTGTACGCTAGCAGCTGTAGCTCCAATTAGACCCCTAGCCTGGAAACTTCCATATGCTGTGTGTGTAGCCCTAAAACAGCTAAAAAAATACTAATAACTAAAATATTAACAAGGAAATTAAAGAGGATTCAAAGAAATGGAAAGATATTCCATGCTTCTGCATTGGAAGAATTAATATTGTTAAGATGGACATACTGCCCAGTATGATGTTCAGAAGGACTGATGAGAGGGTGCATCCTTGCCTTATTCCTTACTGTAGGGAGAGTACATAAATTTCTCACTGTTAAGCTGTTTGATGGCAGTTGTATAGTTTTTGTAGATATTCTTTATTTAGTTGAAGAGGTTCCTCGCTGTTCCTAGTTTGCTTAGGTTTTTATCATGAATTAATGTTGGATTTTTTTCAGATACATCTCCAATTATAGATACAAGATTGTGGTTTTCTGTTTTTAGCCTATTGATGTGATAGATTACATTGACTGATTTTTTTGAATGTTGAAATAGCCTTGGATATCAGTGCTAAACTCCGATAGGTCTTGGTAGATATTTCTTTGTATACCTTATTGGATTCAATTTGCTAATATTTTGTTTAGAATTTTTGCATCTAGCTTTATGAGAACTCTGGTTTTGAATTTTTTTATAATGTCTTTGGTTTGGTATTAAAATAATACTGTATCCATAGAATTAATTAGGAAGTATTTTCTCTATATCAGTGAAGGAGATTTTGGAGAATAGGTATAATTTCTTCTGTAGATGTTTGGTAGAATTCACCAGTGATACCATCTGGGCCAGATGCTCTCTGTTTTGGAAAGTTATTAACTATTGACTCAGTTAATAAATAGAGGCCTGTTTTGATTTTCTGTTTCTTTTTGTGAGTTTTGGCAGATTGCATCTTTCAAAGAATTGCTTTATTTCATATAGGTTATCAAATTTTGAGTAACCTTCTTATATGGTATTAAATATGGATTAAAGGAATTAATTCTCTATTGTATATAGATATCATGCTTCCAGCAATATATGTTAAAAAGATTATTTTTCTCCTACTTAGTTTCCTTTCAACTTTGTTAAATATCCATTTATAGTACATGTATGGGACTATTTTTTTATTTAGTTCCAGTGATCTATTATCCTTCTATAATCACACTAAATTATTATAATAATTTTATAATATGTATTGCAGTCATGTAATATAAATTTTCCAACTTAGTTTTTTTTTTAAGTTGTTTCGGTGATTCTAGAGTCTTTGGATTTTCATCCAAATTTTAGAATTTTTTGTCATTTTCTTAAATACCTGCTGTATATTTTCTGTTACTGTTTTTCACTGAATCATGGCCTGCTGTATATTAATTAGAACTACCTCATATCAAGAGACCAATCAAGAAAGAATTTGCATATTAAAATTTTTGAAACTTGTGATAATGAACATAATATGCCTTTCCATTATTTAGATCTTTTACATTGCTCTCAATGGCATTTTATGTTTTGTTATTATATAGATCTTAAATTTTTTTCTGTTGGATTTATCCTTAAGAGATTTATACTTTTAGCTGTTACACGTGGTATTCTGTATTTTAATTTTTTTTTCCTGCTAATTTTTAGAGCTGCACCTATGGCACATGGAAGTTCTCAGGCTAGGGGTTGAATCAGATCTACAGCTGCCAGCCTACACCACAGCCACAGCAACACAGTATCCAAGCTGTGTCTGTGTCCAACATCACAGTTCACTGCAATGCTTGATCCCCGACCCACTGAGGCCAGGGATTGAATCTACATCCTCATGAATAGCAGTCAGATTTATTTCCACTGCACCAAAGTTGGAACTACCTCTGTATTTAATTTAAATTAAAATTGTATTTTGCTAGAAACCAAATAGATTTTTCTATATCAGTCTTGTATTCTGAAATATTACTAACTTCACTTATTAGTTTTAGTAGCTCTAGTGTAGATCCTAGGATCTCCACAAAGACAATTACGTAATCTACAAAAAAACTTCATCTTTTTATTTGTTTATCCTGGGCTGTATTAGAAAGAAATCCAAAATGTGGTGGATTAAAACAATGATTTATCATTGCTTACAATTTTTTGTTGTTTAGTAGTTTTTCTATTGGTTTTGCCTGGACTCACCCACATGACTGCAACAGAATTGCTTCTGTGTTATTAAATTATTATGGACAGGAAATAGACTGAAGACTGAAATAACTAAAATAACTGAAGCTATTTAGCTGAAAATATCTTTTTCTTAGGGAATGGAAAGAAATCCAAGACCTCTTGATAGAGGAGCTACAAAGAATACTTCCATTTAATCTATCAGATATTGATCTTTTTTCTTCATATTGCTTCATTCTAATTATTAATGTTTTAAATAAATTTTGCTCTGTAGTTTTAAATATATGATGAGTGTGTTGCATACATTTGTATATAATATATAACAGATGTGATAATGTAATCATTAAATATCCATGCACAGCAAAGGAAACCATAAAAAAAAAGACAACCTACAGAATGGGGGAAATAATTGTAAGCGATGCAACTGGCAAGGGCTTAATCTCCAAAATTTACAGGCAACTCATACAGTTCATCAAAAAAAAACCCCCAAAAAACAGCCCAATTGAAAAATGGGCAGAAGACCCAAATAGACATTTTTCCAAAAAAGATATATGGGTAGCCAAAAGGCACATGAAAAAAATGCTCAGCATCACTAGTTATTGGAGAAATGCAAATCAAAACTACATTCAGGCACCACCTCACACAGGTCAAATGGCCATCATTAGTAAGTCTAAAAATAGCAACTGCTCGAAAGTGTGTGTAGAAAGGGGAACCCTCCTACACTGTTGGTAGGAATGTAAATTGGTATGACCACTATGGAAAACTGTATGAAGGTACCTCTGAAAGCTGCATATGGAAATAACATATGATCCAGCAATCCCTCTCCTGGGGATGTATCCAGACAAAACATTCATTGAAGAAGTACATGCACCTGCATGTTCATTGCAGCACTATTCACAATAGTCAAAACATGGAAGCAACCTAAATGTCTAACGATGGATGGATTGGGAAGATGTGGTACATATGCATGACATAATACTACTCAGCCATAAAAAAGAACAAATTATGTCATTTGTAGCAACATGGATGGAACTACTGTCTCTCATACTAAGTGAAATAAGTCAGAAGGAGAAAGACAATTACCATATGATATCACTTATATCTGGAATCTAATATATGGCACAAATGAACCTATCTACAGAAAAGAAACAAACTCATGGACTTGGAGAACAGACTTGTGGTTGCCAAGAGGGAGGGGAAGGGAGTGTTTCGGGTACTACTGCATTTTGAGTGAATGTGCAGTGGAAATTCTGCTCTACAGCCCAAGGAAATATGTCTGATCCCTTACGATGGAACACAATGGAGGCTAATATGAAAAAAAGTGTATATATATACATATGTATATATATATACACACACACACACACACATAGCTGGGTTTCTTAGCTCTACCACAGAAATTGACAGAACATTGTAAATCAACTATAATAAAAAAATTTAAAAATAACCGTGAACATTAATAATCTAATATTAAATAATCTAAAGAAAGGTGGTATTTTACTTTTCTTGCTGAAATTGTTCATTTATTCTTCTTTTGTACTTGATCAGTCTTGCAAGGGGTTGTTATTTTTATTAATTACTTTAAAGAATCTGCTTTTCATCTTAATTTTCTATGCTATATGTTTTCTATCTAAATATATGCTGTTTACATGTGTATTTATTCCTTTTACTTAAATTTGTTTATTTTGCTCTTTTATTGAAGCTGTTTAAGAAGGAGAATTAATTTTTTTTTTTTTTTTTTTTTTTTTTTTTTTGCCTTTTGTCATTTTAGGGCCACACCTGCGGCATGTGGAGGTTCCCAGGCTAGGGGTCTAATCGGAGCTGTAGCTGCCGGCCTACGCCAGAGCCACAGCAACGCAGGATCCGAGCCGCGTCTGCGACCTACACCACAGCTCACGGCAACGCCGGATCGTTAACCCACTGAGCAAGGCCAG
>PVHT020004020.1:14383188-14510612 GCA_004024745.2 Catagonus wagneri
GGGTCTAATCGGAGCTGTAGCTGCCGGCCTACGCCAGAGCCACAGCAACGCAGGATCCGAGCCGCGTCTGCGACCTACACCACAGCTCACGGCAACGCCGGATCGTTAACCCACTGAGCAAGGCCAGGGATCGAACCCGCAACCTCATGGTTCCTAGTCGGATTCGTTAACCGCTGCGCCACGACGGGAACTCCCAGAATTAATTATTTTTAATAAGAGTACTGAAAATTAAAACTTTCATTTTTAGCACTTGTCTAGCAATATTTCACCCATTTATATACATTTTAATATCATTTGTTTTAAAATATTCCTAATTTTTCTCATTTTAATATGACAGATTAAGTTGCATTGTTTAATGTTTGAGAATTACTAGATATATTTTATTTATTTCTAATTAAGTGAGAAAATATACTCTTTCTAATTTCCATCTTTTGGACTTGTTTATGGTTTAACATATGGTATGTCTTGCTAAGTGGTCCATGTGAATTTGAAAAGAATGTGTTTGTTGCCATAGTAGAAAACAATGTGCACTAAGTTAGGTTATAGTGTGGTAGTTTCTTATAAAACTAAATATACTCTCACTGTATGATCCAGCTCTTGTGCCTCTTGGTATTTACCCAAAGGAATTAAAAACTATGTTCACACAAAAACCTGCACATAGGTGTTTATAATAGCTTTATTCATATTTTCCAAATCTTGGAAGCAACTAGGATATCCTTCAGTAGGTGAATAGATAAACTGTGATATATACAGATAATGGATTAATATTAAATACTAAAAATAAATGAGTTATTAAGCTATGAAGCGGCAAAGTAAACTTTAATACATCTTACTAAGAAAAAGACATAAATCTACACACTGGATGATTCCAACTATATGACATTATGGGAAATGGAAATGATGGAGATGATAAAATTCAGCAGTTACTAGGGGACAGCAGGGTAGGAGAAAGAAAGAGGCAGAGCACAGAGAATTTCTAGGGCAGCGAAAATACTATGCATCATATAGTAATTATTATATTTCATGCTTTCTCTATATCCATAGAATATGTAACACCAAGAGTATACTCTAAAGTATATGAATTTGGGGTGATTATGATGTATCAAACTAGGTTCATTCTTGACATAAAATGTACCATTGTAGTGAATGATTTTAATAATTAGGCTATGCATGTGGGCAACAGAAATGGATAGGAAATATTTATAGCATTCTTCCAATTTTGTTGTGAAAGTAAAAGCTGCTCTGAAAAAGAAAAGTTTTAAAATTAATAAATTGGGTCATGGTGGTAGCGGTATTCCAATATTTTACAGATTTATATTTTATTCCTTACTATTCTAAAAATTACTGAGAGAGAACTGTTGAACTGTTCAGGTATGATAGTATATTTGTCTTTTTTCTCCATAGGCTTGTAAGTTGATAGTAAGTAATTAGAATATAAATATATAAATATATTGATATCTTCTGATATCAAAGGATCAAAGAGATAAAGTTGTTTAAACTGTATTTGTCAGTAATATATGTAGATAATGGGAAAATAATGGAAATTGAAAAGCTTGAGGGACCAGTGTTGTAGAAGAATTATTGAAATTAATGTACTGTCACTATGATTGGACTCAGAATTCTTGTCAAATTCCTATTCAGTAAATACTTTTGTGAAAATTTCTTTATCATTTATATATTCAACTAGAAATATGTCATTTAATTTGTTGATGTATTACTTTGATTTACTTTTATACTGTTTTCTATTTGATTTGATCTAAGCCTATTTTAAATTTTAAAGCAGAATACTGGCACATTATTTCTTTTTCATTTCTGCATGGTACCTAGAATTCTCTAATCTATACAGACATGAGTTTTTGCATCACAAAGTACCTGAGTTGAAAGGAATATGAAGGATCATCTAATCTATTTTCCTTAGATTCCACACTATGAAATACTCAAGAGATGACCAACTTTGCTAATATATTTCCAGTAACAAGAATTCATTTTCCCTTAAGATAGTCAATTCCTTCATTGATCTCCTAAAAATTATACTCAACATTAACTGAAAATAAGTATTTTCTTTGTAGAATTAATTAGAATGCATATATCCATAATTTTTAGAAAACACCATGTATCTAAAAAAATGACTCACAAAATAAATAACCATGGGATTAATAATTTGTTCTGTATGCCTTTCAGTGTATCTGTACACAACTATATGCACCTATGTACAAACTAACAAATCTGGGTATCAGAATCCTGTTTCCAGGACTATTGATAATATTTGATTTATCCAATGGAAGGGAAAGGTATTGTAAGATTCAAATGAAATTCAACCAGGAATTTGCTAAGAAAAAAAAAATCAGTGTATAAATATATGAATAAATCACGAGTTCATTTTTTATTGGCTCATTTAGCTTATGTTTGTTAGTAAATCTGACATATGTCCCAAATGATCACTCAATCTACAAGAAGCATGCATTTTATATTTGTTTTATTGTCAGAAGTAGGGAAAATGGACAAGAATATACAACAAATGTCTACGAGAGTAAACAGTAATTTGTATCAAGGAATGGATGGAAAATTAATTTCAGTACAAAGAGCAGCAAAATTAACCAGTGGTCTACTTCGTGAAAGGGCTTGTTATAGGCTGGTTCCCAAGGACCTTGATAATGCAGCAAAGTAGCAGTGGTGTCCATGATCTTTCTCTCAAAGTACTTTGTTAAGATAGTGATCAAGGAGTTCCCTGGTGGTCTAGTGGTTAAGAGAGTGCTTTCACAATTGTGACCTGGGTTCGATCCCTGTTGTGTGAACTGAGATCCTATATCAAGCAACTGTATGCTGGAGGGGTGAGGCATGGGGGGTCGGGGGAAATGATGACCAGAGTTTCACATAGAAACAAAGAAACAAATTCAATCCATATAGCTCAATTTGTGTTTTCAATGAAAAGATAGTGTTCTCTTACTGTTGTTATGCAACAGTGACATATACAATCTGCATCTATAAAAATGCTGTTTACTTGGTGTATTTTATTATGAAATGTAATATATAATTTAGTATACTATTTATATAAGGCCAGATGCTCCACGTATTATAGCCATCACTGGTGAGTTAACTGCCATCGATTATATAATGGTGTTAAAATAATTTTGGTAAACAGTTCTTATCTATTATAAAAACTCATATTACTTTTTGTATTTTTTAAAGAAATACTGATTCCATTAAACTGACACTATAATCCCTTGGTTCAAGATTAAATATTTAGTACCAGCTTTTGTTGTTGTACAAATGTTCCTTTTTTCCCCCTCAATAGAAGTCATTCTATTTCATAATCTTTTGAATAAGTAGTCTTTCTTGTGCTATCATGAAGTGGCAGTCTCTAAGCATTTCTCGTGGTTCCTTGGTGGGATGGTCACTTAATGATCAAATTAAAGCTCACTCAACCAGATCTATGGAAACAAGAATAACTAGGCTGCAGTTCTCCTTTTCAGATTTACAGAGCATCCAGGTGGAGTTCATTACTGTGAATTACCCAGCATGATCCCCTGGCAGCAGATTAAGAAAACAGTCTAAATTAGAGATGGCTGCACTGCTAAACTTATTCCTCGTTCAAAATTGTAAGGCCCCCTACACTTAGCCACATACATCTTATCTGTAGCAACCTTCTATCCAGAGAGGTCTCTATTACTGTTTGCTGCTGTAGTTGTATAATACCTAAAATATTTATGAATCTGAAAGCTGAAAAATTACAGATTTGTAGCTAATACATTCCACAGCTGCATGTTCTTATTTTGCAAATTTATAACTGGGAACTCACTACTAAAAATCTCCAGCTTTTGAACAATTGGAAATATTTCTCTAACTCTCCACATTGCCCAATCTCTGTTACTCTCATTCCCCAGGCTGGGTTGGCTGCAATGGTGGTACATCCTCTGGGGAGGGAGGGAGAAGGGATGGATGGAACTATATGCCATCAGTCACCAACAGCCCCTCTGGCTGATTAAGTAGCAGGTGTTAATAGGAACCCAGGGGAGTGCCCTCCAGTTCCCTTTAGCTGGAATGATAGTGACATGATGCAAGGCCTGAAGGCTTTGGGACATTTATATGGAGGGGGAAGGGAAGTGGACTTGTAAAGTGGAAAATAATAGAAGGGTATGTTGTTTTGAAAGACTTCTAATGCTTCAAAAATTTGCAGTTTTTGAACACTTAAACAATGAAAATTGCCATACAGATGTGCCAGTCATTACAAAAAGAGATGTACTAACCTCTAAAAACAGTGTTTAATCTCTATAATTTTGGTCTTATTGGAGCTTTATTATAAATAATAAGATTTAATTCTTGTTTTGAACAGGTATTGGGTAAATACACAAGGAATTTTATATGACAATATGGTGAAAAGATGTCATAGCTCTTTCAGAATTGCAAAGCATAGCCTTATACATAAAATGTAAAAAAATAAATAGATGTGATTGCCATTCCAAATATTTAAATCTTAAATTTGACATACACAGTATCAAAATACTTCAGTACCCCCCCAAATACTATCATGCTTCCTTCTGTTCACTAAGTACCTACCCACAATTAACAATTTATTACCCATCCACTAACACCATTGATTATTTTTTGTACTTTGTTAGTAAAATTTAATTTGTAGTTAAATTTTATAGTTGATATAATGCACTATATATTCTTTTGTGCTTAGTTTACTTAACATGTAACTTTCACATGTAAATTCATGGAACTTACTGTTGGCAATTATATTTTATTCATTATTATTTTTGCCTTGTGTATAATTGGATGAATATACCATACTTTATTTATACACTATGAAACTGATGGTTATTGAAGTCTTCCAAAATTGATACTAAGCATAATGTTGATGAGGGCATTACAATCCATGTCTTTGATAAGGATAGGTGCACGTTTCTATTGGGTATAAACCTAGGAGTGAAATTGCAGGGTCATAGAGTAGATAGATGATCGACTTCAGTAGATAATGCCAATATCTTTCTTTTTAAATTTTTTTATTATAATTGATTTACAGTGTTCTGTCAATTTCTGCTGTATAGCAAAGTGCCCTGGCCCACATGTTTCTTACCAGTGTCTAAGAGTTCTGGTTGTTACACATTCTCACAAATACTGTTTTCTTTCTTATTAATTTTACAATTCTGGGGAGTGTTAAACACTTTGTGATTTTAATTTCATTTGCCTAATGATGAGTGGAATTGATCACTTTCTCTTACATGCATTAGCCGTTTGAAAAGTGTTTTGAATGAAGAATTCAAGCCTTTTGCTAATTTTTCAGGGATAGGAGTACTGACTTATCCTTATTGATGAATAAAAATTCTTTATAATTCTAGATATGTCTTTTTTGGATATAGAAATTGAGCACATCTGTTCCCACACTGAAGCTTGCCTTTTCACATTTTAATGATATCTCATGAGGACAATGTATTAATTTTGATGTGGCCCATTTATCACTGTTTTCTTATGGTTAACACAATTCTGATTCCAGTACCATTAGAGGAAATTAACTATAATTCAATGTAACTCTTAGGGACTTTGAAAAAAATAGAAATATATTTAAGACTTTGGAAAGTGATGGAAACCACAAAAACCTAGAAGAAAGTCAACACTCAAAACTCAGGAAATTTACTGAGTAAAATTTTCACATGTTAATTTTTTTACCTATAACTTGTATAGCATGATACATATAACATGGAGCTACTGAAGCATAAATCCATCTTACTAGATTGAGAAATCATAAGATATAATTCAGGGCTTCTAGTGTAACTGGCAGTGAAGAAAAAATTCTGGAAAGGAAGAATAAAAAAATCATGTAAATTCTACCCCAGTCTTGGTGGCACTCTGAAATTAAGTATGTATAGTGAAAACTCTATAGAGCCTGCAGAAGACAGCAGCTATAATAATGTAAGTTTCAATTGATAACAACTAGAGTGGGAAAAGAGTTTGTAATTTTAGTCCAGTGAAGATAACACTATTTAGAGGAAGATTAAAAAAATTAGAATTTCTACAAACTGGCCAATAGAAAAATAAAATGAAGGGACATGTGAGAAGTAGTAGAATGTGACCCATAGTCAAGAAAACCCAGATCAATAGAAATAACCAAAATGACAGGTGTTGTCATTAGAAGACTATGATTCTAAAGCAATTATTTTAAATATATCCAAGGAAATAGAGAAGATTTTGGATAAAAATATTGAAAAGATGGGAAACTTCAGCATAAAATGAAATACAATATAAAATGGAATGAATATTCTGGAACTGAAAAATTCCTTATCTATAATTTTTTAAATGGCTGAGCTTTTAGCAATTGAAGATGGGAAATGAAAGAGTAAGCAAAACTGAAGACGGATTAATAGAAGTAATTTTACTCAAAAAAGAGGAATCAAAAACTGAAGAAAAATATTAACCAGCTGTACTGTGGGACAATATCAAGTGGTCTAATACATATGTAATAACTAGGGTGGCTGAAAGAGAAAAACTGTTCATGTATACAGCATGAACAGTATTTTAGGAAATACTAGGTAAAAAATTTCCAAGTTAAGATGAAAACATAAATCTAGAGATCCAAGAATCTCAAGCAAGTAAAATCTGAGAGGAAAACCGTATACAAACACATCACAGGCTCCGGAAAACCACAACTAAAAACAAACAAACAAACGGAAACCTTGAAAACAGATAAATGACAGAATACAGATAAGTGAGGAAAGCTATGAATGATAGTTGATTTCTCCTTAGCAGTATTGAATCCAGTAGAAAATAAAATGGCAGCTTTACAGTGCTGAGAGAAAGAGAAAAAAAAAAGTCTATAGCCAGCGAATATAATCTTCAAAAACAATAGTAAATTAATGATTTCCTACTATTTCTGTAGTAAATCACCACAAACTCAGTGACTTAAATTTTTAGTATTAAAATCTTGGAGGTCAGAAATCTGAAATGACTGTCTCTGGGCTGAATTCCAGAGTCCAGGCGGAGACTCATTTTCTTGCTTTCCCAGCCTCTAGTGTCTGCCTACATTCCTTGGCTCTTGATCCTTTTCAAAGCCAGCAATTCCATCACTCTGATGTCTACTTCTATGATAGTATTTCCTTCTCTCCCTCTGCCCCAGTATTTGCTTATGTTGTTTTTACTTGGGCACAACTGGATAATCTAGAATAATCTACCCATTTGAAGATTATTTATCTAATTATATCATCACTGTCTCTTTTGCAATGTTAATTAGTCTATCATGGAATTTAGGCAGTCTTTGGGAGCCATCAGTCTGCTTATTCTGCCTACAAAAGTAAATGAAAACATTTTCAGATAAAAAAGGCAGAGAATTTCTGGCTGGAATACTACACTAAAATAAATGGTAAAGAAATTCCTATGATGAAGGAGAAGGACACAAGAGAGCAACACATTTATTTATTATTTTTATTTTTAATTTTATTTTTTAATTAATGAATTATATTAAAATTGTAGGTGTACAGAAATCATCACACCCAAATTTTATAGCATTTCCATCCCAAACACTCAGTGCATCCCCAACCCCCAACTTGTCTCATTTGGAAACCATATGTTTTCCAAAGTCTGAGTCAGTATCTGTTCTTCAAAGAAGCTCATTGTGTCCTTTTTTTAGATTCCACATGTAAATGGTAGCATTTGATGTTGGTATCTCATTGTCTGATTTGTTTCACTTTGCATGGTAATTTCTAGGTCCATTCATGTTTCTATAAATGCTGTTATTTTGTTTCTTTTAATGGCTGAGTAATATTCATTGTGTATAGGTACCATATCTTCCCTATCCATTCCTCTGTCAATGGGCATTTAGGTTGTTTCCATGACTTGGCTATTGTATAGAGTGCTGCTGCAATGAACACTGGAGTATATGTGTCTTTTTGAGTCATGGATTTCTCTGGATAGATGCCTAGGAGTGGGATTGCTGGATCAAATGGTAATTCTATATTTAGCTTTCTAAGGAATCTCCATACTGTTTTCCACAGTGGTTGCACCAATTTGCATTCCCACCAGCAGTGTCATAGGGTTCCTTTTCTCCACACCCTCTCCAGAACTTACTGTTTGTAGACTTTTTGATGATGGCCATTCTGGCTGGTGTAAGGTGGTACCTCATAGTGGTTTTGATTTGCATTTCTCTAATAACGAGTGATGTTGAACATCTTTTCATGTGTTTTTTGGCCATCTGTATGTCTTCTTTGGAGAATTGTCTGTTTAGATCTTCTGCGCCTTTTTTTTTGGATGGGGTTTGTTTTTTTGGTATTGAGCTGTAGGAGGTGTTTCTACATTTTGGAGATTAATCCCTTGTCAGTTGCTTATTTGCAAATATTTTCTCCCATTCTGTGGGTTGTCTTTTCACTTTGTTTAGGGTTTCTTTGCCGTGCAGAAACTTTTAAGTCTAATTAAGTCCCATTTGTTTATTTTTCTTTTTATTGTCATTACACTAACAGGTGGATCTGAGAAGATGTTGCTGTCATTTATGTCAGAGAGTGTTTGGCCTGTGTTTTCCTCTAAGAGTTTTATAGTATCTGGTCTTATATCTAGGTCTTTAATCCATTTTGAGTTTATTTTTGTGTATGGTGTTAGGAAGTATTCTAATTTCATTTTTTTACATGTGGTTGTCCAGTTTTCCCAGCACCACCTGTTGAACAGGCTGTCTTTTCTCCACTGTCTGTTCTTGCTTCCTTTGTCATAGATTAGTTGACTATAGGTGTATGGGTTTAATTCTGGGCTTTCTATCCTGTTAGTGTTCTATATTTCTGTCTTTGTGCCAGTACCATACAGTTTTGATGACTGTAGCTTTGTAGTAGAGTCTGAAGTCAGGGATCCTGATTCCTCCAGCTCCATTTTTCTTTCTCAGGATGGCTTTGGGTATTCTGGGTCTTTTGTGCATCCAAACAAATTTCAAAATATTTTGTTCCAGTTCTGTGAAAAAGGTCTTTGGTAATTTGATAGGGATTGCATTGAATGTGTAGATTGCCTTGGGTAGTATAGTCATTTTGATAATATTGAGTCTTCCAGTCCAAGAGTATGGTATGTCTTTCTGTCTATTCATGTCATCCTTGATTTCTTTCATCAGCATCGTAGAGTTTTCAGAGCACAGGTCTTTTCTCTCTTTAGGTAGGTTTATTCCTAAGTATTTGGTTCTTTTTGATGTGATGGTAAACAGGATTGCTTCCCTAATTTCTCTTTCTGTTCTTTCATTGTTAGTATATAGAAATGCAGTTGATTTCTGTCTATTGATTTTGTATCGTGTGACTTTGCCAAATTCATTGATGAGCTCTAACAGTTTTCTAGTAGAGTCTTTAGGATTCTCTAGGTATAGTATCATGTCATCTGCAAATAGTGATAGTTTTACTTCTTCCTTTCCAATTTGGATTCCTTTCATTTCTTTTTCTTCTCTGATTGCTGTGGCTGGGACTTCCAAAACTATGTTGAATAGTAGTGGTGAGAGTGGGCATCCTTGTCTTGTTCCTGATATCACTGGGAATTTTTTCCGCTTTTCACCATGAAGAATGATGTGAGCTCTGGGTTTGTCATAGATGGCCTTGATTATGTTGAGGTAGGTTCCCCATATGCCCACTTTCTGAAGGGTTTGTATCAGAAATGGGTGTTGGATTTTGTCAAAGGCTTTTTCTGCATCTATGGAGAGGATCATATGGTTTTTATTCTTCTGTTTGTTAATGTGTTGTATCACACTGATTGATTTGTGGATATTGAAGACTCCTTGCATCCCTGGGATAAATCCCACTTGATCATGATGTACAATCCTTTTAATGTATTTTTGGATTCGGTTGGCTAGTATTTTGTTGAGGATTTTTGCATCTGTGTTCATCAGTGAGATTGGCCTGTAATTTTCTTTTTTTGTGGTATCTTTGTCTGGTTTTGGTAGCAGGGTGATGGTTGCCTCATAGAATGAGTTTGGAAGTGTCCCTTCCTCTGCAGTGTTTTGCAATGGTTTCAGAAGGATAAATGTTTGATAGAATTCGCCTGTGAAGCCATCTGGTCCTGGACTTTTGTTTGTTGGAAGTTTTTTAATCACAGTTTGAATTTCAGAACTTGTGCTTGGTCTACTCATCTTTTCTATTTCATCTTGGTTTAGTCTTGGAAGATTGTACCTTTCTAAGAATTTGTCTATTTCTTCTAGGTTTTCCATTTTATTGTCATATAGTTGCATATAGTAGTCTCTTAGGATCCTTTGTATTTCTGTGATGTCTGTTGTTACTTCTCTTTTTCATTTCTAATTTTATTGATTTGTGTCCTCTTTCTTTTTTTCTTGATAAATCTGGCTAAGGGTTTTTTAATTTTGTTGATCTTTTCAAAGAACCAGCTTTTAGTTTCATTGATCTTTTCTATGGTTTTCTTCATTTCTATTTCATTGATTTCTGCTTTGATCTTTATGATTTCTTATCTGCTACTAACTTTAGGTCTTGTCTGCTCTTTCTTCTCTAGCTGCTTTAGATGTATAGTTAGGTTGTTTATTTGAGCTTTTTCTTGTTTCCTGAGTTAGGCTTTTTAGCTATAAACTTGCCTCTTAGAACTGCTTTTGCTGCATCCCAGAGGTTTTGGAGTGTCTTGTCTTTGTTGTCATTTGCTTCTAGGTATTTTTTAATTTTCTCTTTGATTTCTTCAGTGATCCATTGGTTGTTTAGTATCATGTTGTTTAGTCTCCACGTATTTGTATTTTTTGCCATTTTTTTCTTGTTGATTTCCAGTCCTATAGCATTGTGGTCAGAAAAGATGCTTGATATGATTTCAATTTCCTTAATGTTACCGAGACTTGATTTGTAGCCCAGGATGTGATCAATCTTAGAGAATGTTCCGTGCGCACTTGAAAAGAACATGTATTCTGTTGCTTTTGGGTGGAATATCAGATAAATATCTGTTAAGTCCATGTGGTCTAATGCATCATCCAGGGCTTGTGTTTCCTTATTGATTTTCTATCTGGATGATCTATCCATTGCTGTAAGTGGGGTGTTCAAGTCCCCCACTATGATTGTGTTATTGTTGATTTCTCCTTTTAAGGTTGTTAGCAGTTGCCTTATATATTGTGGTGAACCTATGTTGGGTGCATAGATATTTAAAATTATCATATCATCTTCTTGAATTGATCCTTTGATCATTATGTAGTGCCCTTCTTTGTCTCTTAAAATGTTCTTCATCTTAAAGACTATTTTGTCTGATAGGAGTATTGCTACTCTGGCTTTCTTTTGATTCCCGTTTGCATGGAATATTTTCTTCCCTCACTTTCAATTTGTATGTGTCTCTAGAAGTGAAGTGGGTCTCTTGAAGACAGCATATAAAAGGTTCTTGTTTTTGTATCCATTAAGCCAGTTTATGTATTTTGGTTGGGGCATTCAGTCCATTAACATTTAAGATAATTATTGATAAATATGTTCTTATTGCCATTTTATTAACTGTGTGTATATGCCTGACTGGTGAGGCTTGTTATTTGTGGTGTTTTTATTTCTGGTTGTGGCCTGTTTTTTTTTTTTTTTCTTCTCCTAGAGAAGTTCCTTTAGTATTTGTTGTAAAGCTGGTTTAGTGTTGCAGAAATCTTAGTTTTTTTCTTATCTGTAAAGGTTTTGATTTCTCCTTCAAATCTGAATGAGAGCCTTGCTGCATAAAGTAATCTTGGTTGGAAGTTTTTTCCTTTCATCACGTTAAGTATATCATGCCACTCCCTTTTGGCCTGCAGAGTTTCAGATGAAAAATCTGCTGATAACCTTATCGGGGTTCCCTTGTATGTCATTTGTTTCTTTTCCTTAGCTGCTTTCAATATTTTCTCTTTGTCTTTAATTTTGGTCATTTTGATTAATATGTGTCTCGGGGTGTTCCTCCTTGGGTTTGTTTTATATGATTCTCATTGCACTTCCTGGATTTGAGTGAGTGGTTCCTTTACCATGTTAGGGAAGTTTTCCTCTTATCTCTTCAAATATTTTTCTGTCCCTTTCTGTTCTTCCTCTAGCAACCCTATAATATGGACGTTGGTGCATTTAACATTATCCTAGTGTTCTCTGAGACTATGCTTTCAATCTTTTAGCTCTTTTCTCTTCTGCATTAGTGATTTCCACTAATCTGTCCTCCACCTCACTGATTCGTTCTTCTGCCTTCTGTATTCTACTGTTGGCTGCTTCTAATGAATTTTTTATTTTGGTTATTGTATTTTGCATCTCTTCATGTTTAATTTTTATAGCTTGTATTTCTTTGCTCAGTGTTTCCTGTAAATTATCAGTCTTTGTCTCCAGTTTATTTTCAATGTCTTGCATGATCTACAGCATCAACAGTCTAAAGTCTCTTTCTGGGAGGCTGATAATCTTCTCATCACTGAGCTGTTTTTTTTTTTTTTTTTTTTTTTTTTTTTTTTTTTTTTTTTTTTTTTTTTTTTTTTTTTTTTTTTTTTTTTTTGGTTTTTTTCTTTCTCCTTTATCTGAGTTAGAGTTTTCTGTCTAGAGTTTTCTGTCTTTTCAATTTTATAGGTTTTTGGTGTGGTGTCCTTTTTGCAGACAATAGAGTTGTGGCCACTCTTACTTCTGGTGTTTGCCTCCCCTGTGGCTGAAGTTGGTATGGGGGAGGGGAGGCTTGCTGTAGTCTTCCTGATGGGAGGGACTGGTGCCTGCCCACTGGTAGGTGGGCATGATTCCTATCCCTCTGGTGGATGCAGCTTAACCTCTGGGTGAGATTAGAGGTAGCGGTTGCCTGAGGGGTCTTGAGGCAGCCTGGTTACTCATGGCTGGGGCTGCGATCTGACCTGGATTATTGTTTGGCTGGGGGCTTCTCAGCACTGTCAGGAGGAGCCAGATTTTCCCAAAAATGGCTACCTCCAGAGACATGCAGGCTGATGAGTGTTCCCAAGAGCTTTGCCTCCAGTGTCCTTCCCCCACAACAAGCTATAGTCACCCCTATTTTCCCAGGAGATCCTCCAAGAATTGCAGTCACATTCAACCAGGATTCCTGTAGAGACTTTGCTTTCCCTTGAGACCCAGTGCACATGGAAGTCTGTGTGTGCCTTTCAAGAATGGGGTCTTCATTTCCCCCAGTCCTGTGGAGCTCCTGAACACAAGCCCCTCTGGCCTTCCAGATGATCTGGGGGCTCTTTCTCCCTGTGCCAGATACCCAGGTTTGGGGATTTGATGTGGGGCTCAGAACTCTCAGTCCTGTAAGTGAGTCTCTGTGATACAGTTACTTTCCAGTCTGTGGGTCTTCCCACCCAGGAGGTATGGGGTTGCTTATATCATGTAATTGCTCCTCCTACCTCCTGATGTGGTCTCCTCTTTGTCTTCCAGAGTAGAATATCTTTTTGAAAGTTTCCATTCCATTTGGTTGAAGGTTGCTTGGCATTTGGTTGTCACTTTTTTGTTGTTGTTTTTATGAGAGAAGTTGAGCTCCAGTCCTTCTATTCCACCATCTTCAAGACGATCACTGGAGCTTTGGAATGGCCATGTGTAAGATCTTTTATGGCATTTTGTATACAGGGATGTTTGCCTGTTTTCTTCCTGTTGGCCAACATTGCGGACCATTATCTTCTCACTGTTCACCCAGTGTGGTCACAGCTGCACCGAACCCCACACTGGGCTTCCATCATCATCTTGGGAGTCTGGATCTCTGCCACTTCCCTCTGCATACCTGCATCATCTCGGTACCGTTCTTCTGCATCTCCCCACAGCACATATTTAAAAAAAGGATTAAAGTTTGAACCCTGGTCTCGCTCAGTGGGTTAAGGATCTCTGAGAGTAGTGGTGTAGGTTGCAGAGGCAGCACAGATCCTGGATCCTGCATTGCTGTGGCATAGGCCAGCAGCTGCAGCTTTGATTCCACCCCTAATCTGGACATTTCCATATGCTGCAGGTACGGCCCTAAAAAACAAAACAAACCAAAAAAAAAGGAGTGAGGAATATTTAGAAATGTCAAATTTTTAGCATTTTAATAAATATAAAAGGTTGATTTTTTAAAAATCTTCAGTGATTTTATGGTTAGCATTTTTGTATCCCTTTTGAGAACACTTTCCCCACTCCAGGGTTATGTATTCTCTATAGTTGATTGTTTTAACATTCATATTTATATTTGCAGTCCATCTGGAATTGATTTCTGTGCAAAGTATGAGCTAAGGATTAAAATACACTTTTTCCCTTATAAATATCCAGGTGGTTCAGCAAAGTTATTAAAAAGCGCTCCTATTCTAGGAGTTCCCATTGTGTCTCAGTGGTTAACGAATCCAACTAGGAACCATGAGGTTGCAGGTTTGATCACTGGACTTGCCTAGCTAGATAAGGCTAAAAGAAAAAACCCTATTCTGATGGAATTGCAATGTTAACCTAGTCACAAATCAAGAAACAGTTTATGTTTGGTTCTGTTTCTAGGCACTTTATTATTTTTTCTAGTAATAAAGTCGGATTTTCCTTTCTTAGACTAATATAATGCTCTCAATTATAATTTTGCTTCCTTATTTATGATATTTTAGTTTCTAGTTTTTTATTGGTTATACTATAGTTCCTCCAGAGTTGCTCTTCTACAGTATTGCCTTAACTATTCTTCGTTTGTTAAATTGCAGTGCAAACCTTTAAATCAGCTATCAATTTATGCCAAATTATTAGACTTTTGGTAAGGAATATATTGTACCTATTCCTTACCAAATCTCTAAACTCTGGAAAGAGCTGATACCTTTACAATATTGATTCTACTTGTTTTCTTCAATTTTTCTTAACAGTTAATACACATGGGAGTTCCCATTGTGGCTCAGTGGTTAACGAATCTGACTAGGAACCATGAGGTTGCGGGTTCGATCCCTGGCCTTGCTCAGTGGGTTAAGGATCTGGCATTGCCGTGAGCTGTGGTGTAGGCTGCAGAAGCAGCTCGGGTCCCGCATTGCTGTGGCTGTGGCATAGGCCAGCAGCTACAGCTCCTGTTAGACCCCTAGCCTGGGAACCTCCATATGCCATGGGTGTGGCCACAGATAAGGCAAAAAGACAAAAAAAAAAATAGTCGTGGATGATTTTCCTCATGGCATAGTAGGTTAATGACTTGGCATTATCTCTGTTATGGCTCTTATTGCTGCTGTGGCATGGGTTAGATCACTGGCTGGGAATTTCACATACCATGGGTGCAGCAAAAAAAGCCATAGGTTTAATTTTCTCGTACATCTTGTAGCTTTGTTGCTAGACACTTAATATTTTGATAAGATTGCAAATTGTCAAAGATTGCAAATTGTCACTTTAAATGTCACTTTAAATGTATATATTTTATGCATGGAAATATAATTCTTAAATATATTGGACTTATATTCAACTATCACGCTAAATTCACTAATCTGTTGGGTTTTCCAGGTACACAATCATGTTTCAATGATAATTATTTCACATTTTTATTTCTAATTTTTTTGTATTTAATTTTTTTTATTAATTCATTGTACTCGATATAGTCACCAATACAATGCAGCATTCCAGTGATTATACCTGGGGTCTTTCTCTCACACAGACCTCAATGATAAAATCTTCAGTCTTTTACTGGTGATTATGCTAGTTAAAATAAGGTCATAAAATGATATTCTTTACCTGATTAAGGAGGCTCTGACAAATTCCTCTTTTGTTAAGAGTTTTTATTCCTGAATGCATGTAAAATCTATAGCTAGTGGGATAATCATGTGGTTCAATTTTTATATTAACATTTTGAGTTAAATTCATTATTTTCGAATGTGTAACAATAATAATACCTCTTGAGGAATACACAGCTAGACAAACATAATTTGATTTGATTTGTTAATATTTTGTTTACTATTATTGCATGTATGTTCATGTCAGAGAAGGTCTGTGATTTCCCTTTAGAATAATGCCCTTGCAATGTTTTGGGAATCAGTATTAGATTGGCACCTCCTTTTCTCTTTTCTTAAAGGGTTTGGGCAAGTATGTCTTATTTCCCCTTTAAGTATTGGGAGAATTCTCTGGCATTGCCTTTAGATCCTGTCTTTCTGTGTGTGTGTGTGTGTGTGTGTGTGTGAGAGGAAGAGAGAGAGAGGGAGAGGGAGAGAAGGGGAAAGAGAGAAAGAGAGAGAGGCGAAGAGGGAGAGAAATGGAAGATGGGAAAGAAGAGGGAAAAGAGATAAATTTATAGCATGCACATAGCTATTCATATTTACTCCCTTTTCTCCTTTTGGTTATTGTAAGGAGTATTTTCTTCAGAAATTATTCCAGTTTATACAAATTGTGTTATTTATTTGCTTGAAGTAGTGGCTAAAACATGCTATCTCTCGATTTTTTTTTTATTCCTAGTAGAGATAGTTTTTTCCTTTGTTTTTTATTAGTTGTTCCAAAAGTATTTCCTTTTTATGATCTTTTTGAAATACATTTTTTCTTTTATTGCAGGCCTGCTGGCAACTTTTTTTCAGTTTGTTTTAAAATTAGTTTACATCTTTATTTCAATACCATTTTTCAAGGATTTTTGGGCGGGGGGTTAGAAAATTCTGAGTTGGAAGTTGCTTTTCATTTCAGCACTCTAAATATTTGCTCCATTGACTTCTGAGTACCATGATTTCTAGTGAGAAATGAGTTACAAGTCTCTCCCTATCTTCCCTTTTCTTTCTTCCCTCCCACTTTGAAGGCAATGTATCTTTTTTTGGATTTTTTTTAAGATTCTTTTGTCTTTGGTTGTCAGCTGTTTGACTGACATGTTCAATTGTAGTTTTCTTAATATGTATTCTCTGCATAGTTCCTGAGCTTCTTAAATATGTATGCTGATATCTAATATCAGTTTCTGGAAATTTTCTGCTATTATTACCTCTGTTGCTTCTGCGCCATTACCTGTCTCCTTTCCCTTTTTTATGTTTTAATTGGATATTTTCTTTTGATCTCTCTTCAATAAACTTTTGATAATTTTTATCCAATTTGCTGTTCAACCATTGAGTTCTTATTAATACACATACTGATTTTCAATGCTATAGCACCCATATTATCCTTTTTTATAGGTTCCTATTTTCCACTGATACTTTCTTTCACTTCTTTTTCAACGTTGTCTATCTTTTCCTATACTTAACATATTACTAATACATATTTCAAAGTCTTTTCTACTATCTTCAATATCTCAATAATCTAATGGATCTCCTCTTTTTTTCATTTGAGTAACAATCAAATTTTCTTTATTTTTTCACATTTTTAGTAATTTTTGGATGTAGTCTACAGCTGATATATAAATTGACCATGGGCTTCAGATGATACTATCTTACAAAGAGTTTTCTGTGTTAGTTAGGGTGAAGGACAGATAACATCAATCCAAATAGTGGTTAAGATAGTTGAAAATATTTTGACACTTTAGTAAGGCCAGGTTTTCCTATGTGACGTCAGGATGTGGTCTTTGGAACTTTCATGAGGGTGCCAAGGAGTGACTTTCCCTCATCACTGAAAAAATATTGGAAATTGAACTCTGTTCTTTAAACTTCTTGGCATATTTCTCTAGTCTCCCACCTCAAGTAAGCTAGTACAGCAAACATTTTGAAAGTATTCTTATGCTTGAAACTTGGCCCTTCCCTGAAAGATAGTTGTTTCCTAACTTGAGACTATGGGAGATTTATTGACTTTAAAAGTTTTATCCTAGCTCTCCATCATACGGTGCTATCTGAATTTCTAGGTTGTTCCCCAGTTGCATGCAGCTAGGGCTTGATTGTTCTTTTCACCCAGTAGAAGCTCATTGCTTATACTAATCACAAACTTCAAGTCTGCAATTACCAAATGCCTTCAGGGGAAAAAAAATGGTTCTAGAGGTTAGCTCACCTTTGAGGGGTTCTCTCTGGAACTTCATTTGTCTAGTATTTGTTGCAACGACATCTTTGTGATGTCTTTAATATTGTAATTTAATTCATTTTCCTGGTTTTGTAGTAGAAGCATTATCTATCTCGCAGTGACCTGTATCATATGTAAGATTAGAAATTAAATTTTATTTATTGGTTCAAAGTAAACACTGTCTTTTTCCTGCTAAGAAAAGGAGAGGTTCTTCCTGTGGAGCTTTAAATCATGGGTGTGATGGTAATTGTTTAATGACCAGTTCTCCAACAGGGAAGGCAGAGTGGGGGAGAATGATGCTCAGATTTGTAGGATTGCTAATTTTCCTGGTGTAAATCCTCCTACCATGGCCAATTTCAAGCTACCCACATGACATTTCTGAATGCAGAGTTAGAAAAAGATGCACATGGAGTTCCCATTGTGGCTCAGCAGGTTACAAACCTGATTAGTATCCATGAGGATGCGGGTTTTATCCCTGGCATCACTCAGTGTGTTAAGGATTTGTAATTGCTGTGAGCTGAGCCATACATGGCTCAGATCTGGCATTGCTATGGCATAGGCCTGCATCTCTTGCCACTTGACCCATAGCCTGGGAACTTCCCTATGCTGTGAGTTTGGCCCTAAAAAGGAAAAAAAAAAAAAGATGCACAGTCCTGCTTAAACCAGTACCTAGATTTGCAATATATTAAAATGATTTTCTCTAACAACTAAGGGTTGAAACCATAACTTTCCCTCAGATAAGGGTGGGATTGAACCATGTTGATATTCCAACAGAAAAAAATATAATAATTCAAAGAAATGCAAGCTTTGGCTTACAGAACTCAAATAGTGAAAAATAGTAAGTATGCTGTTAATCATTGGTATCTACTATTTTGTAGATATTATTTCTCAGCATTATAATTATTTAATAATTTATCATTAGCAATGTTTATAGCAATAGACCCTAAATGAATTTTAAATAAATGAAAATATTTATTATCTTGTACATTTTCCCATGAACTGTTATAAATAGCAATGATTACAGAGCTGTCAAAAATATTTTTAATTGAATGATATTACAATTAAATTATAACTGAATGCTATAAAACAAAATTATTTTTTAAAAGGAATACATAATATTCACAAAACCACAAAATTAATTACTATATTAAAAAAATATTGAGCAGTCCTATTTCTGTGACTCTATAATCAGAGACTAAGACTCATTAAATAGGAGGAAAAGGTAATTACTGTACATGTTAAGAGGGAAAATAATTTGTTTCTGGGTAGGTAGCCTATTCAGTGAATTTAGAGGCAGTGAATTGATCCAAAGTAAATTAGAAATGGATCAAAAGACAAGAAAGAAATGAAAAAAAGGAAACACTGTTACATAGTTTACCCCCTAAATCAAGAAGCATAAAGAAGAGGACTGCATGGCTAGGAAAGGATATATGAACAAACAATTCCAAGAATTGGTGCAGCCAAGGAAGCCCTACTTCCCTATCAACTACTAAAAGCTACAGCCTGCACCTCTATCATAAAACATCACAAACTACCACTAGACCAGATGTCACCTGTGAGCTCTGAATTTAGTCTGCTGCACCTACCATCACCAAAGGTTCCATGTGACTAAGGGACCATACTATCTATTGTCCAAACAAGGACTCTTGAAAGTAAAAGTGGTTATTAATGCATTAATAATTAAACTGTGGCACTATGCATGATTCAAGGCAGTCTCAGGTAAAACAGAACATATGGTTACTCTTAGAATCCTCAAGATGCTGACGCTGTACCTGAGGCATGAGGATTGAGGCACCTGCCACATTGATTATGCCCTATCTTAGCTGACCAAAAAAGCCAGGAAAATGTATACCTGACATTCTCAGCTTCCAGCCTGAGAATTTGCCTCCTTTGATGGGCTAATTTCCCAGAGAAATCGTTTCTATATGCTTAATGGAATAAGGTGACAAATGTACATTGCATCAGCTTTAATTTCTGGTTTATCAAACCAAGATAGTTGAAATAAAGTAAATCCGTAACATTAAAGTAAGAAAGCATTATCAGAGGAGTGACCATACAAACCCTTTTTATTTTTATTCTGCATTGTACCTACCTCAATTCTTGCATTTTATTTCCTAACCTGTCAATTTAAAGTTGTACAGTAGTATATATAGTATGTTTTCTACTGTCTATCCTGACTTTGTTGATTTTTCTAACAGTGTAGTTCATCCTAAATTAACATTATCCATCTTGCTGATGCTCTTCTTATATTAAATTTACAGTTGTCTTTTCAGTTTGGACACTGAGAAAACAAAGTTATTTAATGGGTAAATAAACCAAACATTAGTTTGGTGGGCAGTCATTTGCCCACAGGTAATTAATTCCACCATTTGACAGAATCCTGAGAAAAGTTTCTCATGATTTACTCAATCTCAATTTTTCAGGAATACTAAAACAGTTGTTCACTTTCCAGGGATGCTTTTCTCTACTCCCATGCCTTACCACCCCCATTTATTCTTCATATCTCAGCTCATGTTTTATTCTTTCTGACTCCCATGGTAAATGTACTTAGAGTGGAATGTGAGAGTATTTTAAAGCATTTAACAGGACTGTAATAGTATTATTATATTATGTCTCCCTCTCCAGATGGATAACTCCAAAGGATCAAAGGATTATACCTTTGGCCTCATTTCCTGAACAAGCAGAATACCTGGCATATAACAGATGCCCATTACTACTTGATGAAAAGACAAATGAATGAAAAGTAAATATACGTATTTGTTGAACCAACTAAATGAATCAAGTATTCTTTCACTAACATGATAATCACCCATCAACTTTTATCTTCATATAAACTCAGATTTTTGTTGTACAAAACTCTTGGCAGGTAGGAGTTCCCATTGTACATCAGGGGGGTTAGGAAACCAGCTACTCTCCATGAGGACATAGGTTCGATTCCTGGCCTTACTCAGTGAGTTGAGTATCTAGAATTGCTACAAGCTGCAGCATAGGGCACAGATGCAGCTAAGATCTGGCATTGCTGTGATGGTGGTGTAGGCCTGAAGCTGAAGCTCTGATTCGACTCCTAGCCTGAGAACTTCCATATTTCACAGGTGCAGCCCAAAAAAGACCCAAAATGAAACTCTTGGTAGATAGATTTAAATACTAATGTTATCTTCATTGGACAGATGAGAAAACCGAGAGTTTAAGAGCTGGGATGAATTTTCAGGAGTCATTTATTGAACTAGTGACTGGAAGATATGTACTAAATGATGCTAAATTTGTACTAAGTTCAGTGGCCAAAGAACTGATAGAAAATATAAATACCTTTCTCTCTATTGATGGAATTTTGTGTGGTATCGTAGACTTACGAGTAAGATACTACATATAACTAATCGCTACTTAATAATACCTACTTAATAAATGATCAGGTAGTACTAGTATTTGTTATGTTAAACTAAGCTATTGGTAAATTTGTTCATAACTCTGTTAATATTTAGGCAAGAAGTGTTACTACCACGTAATGTTTGGCAACACAGTAAAGCTCTTTCTGTGCACATGGGTATTTTTAAATAATCAGAATTCTTGCAACTTTTGGGAAGGATTTTTTGTAGTCGGTATATCACTAAAATTATTTTGATTATATTATGGCACTTAATGACTGCTATTCTTGCAAACACTTAACAAATTTTTGTAGATGTGTCTTCATCATTATCCAGTGCATTTGTTGGATTCACGTTTGAATGAACACAGCTCTTTGGGAATGACTAAGATATGTAAGATTACCATAACTGAAACTTGTCTCTCAAACTTTACATACTGATTTCAATAAAAGGGTTATTTTAAAATGTTTATCCTAGATCATTTAGGGTCGAAAGCTGTGACTTATAACCTGTTTGTTACATAAGTATTCCCAAGGTATTCTGTTTTGTTGTCCAAGGACAGGACTCAATGCACCAGTGATAAAAAGTATAATATGTGTCCAATTCATAAGGCGATCTCTAAAGCGAATGACTAATATATGCGCTATCTCCTGCTATAAATTCTTCATCTTTATCTTCTTTGATATTTTTGATTCCTCCATTGGAAAGTGAGAGTTTCTGCCTTCCAAACTCAGGTAAAATATTTTGAGACCCACTATCTTAAACAAATGAATCTCAGCCAGAGTTTTATCATATTTTTGTGCTGAAAGCAGCTGGTTGTCTCTTTCAAGTGAGTAATCAGTAGTAATAAAGTAATGAAGTTTGAAAATGACTTACACATCATAATATATTTATATATAAAAACTAGAGTAGGTTCACAATTGAGTCATAAAACAACCATTGTTATTCTCTTGCGTTCACATAGATTTTCACACGCCTGCATTAGGCCAAGAGGGTTAACGAGTAAAAGCAAAGTTAATTACAGAGAAAAAAATCATGTTAACATTGGTAAGACTTGAAGACTATATTTTTTTTTGAAGAACATACTAACACATAATTATACTGAATAGCCAATCAGAATATTAGCATTTTCTTGAAATATAGCAGTAATAAATATTTAATGTAATTAATTACACTTTTAAAGGAATTATCAGTATAAGTTGAAAGAACTCTCATACATTTAGAAAGGTAAAGTGGGATCATAGCTTTAGTTACGTACGATAGATGCAAATTGAGAATAAAAATTTTCCCTAAAATTTGTTGGAAGGAAAAATATTCATGAACCTTTGTCAAGTAATTAAATAAGAATATATTTAATTAGTCTTTATAGAAGTAGAAATGATTCTTTAAAGCTTTGGAGCAATTAGAAATCATTTGTTAAAGTGAAACATAATTTTAAAAATGAAAAATTTGAAGGTATCCTTGGGTTTTCTTATAAAACTGATTAAACAAGACAATCTATTTTTTATGTCTAATAAACAGAAAATCTTGTTTCATTATCTTGGTATCTCCACATTTAAAGCAAGCAATACAAAATGGAAAGCTCTAGCAGTCTGGGGAAAATGAGAGTAAATTCATAACTTAATCTGTAACTCCAAATACAAGACACTTTAGGGTAAGTTCCAATAAGTTACTTAACTAGCTCTGTAAATTGGTAAACTTTGTTCAATTTCATCTGATAGGTTTGAAGAAGTAACTTCTGAATTTAGGCATAGTCTTGCCCATATTCTCCTGCATCCCTATTTTCAAGTATTACCATATGCATCATAGTTTCTCATATTGTGTTCTGCAGAAATGTGTTAGTAGGACTCATGATGAAACAAAAATGAATGCAACAAAGTTAAGTTTCTCTATACAGAACATCTAATAGCTAATGTGTAATGAGTCTCTCTAAGAGAGAGATCGTGTGTGGTGGGAGCATGGGGTTGGTAGAGAAGTGGAGAGACATGCACAGAGAAATATTGAGACTCCAAACTTATTTAAACATGCTTTTGGCAATGGCAGCAGTATATTGTTCCATTTCTTCTGAAATAGTAATCACATTAAACTTTGCTAACTTTCCTTCTAAATTGTAAATCATCAAGCTCATTTCATGTCTGTTTCTCTTTAAATTTAAGAATTTGCACCTTAATGAGGCTCCATGTTCCTCATAGATCCAAAATCTTTAAAATGTTATTTATTGATATTTCCTGCCTTAGAAAGTTTTCTATAGCTTTTTTATAAATTTCCAAAAGTGCAGGTGGCCAAATCATTTCTTTTAGGAGTATGCAGATTGCTGCTCCTTGAAGCTTGTTCACTCAATGAGGCTAAATACACATCCATGCAAGATAAGGATGGTTTTGACTCAGAAAAATTCTGAAGGACCAAAAGACCAAAATAAACATGTTTTCATATCTTCTGACATCTGGTACTCAATGCGAAATAGCAATATTGAAAAATTGCTAAAAGATTCTTGTTTCAAAAGTTTGATTCAAATAGTTATAAATTAATATCTACCAATATCATTGACATAATGATACAGAGAAGACTCGTCAGAAGTGTGTTCAACTTGACCAAGCTATTCTTTTTTCTTTTTTTCTTTAATTGTGGAACTAACTTAAAACATTTTTTTATTTGTAACTTAATGAATTTTATTTCAATTATAGGTGTACAAAAATCATCACAAGTCAGTTTGATAGATTTTGTGTCCCAAACCCACAGTGCATCACCCCACCCCCCAGATTATCTTATTTGAAAAACCAAGGTTTTCCAAAGTCTGTGAGTCATTGTCTGTTCTGCAAAGAAGTCCATTGTGTCTTTTTAGTTTCCACATGTAAGCGGTAGCATTGGGTGTTGCTGCCTAATTGTCTGACTGGTTTCACTTCGCATGATAATTTCTAGGTCTGTCCAAGTTGCTATAAATGTTATTTCGTTCCTTTTAATGGCTGAGTAATATTCCATTGTGTGTATGTACCATATCTTCCCTATCCACTCCTCTGTCGATGGGCATTTAGGTTGTTTCTATGACCTGGCTATTGCATAGAGTGCTGCAGTGAACACTGGAGTACATGTGTCTTTTTGAGTCATGGTTTCCTTTGGATAGATGCCCAGGAGAGGGATTGCTGAATCAAATGGTAATTCTATTTTGAGTTTTCTGAGGAATCTCCATATTGTTTTCCAGAGTGGTTGCACCAATTTGCATTCCTAATACTTTATCATTGTACAATTTAGACATGACAATTCACTTTAAAATATATTTTATCCATAACAAGAGAATATTTTGCCCCCAGTCCTCAATTGGAGAATGCATGGAACACTTTGTGTGGCTACACACTAAAGCATGTGCAGTGATAATTGCTTGTGATAATTGCTCAGAACTGCGGTGCAGTAAAAATTGCACCGTAATAGAAAACTTTCCCTAAAGGAAAACTTAACCCTAGGAGATGTTTAAAATTTTAAGTTGGAAATGTTTCATCACTCTGAATGCTAAAAAATGCTGTGAATTAGAGGAAATCTGTTAAGAAATTCTCTTCCACATATTCAAGCAAATTGATTTTTAGTTATTTGGGTTGTTAATTTTTCACTCAACATCACTCATTTTTCATGCACTATATATCAGACACTAGTGTATATGACAAAATACAGGGTAACCTTAGTGGGTTTATATTTTAGTGGGAAGAAATAGAAATTAAAAAAATACAAATAATACCAGAAAATGGTAAATTCCATACAACAATATTATGTTGTCCATGTGCACTGGGCAATCAGTAAAAGGTATCATTTAGTCAAAATTTGAATGGCACAATAAGCCAGTTAGACAGAAGTCAGTGATGAGAGCATATGTAGAATGAGAAGCTAGCACAAAGATCTTATAGCAAGTTATCTTGGAGGAATACAAATTCCAAGGCAGTGGGAAAAGGGATAATGGAAAATTTTGAAATGGTAGAATTTGAAGAGAAAACTAAGTGGTATAAGAAATACCACTTTAGTGAGATTAAGGAATTTTTAAACAATTAAAGTATTTTAAACAGTGTGTGATAATACGTGGAAAAATTGTAACAGTATAACTGTAAGCAAGGAAATAGACTATAACAACAGGCAGAGATGGTGGTGGAATTCATTGTCCTCATGGAATTGGAGTGGAGAGAAGTTGACTGTTTAGGGAAATGTTCTGGCAGTCAGCAGGGACTGGCTGTTGGACTGGACATTACATGGGAAGATAAAACAAAAAGGATAAAAATAACAAAATTGATAGGACACTCTGAACATATTCTCAATTTGTGTTCTCAGTTGGAATAGCCTGTTTTGGTGTGTCGAGAAATATGACCAAAATTCCTGTCTTTTGGGACAAAACAAATTTGAATAAAACAAAAAAAGATTTTTGAGAGGACCCGTAGTTGGTTTTAATAAGTCAGAAGATGGTAATGAAATCAAAAACAAATCAATAAGACAACATAGTGGGGCAGTATGAGTCTATAGATTAAGAAGGCTCCCCGTATTTATTCCATGTTAACATTAGAATGTTCTACTTATCAAATGGTACAGAAAAAAAAGTACCATAATCTATCTTTAGTACTTAGATCAAAATTTGAAATGATGATACGTAACGCATTGTCTCCCAAAGTGTGTTCCTTGGGACACCAGTTTCATGAGATGGTGGTGATATGTTGTAAAACATTGCATATTTGCAAAACATTTTATATATACGTATATATGTATACATATATGTGAATACATATAGATAAACACATATATGTGTATATATACATATATATTAAATGAGCAATATTAACATTTTGGGAAAGGCTAATATAAAATAATGTCCAAATTAGACAATTTATATTATGAAGCAGCAAAATCATATTATGCATTTACCTCCTAGGAATAATAGATCTGTAGGGAAACTGTGTTATGAGTAAATACATTAAATTTGTTCAAAAATAGAAGAGCTATCTTCTCTAGAAGTCATCTTATATAATTAGGTATTTAAACCGCCAAGAGGTGGAAAGTGAGTTCACTCTCTGAATCATTACTCAGGGTTTTTAGACCTCTGTGGGATATTAAAGCCAAATAATAGTTTGTCATGAATATTATGATTAAAAACCAGTTTAAGAACTAGAATTATATAGTGGTTAAAATTTGCTGCGCCCAGAACTTAAATACAGTATGTAGGTACAAGGTTGGAAGTTATTAAACTGTTCACAAGTATAAATAATTGGTACTACAATATTTCTGGCAAAGCCCGTTAAGAGTTGCTGCCTGTATAGCACAGGGAACTATATCCAGTCCCTAGGGAGAGGCCATGATGGAAAATAATCTTTTTAAAAATTGCATATGTATATATATATATATATATATATATATATGTGTGTGTGTGTGTATATATATATATATATATATATTTATATTATAGGCTTCAAGTCTCCTTCAAGAAGATTAAACCCAAAGCCTCTGGCCTTAGCTTGTTGTAATGCCCCTTCTCCCACCTTGAAGAACCTGGGCTGCTCGCTCCCTACTAAGGAAGAAATGTCACCCATTCCTCACCCCTCCTCTATATAATCTGTTCTCCATACAAATAAAGTATCCAGCATGGGGATGTAAAAGCAATAGTAAAGTGAGTCAGGCCCTCTTTTTAACCACACGCGTGATCTAGCTAATTGGCTAGTGGCCTATGGATGTTACATCTAATCCCTGTCTGTACAATTTCTCTAAACTTTTGTAAGGAAACTTGGTTTGGCCTTGAGTAAAAGATAATCATTTCTCTTAGCGTGGGGTAAGGGTGGTAATGGAAGAACAATAATCATGCCTTCTCTACATTTAGGGACAATCATGACTCTCTGAGCTCTAGAAAAGTCTTGTCACAGCTTACACTGTCAACACAATTTTCTTTGAAAAATGTGATTCTCAGCTTCCACATTGTGCATTTATTAATGTATCTTTTCTGAATATATACAGTTCTAATTCTGTAAAGATCCATATGTGATAGATCTTACTCTAATTTTCCCTTCTTGGCATAGAGTAGGTTATATGAAACAGAAGCATGCAAACTGCACATGCACACACACACACACACACATCCATACACAAGGATTCAGAAGAACATTCTTTTCAGCTGCACTGACTCACACTACTAATAATGTACCTGCTCAGGTCATTCTCTGCTCTGATGCAGACAACCAGTATTAACAAATAATCACAGAGCATTCTAGATGGGGTAACCTGTCTTGGAGGAAATAGCATTGTTAGCTTTTTCTCCTTTCAGCAGGGGCATGGGTATGTGACACTCCACCAAGTAAATTTAAGCTATTTTTCAGTTAAGTCCACCACTCTTTTTGGTAATTATAGATCTTACAGTCCCTTCCTTTCTTCTCTTTATTCTTTTCCTCCACCTTCCTTTCTCATGGTTTTTTCTAAAAAGTGTTATCACAGTTTCTAATACCACCTTCTCAAATATGGTAATATCTCTAATATCACAACTTTTGCAAAAGGATTAAAACTAGGAGTGGTGATACTTTTCACAGTACATTTATTTGTAATTTTCTAATGTCTTAACAAATAACATGAACCTGATGGGGATGAGCAGAAAATTTACATATAAATGACATAGGAGTTCCCCTGTGGTATAGTGAGCTAAGGACCTGGTGTTGTCACTGTAGCAGCTTGGATTGCTGCTGTGGAGCTGTTTTGATACCTGGCCCAGGGAACTTCTTCATGCCTCAGACATGGCAAAAATATAAATAAAGAAGAAGGAAAGATAGAGAGGAGGAAGAAGAAAGGAAGGAAGGATGTAAGGAAGGAAAGAAGGGAAGGAAGAAAGGAAGGAAGGAAGGGAAAGAAAGGGAGAAAGAAAGGGAAAAGATTTGGTAAAAAATCAGTACATGGACAAGTCACAGGGTGAGAATTTATGGAACTGAATATTTTTCCTAGGATTGTTTTTCTCTCACTCCCTGATAAAATGAGCATTTTCAAGATGTTGCCTAAAAATCATGAGAAATTTTTATTTCTGGAGGTTTTCTACACTTTGAAATAATTGTAGCTAAAATATGCATATATATTTAACTTAACATGAAAAGAGATATAGGAAGCTTTTTTTTCCCCTTGTGTGATATATTACAGAATGCATGAATATTCTACAACAAATGCCTCTTTTCTGCCATCAAGAAAACCTGTAATAAAGATGGGATAAATGACAGTTGAATTGTGAATGCCAATCATTTTAAACCATAATTCCATATATTCTAAACAGGACTACCAAATTTAGTGTAATAATACGTTTTGATATATTGATAACAATAGTATGGGAAGAAGAAGAGAAGTCTTTCGGTAATATTTGAGGATTTTTAATTTTTTTTTTTTTTTTTTTTTTGCCTTTTGTCATTTTATGGCCGCGGGTTTATGGCCGCACCCGCGGCATGTGGAGGTTCCCAGGCTGGGGGTCTAATCGGAGCTGTGGCCACTGGCCTGCGCCGCAGCCACAGCAACGCAGGATCCGAGCCGCGTCTGCAACCTACACCACAGCTCACGGCAACGCCGGACCATTAACCCACTGAGCAAGAGCAGGGATCGAACCCGCAACCTCATGGTTCCTAGTCGGATTCGTTAACCACTGCGCCACGACGGGAACTCCCAGGATTTTTAATTTTAAGGAATTTGTTTTTAACACAAAAAAAATACCCTAGGCTTGTTCTAGAAAAAAACCTGAAAACATTTAGTCTCAACTACAGAAATTCAAAGGAACAAAAACCAGTCATATAATTGCTTAATACAAATATAACAGCTTTCTTTTCTCCTCAAACTAGGTTACTGTAGGATTGTTATTTTTATGTAGCTACTTTAAAGAAACGATCAAGGATATGTCTTTATTTTCATTCTACCCTTTTTTTTAACCTTTTAAAATTGTTCTTTACATTAACAACTTTTTTAAAAAGTTTCAGTGCTATGGACAGCTAGAAGCATTACTTTATGACTTGGAAATACTATGTGAGGTCCTGAGCGTTGCCTGTGCTGTATTGATTTAGTCACAAGGCACCTAAGCACACAGTGCCCTTTTGTATGATAAGAAGTTGAAAAGCTTTTCCCAGAGCAGTTAATGTTGCAACTCTTAGCCCAATCAATATTTAGTTAGCAGCTCACAGAAATGGTGGTAGACCTCGTTTTACATCCAGTATTTTAGATAATAAAATATTAAATCATTTCTTGAAATATAACAAGATTTCTGTTGCAGATTTAATGTGACAAGATAGTATTTTATACTGTTTTTATTAGCAGTATAACAAATGGTGAGTAATAAATTCAGATGTGGTGCCAACAGACTCACGCTGTCAGAAATACTGGGTGGCTTTGTCTGGTTATTAGAGCAAAAAGCTAGTAGGAAGAATACATGGGGAAAATCTTTTTGTTTCTGCCAACAAATGACAAATATTTTAGGGTATTGTTTTGCAGTTCTTTTTACTAAAATATTGTTAGTACTCATATAAAATATATTTTCTAGGATGTCAACTGTCCCATAATATGCATAGAAATTATTGTTAATTTCTGTAGACATTAGACATTTTCTAATATCATTTTGTGCCATAACCATAGGTAGCTTGAAGGGAGAAACACCATATTATATATCCTCTTACTTTTAATGGTACCTTAAAAAAATAGTATGTATTCTTATTTATTTATTTATTAGAACATATTTGATACACAGTAACTGCATGCTAAAAGAAAATGAGGCAGAGAATGATGGGATCAGACCTGGATTAGGATTCTAGAATTGCCACTTTCTGGTTATATATGTTTGAACAAGTTAATTAAAACATCTAGATCCCAATTCTGTGATGAAAAAGATAGAGCAGGGTTTGTTAAATGTATATTTAAATATCTAGCAGTATTTTTCCCTTAGATGAGAAAAGTCTTATTTGAATCTGCCCCCTCCCTCGATACTTTAAAATGAGAATAAAGGAAAAAAGAAAGAAAGGAAAAGGAACAGTTATAAATCTTGAATTCTAGTAATTTTACCTATGGTTAGTTATTTAGCGGGAAATGTGCTATTATTTGAAAGTTATTTAGAAATATACCCAAAACAGAAAACAAAAACCAAGGTAATTGTGCATGTTTTACACTCTTGAATACTAAATCTCAAAGATAGTCATTTAATTTCAGGACAAATATTGAGGATTCTGCTCCAGATAATTTAGATTAAAAATCTTAAAGGAACTAAAATAGTTGGTGCAGGTCATGGAAAAAGCCTTCTTTTTTTTCTGGCAACCGAATGTCACAACCTGCAACAAAACTCCCCAGTCAAAGCCTACAAGTTTTTCCACACAGCTAATGGTTGTTACTCATTCTTAGATACTGTGTTAGCTTCTGCAATTACTGAAGATTTATGCTGCTCCCAAAACCACATGTTGAAATCCTGCCCACAGTGTGATGGTTTGGGATAGTGACTAGGACATGAGGGTGAATCTCTCATGAATGGAATTAGTACCCTTATAAAAGGAACACCAGAGAGCTCTCTGATCTTCATTCAACAGTGTGAGGATACAGGGAGAAGTATGCAACCTGAAAAAGGGCCCTCACCACTAAACCACTCAAACTGTCACTCTGACCTTGGACTTCCAGTCTACAGAACCATAAGAAATACATTTCTGTTGTTTATAATCCTCCTAGTCAATGGTACTTCATTATAGCAGCCCAAACTGACTAATAGGAATGCTACAAAAAGTTACCACAACTGGAGGCCAGAAATTTGAAATCAGAATATCACTAGGATTCTGCTTCCTCCAAGAGCTCTAAAGGAGAATCTTTCTTTGACTCATTTGGCTTAGGGCAGCTGCATGTGTTCCTTGACTTGTGACTGCACAACTCACCTATTTACCTCCATCTTCAATGACCTACTCTTCCTCTATATGTCTCAAATACCTCCTCTTTTTTTTTATGAGAACATCAGTCATTGTGTTTAGAGTTCACTTACATAATCCAGGATTAGCAATTTGAAATCCATAACTGAATCATGTCTGCAAAAACCCTTTTCCAAATAAGAATATACTCATAGCTTGTAGGTGGATGTGTAATTTAGTGGGGGTGGGCACAGTCCAGTCCACGAAAAATATGAAAGAATAACCAAAGAATATTAAACATTTTAGAGAAGTGTTATCACTTAATGGGGAAGAAATAAAAATACAAGAAAACAGGATTCTGATTTCAGTAACACCAGACTAGTTTGATCAGCCCACCTATAGCTAATCAAAAACAGCAAACAAAATAAGTATAGGCAGTTATTTGGTGGCAGTAAAAAGTGACCCAAGTAGGCAGGAAAGAGATGAGATTATATCCTTAAAAAAATGAACCATATTGTATAAGATTTACCTTTGTTTTATGTAAAGTTGGTTAAATTTAAGCAGAAAGCTTGATAAAGCTCACGCCTACTGACCTGGAGAATTGGCAGGTCAGATTTCTTTCACCAGAATAACTGGAAGGTGAGGAATAAAGTCAAGGCAAGAAATGATCTCTGTTCAGGGTTGGGTAAGGGGCTCAAAATGTGTATTTAAGGCCTGCCCTAATCTCTAGTTAACACTGGAACTGCATATGTGTGAGGAAAATTCAATTGTACTGGTGGGCAAAAAAACAAACAAAAAAATCTAGAGGGATAAAATAATTAGCAAAGACTTCAGCTGCTTTCAAAAGCAGGGTTAATGAGATCTGAATTTGACTCCAATCAACTTAGTTACCTAATAAATTACCTAACAAAACACAAAACAAAAACAAACAAACCAGCATTCTTCAAAGGTACCTAGTATATGCCAGAGTCTCTACAATATATTATCCAGTGAGGAACTTCAGACCTACAAAGAAACAGAAATGTGAGATATGTAGTCAAGAGAAAAAATAGTTAATAGAAAGTGACCTACAGATGACCCAGATGTTGTAATTAGTAAACAGATTGTAAAAGTAGAAAGTATACCTGTTTTTATATGTAGATGGTTTGATTGTCTACATAGAAATGTCTAACACTCTACAAAGCTAATACTATGATTATTAAGTACACTAAGGTTTAAAGATTAATATACATACATAGATTACATGTTAGGAGAAAATAGGATATAAAATAGAAAACTTTTAAAATTCTTGGAAACTGTTTTAAGAAAATAAAAATTAAATTTGAAAGCTATACCATGCCCATGGAATCAAAGACAAAATATTGAGATATTTATAGATGAATTTCTTCCCAAATTGACCTATAAATTCAACACATTCTTAATCATAAACCCAACTATCTTTGAAAAATGAAAATTGAAATTTTTTCTAAAATTTATATTTTCTAAAGACATTGTGTAGCCTAAACAAAATTGAAGAATAAAATAAAGGAAGAATGTAGGAAGACCTACATTATGTGACCTTAAGACCACTGAAGTTACTATAATTAAGACAATGTGGCATTAGTTAAAAGAAAATGGATCACTTAAAAACAATAGGAATTCAAGAGTTGTACAAACAAATGTATGATTAATTCATTTCAATTTAAGGTTAGAAACATTTCAATGGAAAAAACATTTTAATACATGGTGATGAAACAACTGGATATATATATTTAAAAACTCAGTCCTTGCCTTCTATATTTTACAACACTTAATTTGAAATGAAACATATATAAATATAAGTACTAATATTACAAAGATTCCAGAAGAAAACAAAAGTAAAAATTTCTGAGGCAGTCACAGAAAACATTAACTGTAAAAGAAGAATTATGTTAACTTGGACCTTATTAAAATTAAAATCTTCTGATCATCAAAAGACACTACTAATAACATGAAAGACAAGACACAAATTGGAATAAAATATTGTCAAATATATGCTTCACAAAGCACTCATATCCAAAGTACATAAATATATCCTAAACTCCACATCAAAAATAAGATACAAACAATGCAAGTATATACAATTCACAAAAGTATGTGTGAATGTGTATGTATCTCCTATTTACTTTTCTCTGAAGAAATTTGACTACTGTTATAGCAATACGGATGTATCATGCAGGAGAAAGTAACTGGACACAAAAAATGATCCCATGTATGTGATAACTATAAAGCTGGTGTGGGTGAGAGTTATCTTTATGAACTTGAAAGTCAAATCATGTCCCTGCCAAATCTTTATATATATATATATTTTTTTTTTTTTTTGTCTTTTTGCCTTATCTAGGGCCGCACCTGCGGCATATGGAGTTTCCCAGGCTAGGGGTCTAATCGGAGCTGTAGCCACCCGCCTTCGCCACAGCCACAGCAATGCAGGATCTGAGCCACATCTGCGACCTATACCATAGTTCATGGCAATGCCGGATCCTTAACCCACTGAGGGAGGCCAGGGATCGAACCCACAACCTCGTGGTTCCCAGTCAGATTCGTTAATCACTGAGCCACGACGGGAACTCCCCAAATCTTTATATTTTTGAGAGAAAATTATGACTAAGAGGTTATTATTCTAATGAACAGGACTCTTTCCTGCAGAGATCCGCTGTGATTCTATATATAACAGTTACTTTCTCCATGCTTTGTATTCAGGGTTTATGGCTTTATTGGGCCACTGGTCCTTCTATAATTTACACATTACATGTCTAAAGATGCCATTTTTTAGCTGGAGCTCAGGTAACCTAGCTGCTACCTAGGTTCAGTTAACTGGATTGTTCCTTCCAAACTCTGAAACTCCAAGGAGTGAATAAAAGATAAAAAAACAGAAACTCTTATAGGTGATGGTGGTGGTGGTGGGGTGCGAAGAATGCAGCATATTAGCCAAATGTGTTCATGGCAGCGTTTCTAGCAACATCATCCACCACTGATTCTATGTTGGTTCTTGGCATTGCTTTTCATGTTTTTATTTATATGTGTTTCCTAAGCCTAGTTCTCCAGTTTCACCATAATCCAGTGTACTACCCAGCAGCTTTCTAAATTTCTTTTTTTACTTAAGTTAGCCAGAGCTAGTTTCTGGCATTTGTGACCAAGCATCCTGCTTTTACATTTATATCAGCCTTAAGACTATTGAGCGTATAAGTTTTAATAAATACTCTAAATTATGTGAACATGGGTCATTCTCAAATGTGTCACTAGCCACAGTATTTTTTAAAGATTGTGTTGGTTTGGTTATAACTGCAATGGGCTAATCTTAATACTGTAACAGCACTTCTCCATGTGTTGCCTTGTGCCACGTGCATGAGAATCAAGGGGCTGGTGGAAGAAGAGCAGTGCTTATTGCACAGGTTGGCTCCTGGCTTCCACAACAGGTTTTACTCAATTGAAAAATTTTAACAGATATTCAAGTGCATGCCAAAGGTTGAGATCCACTGCAATATATGTAGACCTACGCCTTAGAATTCATAGTGAGGTTTTTTTTTTTTTCTGATCATTTTTTAAATCAGATTCTTAGAACATATATGAACGGAACATTTTTTTAAATCTGACCAGAAAAATATTGCTATTTGAGAGAGACCCAATATATCTCAGTTACTTTAGGCTACTCTTTATGGGCAAAAGGAATGTAAATAGTTTAAGGTTTTTAAAATGAGGTGGTGTAAATGGGTTAAGGATTAGGAGATAGCAAGAGAGTGGATTTAAGTATCGGCCTGAATCACTCTTAAATAATGAGTGAGTTTCCAGAGAAAACCTGACCAGCTGTTTTCCATTAACACTGAAGCTAGTCAGAATAAATACAAGTAGTCTGTTCTTGGGAGTAAAATGTTAAGAGCTAGGGATAAGGTGGGTAGAGGAAAGAGGAAGTGTTTTCCCCAAATAGCTTTTATTATGGGAAAGAATAACAAGGTGAATCACTGAGGGAAATTTCTGACTAAAAAACAGTGAAGTGCTTCAAATTACCTACTCAGTTTCCTTGAAGCCCTTGGCACCCAGGATTCTGGATCTCAGAGGAACATCCAATTTCTTAGCAGCCAAAGAAACTAAATTAAGGAACACATTTACCACTAAACTGTTACTGAATTTAAAGGAAGCTGATGAATGGCTGGCAAAAGGAGGCTGTCTCATGATGGAAGCAAAACCAGTTAAGAGGGTCAGCAGTTCTCTAATTATAATGGAGCAGTTAACACCACTATAATTAAAGCCATATCAGCATTTCCATCCCAAAGTGTTTTTCATGAGTTGAAGCTCAGCTGTAAAAGATTCAATCTGGGCTGAAAGTTGGTATACAGGGCTCAGGAACTCATCAGGGAAGGGGCAAAGAAGGGAGACATTTAAAAATTTATTTACAGAACTTTTCAAGCACAGACTATAGCCATAAAGATCTGTTGAGGAAATAATAAATAATATATCCTTCCAAAACTTGTATGCATAGCAAACCCCAGGTGCCAAAGCATGGTGAAAGAGAACACATAAGATAGATTGGAAAACAACAAAAATAACTTGAACAGAAGGATGAGTTTTTAATCCTGCAAGTAGTGTTTATTTTACAGAGGATATTTAGATGTTGCTAAAAACATATTTAGTGTTCTTAAATATTTATTTGCCCAAGAAATTTAGATGACTCCAGTGAAGCTGAAGAACATACACAAAGCACAGTGGGGTTAGTTACAAAGGATGTTATATCACTCTCTCCCCTCACACTTCTTTGATAGATAACTTTAATCTAAATGCCCTCATTTCTATGTTAGCGCTTTCTTTTAAAAGCATGGCTTTTTGTATGTTAATAGTGATACAGTGACTTACTGTGATATATAAATCATACTCCATTTTTATACCCTAAACACGCAGTTCATATCTCAGTAAGTAAAACAATAAGACATAGGGACCTACTATGTACAGGACAGATGTCTAGGGGCTCATTTTAAACTATATTATACTATGCATTAATTTTATTTTTGAATATTACATGTACATCAAAATATAATTGACTTTATAATGTTTTTGCTTTAATATATGTTACTTGCTTTTTTTTTAATCACTTTTATTTTTACTTTGTAGTGTAGGTACCCCAAGCTCCTAGTTTTTAGTGCAATAACACCATTAGTTAAGGTCCACTTTGCTCATTGTCATCAAATCTATAACTTTGTTATTGTCAAAATGACAATAAACTAAGATAACCATGATTGAAAAACCAGCTCAGATAACCTTTACACCAAGAAAAATAAATTGAATATTCAACATATAGACAAATATTTAGAAGGATGATTACCAAGCCGATTAACATGGTGACAGGAGATAAGTAGATGAGAACCCAGATAAAATGACTTTAAACTTAATTGTCATATCTTATGTTCTTAATGGGAAAATGCATTTTTGTATTATCGTTTTTAAATGATTTTTAAAAACAAAAATTGAAAGAAAAATTTGTTCTAGAAACTTTGGCAATTAAAAATGAGTAGAAAGGTCTGAAGCCAGGGAGCCTGATTCCTCCAGCTCCATTTTTCTTTCTCAGGATTCCTTTAGCTATTTGGGGTATTTTGTGTTCCCGTACATATGTAAAATTTCTTTTTCTAGTTCTGTGAAAAATGTTATTGGTAGTTTGTTAGGGATTGCATTGAATCTGTAGATTGCCTTATATAGAATATTTATTCTGACAATATTGATTCTTCTAATCCAAGAGCATGGTATATCTTTCCATCTGTTTGTGTCATCTTTGATTTCTTTCATCAGTGTCTATACAAGTTTTCAGACTATAGGTCTTTTGCCTCTCAAGGTAGGTTTATTCCTAGGTATATTATTCTCTTCACTGTGATGGTAAAGGGGATTATTTCATTAGTTTTTCTTTCTGTGATCTTTCATTAGAAGGCAAGAGATTTCTGTGTATTAATTTTTTGTCCTGCTACTTTACCAAATTCATTGATAAGCTCTAGTAGTCTCTGATAGTATCCTTAGGATTTTCTATTTATAGTATCATGTGATCTAGAGACAGTGACAGTCTTACCTCTACCTTTCCAGTTTGGATTCCTTTTATTTCTTTTCCTTGTCTAATTGCCATGGCCAAAACTTCCAAAACTAGGTTAAAAAAAAGTGCTGAGAATGGACATCCTTGTCTTGTTCCTGATGTTAACTATCACAAAACAGACTCAAAGATTTCAAAATCAAACTTATGGTTATCAAAAAGGAAACATCAAGGAGGGGGGTAGATTGGGAAGCTGGAATTGGTACTACTATTGATCGGTATTAAGATCAGTAATAAGATCTACTTATAGATTAGTAAAGCTATAAGTAGATAGCTTAAAATTGATCAGCAAAGTAATAAGATCTACTATATAGCTTAGGGAAGTCTAGTCAGTTCTCTGTGATAGCCCTCATGGGGAAAGAATCTGAAAAAGAATGAATATACATGTATAGGTATGGTTGATTCACTTTGATGTACACCTGAAACTAATGCAACATTTTAAGTGACTTATGCTGTAATAAAACTTAGAAAAAAAATTGAATAGAAAAAAAGGAAGTTAAGTTTTATACAAGAGAATAATATCATTTGTCTCCTTCTATTTGCATCTGGATTTAGGGTTCAAATGACTTCTTAACACATGTTAACTCAAAATGGATCTAAAAAATTATTGCACAGAATAGAAACAGTTCATTGATATAATAATTCTCTACAAACTAATTCAAAAATATTCCATATTTGCCACTAACTTCCTTTTAGGTGGGTGGTTTAGTGCAATTAAGAGGGAAAAGGTTGTAGCAAGTAATGGATTGGACACATCTTGTGGTTCTTTACTCTTCTAATTTGCCATTTCTCCTTATATGTGTTTCAAACTGTGCTTGAGTCTGCTGCCTTTGTCAGACAGTTATTCCACGGACAAACTCTTAGCATGGAATAAGTAGCAGCTCTCACTGCCTGTAAGCTACGAGCAGGATAAAAGTGAAAAGTACAGAGTTCCCATCATGACTTAATCTGACTAGTATCCACAAGGACTCAGGTTCATTCCCTGGCCTCGCTCAATGGGTTAAGGATCTGGTATTACCATGAGCTGTGGTGTAGGTCATGGATGCAGTTCAGATCTGGTGTTGCTGTGGCTGTGGTGTAGGCTGGCAGTTACAGCTCCCATTCAACCCCTATCCTGGGAACCTCCATGTGCAAGGGGTGCGCCCTAAAAAGAAAAAAAAAGTAGATATTGGAGGCTGTGGACATAGGCAGGGGTTCTTTGCAATAGGTCCAAGCCAAGTTGGCCTGAAGTGAGTGGTTATTACTCCACAAAAGCTTTCTGATAGGGAAGTTGCCATTCATTTTTTTTCGAGGGTGGGAGAATTAGAGAAGTCAAAATTTTAGCCAAATAATATGCAGATTATCAGCAATAAAAGCTTGAAAACCTCAAACCAGCCAATGTAAAAAAAGGGAAAAAAATGTTTACAGAAACTTCAAGTTACAACTAAACAAGTCACACTTCTTAAGGCTCCTGACTCCTCATCATTGAGTCAGTTTCCAGTTAATGACTATGTAATGACAGTCCACCCTATAATTTTTTTATTCCAGGCCTGAGGATACAAAAATAAATTAGCCATGATGTGACTTATTTTATGATCCTTTAAAATATGTTCTCTCACTTTCATCAAAATTTCCTACTGAAAGATAAAGATTGGTCAAAGAGCAGAGTTGTTTTGGGATTATCATTCTGTCCTCTCTCACCTCCAAGGACTCCTTTTTCCACTTCAGATGTTCAGTTTCTAGTTCCACAGATGTTTCATGTCAATATTTACACAAAAAATGTGTTCTCCTAGGACAGACTCAACCCATTAGAGAGTAAACAAAGTTACAGGGAAGGTATCAACATTAAAGACAAACAATAAAAAAGTAATACAATAATAGAATTTAATGAAGTAGAAAACGAAATGAAGTAGATTTCTGATAGTAAAGTTCAGTACACTAAATATAAATATAAATATAAATATAAGTATAAATATATTTTTCATGCCAAAAGGCACTTTCTTGTGTAGAGGTATTTTTATTTTACTTCCAATTGTTTCCAAAATGTTATTACTTTCTACTAAAATAATTGATATCATTAGTAAAATATTAGAGGACAAGATAATTATATCTGTTTTTTAACAAATATCAAGAAGGTACTGCCTATTTTTGCCTGTACCTGAAGTCATGGAGTCATGGCCTTTATTGAGAATAGCTCAATAATGTCTGTGAAATTTTCTTTTGCCTCAGGTAGATAAAAAATACGCATCTTTTCAAGTATTTTGAATGGGGAAGAATCTTTAAATGTCTACTAAGCTTTCCTCATTCTTCTGTAGTCGTGCAGTTTTAGATCTAGCTTTGATTAAGCCAAAATATCAAACACTGATATAGAAAGGACAATGGAACATCTCATGGGACAGTAGGATGATCGATTTCAACAGAAGTGTGAGTGAAATTGATATTTTAAGGGATTCTTTGATTACAAAAACTGAAAAACTAACTCAAAGTAAGAATGAGACGTATTTGTTACCAAAGTAGGGCTAGATTCAGGACCTTCCAGGACCAGGGGCTCGATGTCATCAGTGCATGGTGACTCATTCTCCTATATTATCTTAGTTGCATGTTGATTTCACCCTCAGGTATGGCCTCTTGTCACTTTAGAAAATAACTGAAATATTTTCAGTTGAATGACATCCTGAAAAAGGATGGAATTCCTTTTGTGGTGCAGTGGGTTAAGGATCCAGCATTGTCACAGCTTTGGTGCAGGCCACAGTTTCAGCTCAGTTTTGATCCTTGGCCCAGTAACTTCTTTATGCCACAGGTGCAGCCAACCATAAGGAGGGAAAAGAAAAGAGAGTTTTCATTCTCAGTAGTTTCACAAAATCCAGTGGTGGACTTGATTAGTTCTAATTGGCTCTATTTTGGGTTACATTTAAAAACAAAACTCATCATCATGTCCAAGAGGATGCAGTGCCTACATATGACAGTCTCAGACATGAAGGAAAAATCGTGGTCATTCAGAGCAAACTAATATTCCTGCTTCTGTGACAATGAAATATATGTGATTTTCATTATTCTTCCTGCTGGGTACAACTAAGCACCTCGGATGTGATATATAAATCAGATATAAGGAGACTGAAAGATACACGGTAGAAGGCAGACAAAAATAAGATCTCAAGGGAGAACACAGTGGTGACTTCTTTGGACCTCATGTATCTCAAATGGAACACAGTGTAGCTGACAACCCAGAAAAAGCAATGGATGCACAGAAATTTCACAAGGAAAGCCATACACTCTTTAGCCAAAGGGATCACTGAAAGGGCAGCCTAAGACAGAAAACTTTGCCATAAGTGCTCTATATCAGCCACATGACACAGAAAATGCACAGGTGCAAAAACTAAGGCTCTTTTCCTCCAGCAAAGGTGCAGTGGAGAGCCTGAACTCAAGCCCTATATAGCTGTAACAAGCCCTACTCACAGTGTCAGAATGTCAGTGTTCAAAATCTTTGGAACCTCGGGCTTGGTGAAGAACTTTTAGATATGACACCAAAACAACAATCTATGCATAAAAAATAAATTTGATTTCATCAAAATTAAAATCTTTTGTTCTGGGGAAGAACATGTTAAGAGGATGTTAAGAGGATGAAAAGATAAAATAGAGCCTGGAAGAAACTATTTGTAAGCCACATCTGATAAAGGACTTGTCCAGACTATTTAAAGTATGCTTAAAATGCAACGTAAACACGTACTCCAATTATAAATGGATGAAGGATCTAAAGAGATACTTCATTGAAGTGAATACACGGATGGGGTATAAGCACATACTAAGAAATTCAATATCACTAGCCATCATGGAAGTGCAAATGAAACCTACAATGAGATACTGCTACACACTTCCAGAACAGGCAAGCTACAACCTAATATTAATACTAAATGATGGTTAGAATGCAAAGAAACTGGATCTCTCATACCTTGCGGATGGAAATGTAAAATGGTACAGACAATCTGGAAAATAGTTTTACAGTCTCTTAAAAGCTAAACTTACATTACCATATAACCAATTGCATTATTGCTCATTTAACCCAAGGAAATAGAAACTTACCTTCATAAAAACCTGTGTATGCCTACTCTCAGAAGCCTATTTTAATAGGACAAAACTGGAAACAAAATAATTTTCCTTCAGTAGAAAAATGGCTCAACAAACTGGTATATCCATATCACAGAATACTACTCAGCAATAAAAAAGAATTCATATTGATGCATTTAATAGATTGGAGGGATCCTAATAGCATTATGCTTAATGGAAAATTTAAGTCTCAGAAGAACCGTGTTATATAATTCCATGTAAATTGCACTCTCAATATGATTAGAGAATAGAAATGGAAAAAAGATTAGTGGTTACTAAGGGTTAAGTATGCTTGAGGCAGGAGGGTGGATGTGACTGTAAAGAGTTTTAAGAGGGGGATCCTTGTGGTTATGGAATAATTTGATATCTTGATTGCAGCTGTGGTTATACAAACCTACATGTGAAAAAAAAAGACATAAAATTATCCATATACAGCATACCACTCCCAAACCCTGGTTTTGAATATCAGAGTATTCAGATTTTCCTTGATGTGGTTAAGCCATCATAAACTGAAAATAACATAAATCAAAAATGCATTTTCTGCAGCTAACTTACCAAACATCATAGCTTAGCCTAGCCCACCTTAAACATGCTCAGAACACTTAAATTAGCCTAGAGTTGGGCAAAATCATTTAACACAAAGTCTTTTTTATACTGAAGTGTTGAAAACTCATGTAAAATATTGAACACTGCACCATAAGTGAAAAAGAGAATGCTTGTATGGGTATAGAATGATTGTGAGCATATGGGTTGTTTACCGTTGTGAATGAGAGTCTGAGCTGAGGCTTCCAGGGCTGCCAGGCATCAGAGGGTCTGTACTGTATGTTGCTAGCCTGGGAAAATATTAAAATTCTTCCTATGGTGTTTACCGAATGTATATTGCTTTCATAATATCATAAAGTGGAAAAATCCTAATTCAAACCGTTATAAGTTGGGGACCATTTCTAATTTGTAAGATGTAATCATTGGAGGAAACTGATTGAAGAGCACCCTGGATCTCTCTTTACTATCTTTGTAACTTCCTATAAAATGATAACTATTTCAAAAAAAGTAAAACCTTAAAAAGTGAAAAAAAAAAACAGTCTGATGAGGCTATTTATAGATAAAGGTGAAATGATTGATGGGCAAGGAAAACAAACATATCAATGGCAGAGCAAACACATATGATTTGACACTTGTTTATATCTTCATTAAATTTTTTTTTGGGGAGGGTGTCCACACCTGAAGTATGTGGAAGTTCTCAGGCCAGGGATCAATCCCGTGCTACAGCAATGACCTGAACCACTGCAGTGATAATGTCAGTCCTTAACCCGCTGTACCACAAGAGAATTCCATCTAACTGTATATATTTTTGAAGGAAATGTTGTGCCTTGATACAATTAAAACTGAAAAAATATATAATTACCTTCATTTTTCTTTTCCTGGTACCGGAAATCCAACCAATCAGTAATCTTAGCCACTGGTATTGTTGTTGTTGTTATTGCTATTTTGGATTATCAGCTTCCCTCTGCAAAGGGAGAGGGGCCTGTGGTTTACAATCTCTAATTGTATTCTGCTAGTGCTGTTGATGTTTGCCTCTTCCAAATTGCAATTCAACATGCCTTCTATTTCTGTTATAATCTTTACGGCCAGGTGAAGTGTAGAGGGAACAATCACTAAATAATTGCTTTATTTACCCTTCATGAATTATGTTGTAATCAAATTTGCAATGTGTTTTGAGGATAAAATGCTATTTCTGTGCTAAGAGTAAAAGGGGGGGATTAAATTATTTTATTAAATTATTAGTTAATTTTTGGTGAACTGAAAGTTTCATGTAGCAGATTTTAAAATCAGCATTCATAGGGTTTTGGAAAAGTACAAGTATACCAACTACACTCAGAAATGATTGATAAAATTGAAAAAATAATAATACACATTTGTTTATAAGGGTCAATATTTTTTCATCTAAACAGTTTAAATGTAAAATTTTCCTTGAACAAGCAATCTTACTAAACTAGTCCTCTGATCAGTTCATAATAAAATTGTTTTTAAAGTTAGTTTATATGAATTCCTATATAAGTAAATAATAAAAAGAAACTTCAAGAAGTTTTAAAGAGGATTTGATAAACATTTTCAGAAAAGTTTTATACAAGTATTTTCAATTATTACACTGCTCAAGCTTACACATTTCTTCAGTTTTTATTTTATCATTCACAGATAATGTTACTGAATACCAGAACCTAATATTGTCAGGGTTTGTGATTAAATGATAAAACATTCTCTTCAAAGTGGGCTGATTTTTTTTGACCTGATTGTGGTTCTGGGAGTAAGGTACCAGAAATAGGTGTGTATTAGTTTTACTGACTATTCATAAAAGCGTATAATAACCAGCTGGATTCCACACAGTGGGTGTTCAACTATATTTACCATCAACTCTGAAAATAATATGTATACTTTGATTTCAGGTTAACTAGCAAAAGTCGTTATCCAAAAATTGTTATGATTTTATTGCTCCAAGCCAAGGTTAAAAGGCACAGAAAACCAAGGAAACAGCACACTCCTACTTCCAGGTCTTTCAAAATGGATAGATTCATTTTGGAAGCCCAGATACATGAAAAAATGTTCTCCATTTACATTTTTTTCCTGATGTAAATGAGGACTTCCTGGCTTCCATAGAAGCCGTCTTAGTACACTGAATGAGAACAGAAGAATGCTTTCTTTTCAAATTGAGGCATTTAGTTTAAGATCAACTAGAAAGTAAGTGCCAAAAGACAAACACCTTGTTAAAATAAAATTTTCAAAATGGTAAGATCAAGACTCTCACAAATATTGATTGAACTTGTATCAAAGAATTTATTATTTAAGTGGTTGAGGGAATCAGGAACGTTATAATCTGTAGGCATAAAAATTTGACTTAGAGTTACTACAATTAGATGATGTTCATTTACATTGTCAGGAAGAGAAATCAGTTTTATCAGAAATCAGTATTATCAGTTTCTACAATTTAATTTTTATACTATATTTCAAAGATAATTAAAATACATACCTCAGTAGAATCAGGTAATCACTACTCTCCACTAGTCAATGCAAGCATTTCACTGAAAGGATAACCAGTAATATCTTTTGTCTTATTGTTAAGTCTGATAATTGACGCTGACAACCTTCTCTATTTATGTATCTACCCAGGAGGTCTCTGGTAGTGCATCTGGTTAAGGATCTGGCATTGTCATTGCTATGACTTCGGTCACAGCTATGGCATGGGTTCAGTTCTATCCCTGGGAACTTTAGCATGCCTTTGGCATGGTCAAAAAAAAATCTATCTTACATAACAAGTTATCTTAAAGACATTATTTAAGACTAAGTAATGCAAGGGTTTGTCTCATTTAGTAATTGTTTTATTATCTAAAGTCTTTGACTGGTAAATTCCTTATAAAATCCAATCTTTGACTGGCATTTTATAAAAAAATAGGTCTTTAACTGACTGATAAATGCCATATAAAATGGTTTATATTAAAACTGACAAAGATATTCTTGTTCAGAAATGATTTATTTTTGCCCATCTACCACTTTCCTTTTTCTAATTTTCAGAGCCAGTGACGTCAAATGCAGTCTCATCATTTCAAATGGGCATTCTTCTTTCCCAAAGTTCAAACAATATTGCATTAAACTTTTCTTAATTAGCGACATTAAAAAACAGGTAGAGAAGAGCAAGAAGAAAAAAAGAGTAGGAAAGAAATGAAGTCTTATTAAGATTTAATCAGAAGGTCTCTGCACTTCTTGAAATGTCTTCTAGAGATAACTTAATATTTTGGAGACTAAACCTTTTTTTTCAAGGTAGTATCAGCTGAAGTTCTTTTGCTATGCATTGACAAATTCAGTTTGCAATGGATTTTTTAATCTGCAAATTGACCAGTTAACTGAAAACACACATATTTCGCATCAACCAGCTACCTAAGGAAATGTCTAAGTGTATGTGATTCAATTGTATATGTAAACATTGGGTTTTGAAGTTGAATTTGAAAATCCATTTATTTGAATTTTTAATTAAGCAAAGATAGTGCTTTGTGTTTAGCACTTTTCATGTGATGGATATTCTATGAATTGAGTACTCGTTGCTGATCTGAAAGTACTGTCTAAATCTATTTATGGTTGACAGTAGTACCATATTTTTAAAGAGAAAGTACATCCAAACATTTTATATATTTGACATAGATTTCCTCAAAGAAATATGATACACTATCTTTAAAAGTGTTTTATATTAATCCTCATTCACTGTATAAATGTAGTTGATATTAATTCAAATTCATTAAATACTTAAGTTTGAATGAAAATGATAGAATTTTTCAAAAATACATCCTAAGAAAGGTAAATGAATGCCTGAAAAGCATATTTACATGTGAGAGATGAAATAGAAACGGTTTCTCATGACCTCAAGATGATGTCATGTTTCTCTCATTTCATAAAATGTCTGAAACAACTTTGACATTTTGATCACTAGGAGCAATTAGTATTCACAATAAAACATCAAGCAACCTTGTGAAGAGACAAAGAAAAGACTATAAAAGAAGTCTTTTTACACATTGATTTTTATAAAAGCATTTTCCTGTAGAATCAATAGATGCGTAAGGGAATAGAAGACAATTGATTTTGGAGTATGAAAATGGAGTTTATGAAGACTGCAGTCATTAACCGCAGTATATCAATGCTCCTTTGGGTATTTTTGCAGGAGTTTAGGTGTTAAAATTCCTTTGGAATTTTGAGTTAGCCATGCATGGCGTGACTGTGTTGTCTCTACTGCTTATTTGAATCATAACTATATCTTGAACCCTGAGTTGTTAGATACAGAAAATTGGACTTGGGGAAAGTATTAAGAATATGTATATTATTCAGACTCTTCAGGACACTTGAGATATCCCATATATTTTAAAATAATTTTTGAAATACCAATATGGATTAAGAAATAAAATAAAAATATTGTGTTATATCTATAACGTATGGAATGAATTATTTGAATTATAATACTTAAAATAATAAGTATCCACTACTACATTTTTACATTTTTAAATACAAAAATTATTTCAGTATTTCTGTTTTTTTTTTAAAAACAGCATTTTGTATTATCTCTGGTGAATTTGAAGTAATTTGGAGATATTTTCCTGGACCTTTGGAGATATGTAGGTGTATAGATCGATGTGTAGATAGGTAAATAAGTATATAAATGATAGATAAATTGATGGAAGGAAGGGAGCAGTTCTGATTTAAAGGGAAGGAACAAATGTTTTTCATCATATCTATTACTCTTCATTTTGTTAGGATGAAAAATATTAATGATGAATATTCATTCTTTTTTTCCTTAAGTCAAACCATTCTTACCACATTATTTTTAAAAAAAACTTAGTATCTGTTTTCAAATATGTGTAGGTGTGGCCCTAAGAAAACAAAAAGTGCAACTGCTGATCAATAAATTTCATTTTTTTTTTCCGGATATCCAGTAGTTCATATACTGTGAGTTGAAAAGAATATTATTTTTCATTGGAATTGCATTTGTTTCGTGACAAAGATTAGTGGCTACATTTGTTTGAGTCAATTTCTGGGCTTTTTGTTCTGTTCTGTTAATCTAATTGTCTATTATTTCCTTATATTGCATTTTCTTAATTATTAGAGTTTTAGAGTAAATCTTGAAGTTGGGCAATGGAAGTCCTTCAGATATGGTCTTCTCTAATACTGTGTTGGCTTTTCTGGGACTTCTGACTTGCCTCAAACTTGAGATAAACCTTATAATTCTGGTTAAGAACTGTTTAGAATTTTTTAGAATTCTGTGAATATTAAAAGATAATTGTGTTTATTGAATCTATATACTAAGTTGAGAAGAATTTTTATCTTAAAATACTGAGTCCTGCTATCTTTGGACATGGAATATCTTTTGATTTGTTTATATTTTCCATTCAGTTCTTTCATCAGTTTTATAGTTTTCCTTATTCATAGAGATCTGAACATATTTTGTTAGATATATGGCTGAGTATCTCATTTTTATGGTGCTAAAGTAAATTATGTTCTTTTGAAAATTTTTTCTTTGACTTTTATTGAAATATAGTTGACATATAGCTCTGTGCATATTTAACATGTTCAGCATAATTATTGATTTATATGCATCATTAAATGATAATCACAGTATGTTTACTGAACATCCATTAACCAATATAGATACAAAATTAAAGGGTTTGAAAAAAATGTTTTTCCTTGTGGTAAGCATTCTTAGGATTTACTCCCTTAAAAACTTTTATATATAACATCACAGAAGTGTTTATCATGTTGTATATTATATTCCTAATACTTACTTATCTCATAACTGGAAGTTTATACCTTTTGACTGCCTCATCCAGTTCCCCTTCCTTCCACCCCTGGCCTGGCCACAAGTTTGATCTCTTTTTCTGTGAGTTTCTTTGTTTTTGAAGTGTAATTGATATACAACACTATGTTAATTTCTGTTACACAACATAGTTTTTTGATATTTCTATATATTTCAAAATGATGACCACAATAAGGCTAGGTATAATATGTCACCATACAAAGATTTAAATGGTGTTTATTCTTCACACTGTACATTTCATACCTGTGACTTATTTTTAAACTGGAAGTTTGAACCTCTTGATTTCTCTCAAGTAATTGCCAGAGGGGAAGAAGAAACAGGTGAATCTATTTTGTCTGAATATTGCTACTCCCACTTTCCTTAGATTTCCATTTGCATGTAATATCTTCCTCCATCCCCTCATTTTCAGTCTGTATGTGTCCTTAGGTGAGAAGTGGGTCTGTTGTTAAAGAGCATATACATGGGTCTTGTTTTGTATCTGCTCAGCCAGTCTATGTCTTTTGGTTGGAACACTTAATCCATTTACATTCAGTGTAATTATGGATACGTATGTATTTATTGTCATTTTGTTAATTATTTTGAATTGTTAATTTGGGTGTTTTTTTCTTCCATTCTTTTGCTGTCTTCTCTTGTGATTTGCTGTCTGTCTTGAGTGTTATGTTTGGATTACTTTTTCTTTTTTATGTGTGTGTCTATTACAGTTTTTGGTTTGTGGTTCCCATTAGATTAGGATATAACCACCTATGTGTGTACAGAAGTGTTTTGGTTTGTGGCTCTCTTATTTTCAAAAGCATTTTCAATGTTCTTCATTTGTCTTCTCTTCTCAGGCTTGCCAGCTTTGATATCATATTTGTCATTGTATGATTTTCTGACTCTATATTATCTTTGTCATTGCCAGTAAGTTTTCTCATTTGAAATTTTCTTTTTTCTAATTTTGGCTTTTTCTTTTCTCCTTAGAGAAGTTCTTTAAGTAATTTTTGTAGAGCTGGTTTGGAAGTGATTAATACTTTTAGATTTTGCTTTTCTGAAAAGCTTTTGTTCTCTCCACTGAATCTAAATGAGAGCCCTACTGGGTATAGTATTCTTGGTTCTGGTTTCTTCCCCTTGAACACCTTAAATATATATTACTCCACCCTTCTAGCTTGCAGTGTCTCTGCTAAAAGATCAGGTGTTATCCTTATGGGGGTTCCTTTGTATGTTATTTGTTGCTTTTCCCTTGTGGATTTTAATATTGTTTCTTAGTATTTAATTTTTGTCAGTTTGAATAGTATGTGTCTCACTGTGTTTCTCTTTGGGTTTATCTTGTATGGTATTCTGTACTTCCTCAACTTGTTTCCTTTCCCATGTTAGGGAAGTTTTCAGCTATAATCTCTTCGAATATTTTCTCTGGCCCTTTCTTTCTCTTCTCCTTCTGGAACCCCTATGATGCATATATATGTTCGTATGGTCAGCGTTTAATGTTAACCCAGAGATCTCTTAGACTCTCCTCAGTTCTTTTCATTCTTTTCTCTTTATTTTTTTTTCCTGTGGAAGTAATTTCCACCACTGTCTTCCATCTCCCATGTCTGTTTTCTGCCTCTATTTCCCTGCTCTTGATTCCTTCTAGTGTGTTCTTCATTTCAGATATTGTGCTATCCAACTTAGTTTGCTTGTTCTTTAGGTCTTCTAGCTCTTAAATATTTGTTGTAACTACTCCATCTGTGTCTCCAATTTTTTTTCAAGGTCTTGGATCATTTTGGCTATCATTAATCTTAATTCTTTTTCTGGTAGATTACTTGTCTACTCTTCATTTAGTTGTTTTTGTCTTGTTCCTTTGTCCAAAGGCTGTTTCTTTGTCATCTCCTAATGTCTAACTTTCTATGTTTATTGTCCCCTTGACAACAGATATGTAGAGTAATTGATGGGGGTGTTGATACCTCTGGGGCTAGGTGGCTATTAGGAATGGGGTTGATGCAAAATTTGGCAGTTGTTCACAGTTCACAGGATTGTTTCTATGGTGTGTGTGTGTTGGGGTCGGTGGCACTGGCTCCCTCCTGCTTCCATGTAGCTCTCAGTTTCCTGTAATTGGCAATGTCAACAGTTGATCCAGCAGTCCCTCCTTTTGTTGGAGAGGCTCTCTGGCTGGAGCCTACCTGCTTGCAACTTATACTCTACTCTGTGAAGGAACACCAGCCCCAATGTGGATTTGCTCAGAGATGCAGCCACTGCATTTTGGCCACCTAGGTGAATCCTTGACCTAGGGCAGAGGAGGGGCTCTGCTGCCCTATGCTCTGTGCACATTACTGCTTTGCTGGGAGCTGAACTTGCTTAGAACCCACTCCAAATGTGTTCTTCTCTGGGGAAAAACCTGATTTGGCATGAAAATGCCTTCCTTTAACAAGCTCTCTGGACTGCTTTCTGTAGCTGGGCTGGTAGGCAGGCAGGCAGGCAGTTGTCTGTAGTCAGTCCCTTTCTTTGACTGGTCTGGGGAAATTCTCTGTAGCCCCAAAGTAAGGTTGCTAAAAGATGTTCTCTGCACCCTTTTGCCAGTCCCTCCCCTTCCAGGCCAAAGGTAGTGTGCTCCCTGAAGCCACTGCAGAGTAAAAAATGTGTACCAGTAGGCCCCTCTCGTCTCCTTTGGCTAGCCATGCAACATATGCTTCTGTGGTCCCCAGACTGATTGTTGACAGGGATCACAGAGCTTGCGCTATTCCCAGGATTTCTCCTCCAACCTGCTGGGCTGTGTGTGACTCCCAGGCTGTGTGCATTGTTTCCAAATTCACTTTGTCTCTTCACTGGGCCTTTTGGGGCTTTCCACTTGTCCACCAGGCCTGTTGTGACTTCCAGGATCCTTTGTGCTATTACCAAATTGACTTTCTCAGCCACCATGCAGATCACAGCTCTCTACCCACCCACCAGGCCTTCTGTTACTCCCAGGACCTTTTCTGAGGTAGAATTTACCAGTTCAACAGGCTTTTCTGTGTGGCTCTCCACCCACACAGAAGGCCCCTTGTGGACTCTCAGGATTGTTTGCTGTTTCTGAGATAACTTTCTCTGCCCTCTAGGCAAATCTCTGCTCTGTGCCTCACCAGGAGGCCCCTAGTGGAATACCATAATACCACCTATCCTCACTGTTTCTAAATTCACCTTCCCAGGGCTCTTCACGCAGACACCAGGCCATCTGTGATCCCCTGAGCCTTCTGTACTGTTAAAGAAATTGTTTCAGTGTTCTCCCTCCCAGCTGCTGGCTGAAGTCATGGGGCTTATGCTACTCCTGAGTTCCCTCCAACTGCTCCAAGATTTCCCTTCACTTGCTCCACTTTCTCTGTAGCAACTGTTTTTGAGCAGCCACTGCTGGAGGTTAGATTCTGGAGCTGGAGCAGTTGGAATCTTTCAGCCTAAGAGCACTATAGAGGGTAAGGCTATAGTGGTGGATCATACTCCTTCCCTCAAGTACCCCTAACAATGGCACCTAGCCTCCAAGCCCAACCAGGATTCCTCAGCTTACAGCTTCAAATATTGTCCTCTAGACTCCAGTCCCTCCAAGCTCTCTCTGTGCCACCAATCCTAGCTTTTCCCCATGTAGCCAGCCTCAACTTTCTATCTGAGTCTGATCTCCAAAGCTAGTTTCACTTCCTGGCCCTGTCCACCCCAGCTTATGGTTGGAAAGTGCAGGGCAGTGACACTGACTGTTTGTAGAGAACTATTTCCCTTTTAACTGCATTACACAGATTGCTTTGTTCATTCTTCTCCAGAACTTGAAAGTTCTTCCTCTGTCTTGGCTGGTCTCCTTGGCCATATTGGGTAATTCCCAGGGTGCAGAGATTTTTTTCCTATTCCAACTCTCTCCCAGGGGCACATGTTTCTGACCCACTTTGTTTCTCCTTTTCTCTCATTTTTTCTTCTTTCTTCTGTCCTACCTAGTTTTGGGAAGATTTTCTTTCTCTTTTGGAATCCTGGGGTCTTTTGTTAGCATTCAGTAAATTTTCTGGGTAAATAATTCCCACATTTGGATGGATTTTTCAGTGTATTTGTAGAAGTATGTGAGCTTCATGTCCTATTCCTCTACCACTATCTTTTCTCTCCTCATTCTTTTCATAGCTGAGTAATATTCCATTGTGTGTGTGTGTGTGTGTGTGTGTGTGTGTGTGTGTGTATCAAATCTTTATTCATCCATCCATGGGAATTAGGTTACTTCTGTATCTTGACTATTGTAAATAATGCTTTAGTGAATATAGGGGTGCATATAGATTTTTTAATTAGTGGTTTTATATCCTTTGGTTAAATATCCACGAATGAAATTGATTGATCATATAGTAGTTCCACTTTTTAATATTTTGGAGTATCTCCATACAGTTTTCTATAGCGGCTGAACCAATTTACATTCCCACCAAGAGTGCATAAGGATTCTCTTTTCTCCACATCCTCACCAACACTTGCGATGTGTTATCTTTTTGGTATTAGTCATCTGACAGGTGTGAGGGAATATCTCACTATGATTTTGATTTGCATTCTCCTGATGATTAGTGATATTGAGGATCTTTTCATGTGTCTCTTGATCAGAACCTTTGTCCATTTTTAATCATTTTGAATTTTTGATGTTGAATTGTATAATTTATTTGTATATTTGATATATTAACCCTATATCAGATATATCATTTGCAAATATCTCCTGTTATTCAGTAGTTGGCCTAATCATCTTCTTGGTAGCTTCCTTCCTTCACTGTACAAAAGCTCTTTAGTTTGATGTAAGTCTCATTTGTTTGTTTTTGCTTTTATTTCTTTTGCTTGAAGAGCTTACTGTCTGTGCTTTCTTTAGAACTTTTAGAGTTTGTGGTCTTACATTTAAATTTTTTATCCATTTTTAATTTATTTTTGTGCATGGTGTGAGAAAGTAGTCCGTTCTGATTCTTTTGCATATGCTGGCTAGTTTTCCCATTATCATTTACTGAAGAGAATGTCTTTTCCCCAATGCATTTTCTTTCCTTCTTTGTCGTATATTAATTGTTCATATAAATGTAAGTTCCTTTCTGGGCTAATAGGTTCCATTGATCAATGTGTACATTTTTGTGCCAGTACTATAGTGTTTTGATTGCTGTGGTTTCATAGTATAGTTTCAAATCAGAGAGCATGATACAACAGTTCATTCTCAAAATTGCTATGGCTATTCAGTGTCTTCCACATTTCCACACAATTTTTTGAATTATTTATTCCAGTTCTAAAAAAACGTCTTTGGTATTTTGATGGGGATTGCATTGAGTCTTTATATTGCTTTGGGTAATGTGGTCATTTGAACGATATTTATTCTTCTACTCTATGAGCATATTATGTCTTTCCATCTGTTTTTGTCACCTTCACTTTCTTTCATCAGCATCTTATAGTTTTCTGAGTATAAGTCTTAACTCATTAGATCTATTTCTAGGTATTTAATTCTTTTTGAAATGGAATATTAAAATAAAATCATTCTGATAGTTTGCTGTTAGTGTATAGAAATGCAAAGATTTTTGTGCATTAATAGTGTGTCCTGCAACTTTACCAAATTTATTGATGAGATCTAGTAATTTTTTGGTGGTATCTTTAGGATTTTCTGTGTGTAGTATCATGTCATCTGCAAACAGTGACATTTTATTCTTCCTTTCCAATTTTGACTGTTTTTATTCATTTTCTCTTGTCTTATTGCTGGGACTAAGACTTCCAGTACTATGATAAATAGAAGTTGGTGTCTTGTAGTTAAAACAGTCTATTTTGAGCTGATCACAACTTCAGTTGTCTAGTCCAGTAAAGCTCTAAATTTTATTTGATGTAATTTGTTATTCTTGTTATTTATTTAAAATGCACTGCAAGGGAGTTCCCATTGTAGTGCAGTGGGTTAAAAACCTGATATAGTGTCCATGAGGATGTGGTTTCAATCCCTGGCCTTGCTCAGTGGGTTAAGGATCCAGCATTACCACAAGCTGTGGTGTAGGTCACAGATGTGGCTCTGATCTGGCACTGCTGTAGCTGTGGTTTAGGACAGCAACTATAGTTCTGATTTGACCCCCTAGCCCAGTAACTTCTCTGTGCTTCAGGTGTGGCCATAAAAAAAGAAAAAAATAATAAAATTTGCTGCAATATTGAGATACCAGTAGTAGATATCTGGAAGAACATTTCACTGATGTGTATTTCTTACATGCCTTCTCCAGTCACTCTTGCCTCATCAGCTACATAATCTCTCTCTGATTCGGTCTCTTCTCTCATTTCCCGTCTTCCTATTTCTGTCTAAATATTTTTTCTTCTTAATATACCTTACCCTATTTCCTATATTTTATACCTTCCTACACAGAGGATTATAACTGATCCCAGATTTGCTACATGTATACCCTTAAATTAAATACCTCCTTCAAACTTATGAAAATTCATTACACTAATGATGTCAACTTCATGCTAAGGCAAAGTAAATTTTATCAAATATTATTATAATATAAATATTTATATAAACATAAATATATTAAATAAGATTACTAAGTTTTAACTGTTATGAAATGTCTTGCAGTTGTCACCAAAAATTATTTTTAAAACTTTTTCTTATCTTATATAATTAGATACAAAATTTCCAAAATGTAGTCAAAAGTAGAGATTATTTAATTAAATTTCCTTTTATTGATGAGGAAATTAAAGCTCTAAGCTACATAATTTTACTTTAATTTTTAATTTGGCAGTAGTATATGTATTGTTAATGTGCACCATTACTTATAGTATTATACTCATTTTATAGTTGTGAAAACTAAACACAAAAGTGTTGTCCAGTGGTGAATTATAGAACCCATGAAATTTGTGCCTCAGTTCTGGGCTCTAAAAATGTTGAAATATAGCATATCTTCAGTGTTTATTCAAGTTCTCTTTCTCTGGCATCCATCTTAATCTTAAATTTCATTTATTCAGAAAAATTAAATAATAGAAGTAAAAGCAACTTTTTCAATGGGATATTGATTTCTTGTTTTTTCCCTTCTATTTTGGAAACATAATCATTATTTATAAAACTCAGCTGAATTTCAGCCAGCCCAGGAACACACGAATGACAATTCCTGAAAGGGATCTTTAACTAAGGTCTTTATGTAGCTGACAGTTCGTGGGAAAGACAGATTCAACTTTCTAGAAAGGGAGTTGCCTTTGTGGCTCAGTGGTTGACGAATCTAAGAACCATGAGGTTGCGAGTTCGATCACTGGCCTTGCTCATTGGGTTAAGGATCCAGCGTTGCCATGAGCTGTGGTGAAAGTTGCAGACACAGCTCGGATCCCGCGTTGCTGTGGCTGTGGTGAAGGCCGGCAGCTACAGCTCCTGTTAGACCCCTAGCCTGGGAACCTCCATATGCAGCGGGTGTGGCTCCACATAAAGGCAAAAAGACAAAAAAAACAAAAAAACTTTCTAGAAAGAAGGAATATTAATTTTATTATTTGTATTAAAAGAAAATAAAAAATTATGAAAATGAGACTCGAAAGCTAAATGTGAGTAAAATTTCCTTCTTACAAACAAATTTTAGGAGCAATTACTCTTTATTTCTTCCACATATTACAGATCTTACAAATGTCTCACACTGTAGGGTGTACTACAAAGAATCACCCCCTTCCAGGGTCTCATAACATACAATTGAATAATGTTTATTCCAATTCAGTTGATCACGGTGAAAATGACAAGTAAGTCTTCACCGGGTGACTTTGATATAAATTACCCCACCTAAAAGTTTTTTAAAAATTACTTTATGATAGGATTGGTTTGGTTCACCAAACTTGGCCTCTGGTTCTCTTAGTTACACTACTGTTGTGGCAGTAGGGATAATTATAATTCATTCCTGTTGATTCCTATTTGAGTCATAGCAGACAGTGGCCTAAACATTCCTCCTGACATTTCCAAATTATCATGAAAGCTGTTTCTCCACCTCTTCACACCAAGTGGTAATTCCTGGGTTCCTTTTTAACAATCTCATTTCTAATAGTGCCTGAGCGTGAATCAATTGTCAACTTACCCATTGTGTGTAAAATGTTTAATGGGATAAAAGTATATACATTATAGAAAGCAGGATAATAAAAGAAAAAAATTGTATCTTTTGTGATTAAAGACATTTTAATACTTATATATTGAAATGCCAGTCACATTGATATTTAGTTCTTTAAGTCATGAACTTGATAACTGATCTTTTAGCAAAGGGAGTCCAGAATCTTAAAAGTATTTTTCTTATTTAGCAGCTTAGTATCAAAGAAGGGAAGTTAAGAATTTTTGAAGCTGTAACATTTTTATTATGAATTATACCTTTTATTTTTTCTCTTTGGTCCTATGTATAAAAATACTTTTGCTTATCAACCTTCATTGATTAGCTAATATGTTTTCTATTTTTAAAATTAAATATTGTATAACCACTAGTAAAATGTTTTGAGCATTATAAAAAACAGTGTTGTGATAGTTGAGATATTGATATTTTAGTTAAAATCAAGGAAGTTAACATTTACTTCATTGTCCATTATATATTTTTAACATCTTGGTAAGAAATTTGAGACCTCAGTTAGTAGTTTCACCATTCATAAACACCTGAATTCCCATATTGAGGCCACTGTTATAAAGTAAATTTTATTTATTTTTCTGTCCTCATAACCTCCCTCCTTTAAAAAATATAAAATTTTTCCATTGAATTTTTTAATCAAAAGAGAAGTTGTGTAAGTACTTGCTCAATTTCAGTTCACATGAAATATCTAAATTTTTGAATCCTTTCTTTTCATGTTTTTAATGTCTCTGAATTCAAATTAACAAGATTTAACTACATGGGTCTAAATAGATAACAAGCATATGAGCAAAATGAAAGTATGAAGGATTTTACATCCATAGGCCAGTGGCTTATCTCTTAGAGCATGTTGGGTCCCTGGTGAGGCACAGAAACACTTGATTTCATTCTTATTCCAAAAGAAATACCTCTGTATGAATGGTCCATGTAGCAATTTGATCATTGACAATGAGAGACCACTTTAAACCAGAGTAATACACCCAAGAGAGTCATGGTTTCCACAAAAAAAAAAAAATCACAGGAAGCTTATACAGCAGTTTCAGGCACCAGAGGGAACAACTTCTTCACAGGAAAATAAATAAATAAATAATAAAAAGCCTTAAAATGAAGTAGCATGTTCCATGAAGAACAAACTATCTCCGTAGAATGAACAAGTTGGTTTTGCTAAAAGTACAGTTTCTTCCAAAACTGTTGTGGCTGAGTTGACCTATTTCCATTTTTCTTGCCATAAATTCTCATTACCTTGACATGCAGTAACATTAGTTGTGTTTCAGTAATTTTAAAATAGAAAAAAATGTAGTAAATGAGCTAAACTATATTTTAAAAGAAAGACATAGCTTTCTTTTAGAGAGTGGGTTAGGAGCACAGGAGCACTTCCACCTCCTGAAGTGTATATGTATGTGCTTGATAGTTAAGTTGGACCAAAGGAGATAGTCAGGGATGTTGAGAAACTGTAGCTCCAGCACATTGAAATGAACCATAATCCACAGAAATATACAGCCAAAGGTGAAGAAGAATGCACTGGAATATTCCTGGGAGTTTGAGGGGTGATCAGGTCTTAGTAGCAAGTTTTTCTCTATGGAATAGAGAAATATATCAGATAACATTAAATAAGATATTATTAAATATTAATCAAATATGATATTTGGACCTTATTAGGACATTTTAGTTATGATGGTGTACAGGTATTCCTTCATTTGCTGAATAATTTATGGGACCAAATTGCCTATCTGCAGTAGTAGAGAAGACATCAGATTTAGATTCATGTGTATTTGGATATTAATTCCAACCATTGCACTGCTGATGGCTGTGTGAATTTAGACAAGTTATTCACTAACCTAAGCCTCAGTTTCCTTACCTGTAAAAATGGTGCAGGTAAAAACTTTTCCGATTCTTAGGAACATCAAAAACTTAGGCATGCAATACATATATATGGCTCAGAATTCTTGGGAACTTGATTAATGCTATATTTCTGACTCATTTATCTAGTTTTTCTTCCCTTCTTCCCATCTATGTTCTAGTTTATTGTTGAAAACTGGCAGGGGGAGAGAAGGAGGGAAAGAGAGAGAGAGGGAAAAATATATTTATGAGAAATTCTGTCAGTAAATTTACTTTTTCAAAAGGCAGGATCAGAGTAGTTCTCAACATCCTGGGTTTATGTTATAGCATAATTTGCACCTCTTTACTGTGTAGAGGATTCCAAATTTCCCTGCATCGTTACAGATAATTGTCCACATCCAATCATTCCCATACTGAATTACCCCTCCCAGAGTCATGTAGTCTATATCTATACCTATATCAGTATCTTTTTATTGGTATATATTATTATAATTATTTACATGTCTTTATATACTATGTATTTCTAACATTACACATATTGATTCAAAGACATTGCATCTAAATTTTAACCTTTTGAAGAACTTGTCTTATAATCAAAAGATACATTATAATTACAGTTGGTAGAGATTTTCTTCCTCAGTGATACCAACAAAATTGTACATCTTATAGGAAATAGAATTTATATTTAATGTAATAGTATCAAAAGATGTAAAAATAGATGAAAGATCGATTTATTGATTTTTTATACATAGGTGCCTGTTAACCTATTTTTTTTCTCATGAAATAAATTACTCATTAGGAAAATATATTTTAGGAAAACATATTACAAACAAATATTTTTAAGAGCAGCAAAGTTATACTAAATTCCTAACTTAAATTTACAGAGAGCTCAGTTAGTATTTTGAAGGCATACTTTTAATTCCAAGAGTATTACAAGAGTCTTGATATTATGTAGTAAGTGAAAGTATGGATAAAAAGAATGCAGATGGTAATGATAGCATGGGTTACAAATTGATCAACCAATAGTATTACTTACTTTGCACAGAACCTGAGTTTAAGTTTAGTGATATAAGAAACAATTTATTTTAAAAAAATCGTATAAATTTATTATTTTAAAAATGCTAATAATTTTAGGATTTCTCATCATGGCTCAGTGGTTAACAAATCCGGCTAAGAACCATGAGGTTGCGGGTTCAATCCCTGACCTTGCTCAGTGGGTTAAGGATCCGGCGTTGCCGGGAGCTGTGGTACAGGTGGCAGATGCGGCTTGGATCCCACGTTGCTGTGGCTGTGGCGTAGGCCAGCAGCTACAGCTCCTGTTAGACCCCCTAGCCTGGGAACCTCCATATGTGGCAGGTGCAGCTCTAGATAAAGGCAAAAAGACAAAACAAACAAACAAACAAAAAAACAATGCTAATAATTTTATACTTGATTTAATTATAAATGAATCCATGAATGTATTTATAATTTTATGAAAATAATTTTTTTTTGTTTTTTTGTCTTTTGTCCTTTTTTATGGCTGCACCCATGGCATATGGAGGTTCCCAGGCTACGGGTCTAATCGGAGCTGTAGCCCCTGGCCTACGCCAGATCCGAGCCACGTCTGCAACCTACACCACAGCTCATGGCAACAAGGGATCCTTAACCCACTGAGCGAGGCCAGGGAGCGAACCTGCAATCTCATGGTTCCTAGTCAGATTCTTTTTCTCTGCGCCACGACTCTGAAACCCACTGAGCCAGGCCAGGGAGTGAACCTGCAACCTCATGGTTCCTAGTCAGATTCGTTTCCTCTGCACTGCGGAACTCTGAAAATAAACATTTTAAAAGTAAAAACACATTGATCAAAAAGTTGACATTTTTATGTCATAATTCATGAATTTCAGAGTACACTGTACTGTTAAATAACTAGGCATATGAGTAAGGCAATAACTATGAATATGTACCATTTTTCTTAATATTGGAAAAGTCAGAAAAATATTTAAATGTTTCCAGCTATGATGGTTTGAGTAAATATATGAGTTTATTTATACAATAGAGTATGCTAATGTTAAAATGAGAATATGAAAAAACAAAAAAAAATCTATGAACATAGAATTTAGTTAATGTCTGTTAAATAATGTTATTAAAACTACTAAACGGTTACCTTTGTCTGGAGAAACACAAATGGTTATTATATTTCTAATATTTTTAAACATTTGTACACTTCTGATTTTTCTGTAGTGAATATACCTAGTTTTGTATCAGTAAAAAAAGGAAAACAATTCTAACATAAAATACACCATAGTCAACAGAACTTAATAAGAACAGCTGGGAAATATGGACAAAATTATAAACACAAACAACCTTGTCCTCTTGCGTATATTCTTCCCTAGCTTGTGTAAAGAAAGCGTAAGTGCATCATTTGGGTGATGATTAATTGAATGTTCAACTTTAGGCAGGCAAAGGGATGTTAGAACTAGCACGTTTACAGAAATAGCTTTCCCCACATGTTGACATTCCTCGCACAAATGGCAGAACTTATATGATCAGCATCTCTCGCTCTCGCTCTCTCACCCTTAAATAATGACTCGACTGAACTTTAGAGCCTTCTTTTGCTCATATTTAAAGTCATTGCCAAAAGAAATTGGGTCAGATTGTATCGTTAGTATTTGAACTGGCAGCAATGACCTGATCTGAGTGCAGGGCCTTCTTCCTGACCTTTGATGTCCTATCGGAAGATCAGTTAAATCCCAGGCTTCTTGGCATCAGGTTTTAATTTGATATCGTGGAAATGAATTGCATAGTCCCTACTGGGGCAGATAGGGTTTGTCTCTTACCTATCTTGGGAAGTGATTCAAGGCACTGCTTGGGTGAAACAGGAAAAAAATTTGAATTTGTCAGCTTCATTATGTGTCTGGTAATTTGCTTCACTCAGAGTTAGTGTTTAGAACATTTCTGATTGAGTGTCAGGCATTTATTGCCTCTGACAATAGACTCTGTTGCTGCATGTACTCTGGGAGAGCATTGGTTAACAACATATGGGAACTGTTTCTCCTGCTGCTTGAAGAAACTTTTAGCAATCCTACAGTTTTAGAAACTATGAGAAAACAAAGTGCTAGGATCAAAACAAAGAGGATGTGAACTTGTGACAATACTGAATGCATAAATGTCTTCCACTCTGTGTCTGACATTGATATATATGTGTATTATATGTATGTCTTTAAGTGTGTGTGCATATAATTTTAAAAGAATGTTATGTATTTTAAAAGTAACAAGAAACCTTGGAAATTGAAATTCAAAGTGGATTTATCCTGAACAGCAGTGCAAAGCTGTTTAGCAAAAATTAAGAGCATATGTTTCAGAAATCAGCTCTAATTTGCAATGAATTGCTTCAGTAAAAGCACTTATATCATTATTGTTAATCTTAATGGTTACAAGTGACCCACGTTTTAATAATCCAGACCATCAATTGAGTACAGATCTCTTTTTCTAATTAAAAACGTTTGACCACAAGAGGGAGTTCCTTGCCAACTGTTTACTTATCCTCAACAGATACTACAGGCCTGAATTTACAAAGAAAAATACCTTCAGATATATTTAGTTTCTTCTATGCTTTTAGGCTAAGAAAATGATGACAATCTATTTAAATGTAAGCCTTGATGAATTTTCAGAATAATATGTAATTTGCACTGAAATTTTTAGGACTACGTATTAAGTATTTTTCAGGAACAAGATGATGTGCCATGTTTTTGAAAGTGCTTCCAAATTTGTACCAGCAAAGCTGCAGTGCACTGGTTTGTGAACAAAACCCCTACTGATACATAGAGGAGACTTTGAGGGCGAAGGTTATATTACTGTGCACTAGTGTGCTTAATTTGCACAAGTAAAGATAGCTTTCGCTGCATAAATTAATGCACATATTTTTGCTGAATTTGGTGCCATCAGCGAATAGTGTGTGGACGTGAAATGTGGTGTTCAAACTAGAAAACTAAATTAACATCTTTAAAGCGAAAAGAAAAAGGTTCCAACTAGTGAACTTCTTAGAATATAAATTAAGTCTGTTTTCCTCATGATGAGGTGCATAATATACTCAATAATTGAACCATACATTATAAAACTGAAAATATTTCCTACTCAGTAATAATTTGGCTTAAAATTATATGGAACTCAGAGCATCCCAGTCAAATGCACATGACACCGCTTTGAAAAAGAATCAGCATAATTACAAAATGCTTTTAGTTGTTCAGTATTTTTTCATTAGTCTTTTCATTTAAGGTAAAAGAGTAGGATTGTTTTAAAACTTGTGATTCCCCCTAGAGTGTGATTTCTCTTGTGACTACTCCCAGAGTGTCACAGCACAGCATTCAGAAGTTACACTCAGCAGAGTCCTTCCTCATTTTATGATTAGAGCAAGGATTGCCTCCAAGTCACAACATATGGGCATTTAGGGACAGAAACTCCAACAATACATATCGAGATAATTAGTAAGTATAACAGTAGTAAATGCAGTATTTTTGGCAGAACTTATTTGTAGAAAATGACTGCATCTCACATGTGTTCCTGGTGTGCCTTTCTGGTACTGGCTATAAATGTGGGATATAAGAGAGGAAAATACCAGTAATTCTTTTTGCTGTTCCCTCCCACCCCCTATGGTTCTTGGGATTGTATTATTTTAAACCATTTTTGACACTTTGACCACATGAAGTCATGCATTTTTAAGAGCTGTTCTTTTTACAGTAACTTGAACTGACAAGTCAGGAAAGCAGACATCTTTGGTGACCCAAGTAGCTTACTTGAAAGGGTTCTCCCCACCTGTTTCCAACACAAACATAGTGAAGTATAAAAGGATAGTGCACATTTACATATATTTGAGAGCAAGAATTGAAGTAGAATAAAATACAGGGTAAGTCACTGAACACTGTGAAAACAAACACATGTACATACACATACTCAATTATAGACAGTAAAGTATTTGAAATGAATATTATTTGTCCATGTAGAGATGAAGTCATGATAAACCTTTCAAGTCTGAGACCAAAGTCAAGATGACATGTAAGCTAGAGAAATGTAAAATTTAAGTCTTTTTTTTTTTCAGCAAGTGGTTGTAGAATATATTGTATTATACTCTGTGGAGTAAGAGGGCAGGAATTTTCTCTCCCTCCCTCTTCCTTCCCTTCCTCCTCTTTCTACTTCTCTCTATCTCTCACACACACACACACACACACATACACACCTATACATGTACTCTTCTTGGGGTTAGTAATATTTATTTTGAACAGATATATTGAAAATTTGCCTAAATGTCTAGCACTAAAAATCAGTGAAAACATCTGGCTGTTTTGGTCTCCAAAATGTAAAAGATCCAGATGTTTGAAAATATGCCTAGAGACTGATGTGTGTGTGTGTGTGTATAATCTTTTGCTTCACTGCTTGGTCCCATGAAGGCAAAACCTTGTTCTTCACATACTGTCATTATGAGTCGTAATAATTTCCCAAATTCACCTCCTAAACATATAACAGATTTACATTTTGAATATTTTATTTGGTATGTCCCTCGTACTGTCAGTGTAGGCACATTTGAAGATGAGTTAAAGAATCAAGCCAATCATCTGGAAGGAAGCTTAAGGCCCCACAAGCCCAACGCTAAAATTTAACCAGGTCGACAGTGGAAAACCAGGGAAGCACAAAGTGACTTGTTCGTAGGGCTATTTTACAGCTCTTTCAAAGTCAGGCCTAACACACAAATTTATAACTTAGCATCCTAAGCTGATAGGATGAAGACTAAAAGAGAAAAGGAGTTCAGCCTTAATTGTTGCACTAAGAATTTCCTGTTAGTATGAACTTTTAATAAGAGGTCATGTGTTGTTCTGTTATTTTGAGCAATGTCTTAGTTTTTGACCTGATTGATAAATTTTAAATACCGTATAAGTGCTCTTGAAGCCTTTGTTGTCATAATTGTGAATACCTTTCTTTCTTTCTTTCCTTTTTGTTTTTTTAAGGGCTGCACCCATGGCATATGGAAGTTCCTAGGCTAGGGGTTGAATCAGAGCTGCAACTGCTGGCCTACATCACAGCACAGCAATGCAGGATTCAAACTGTGTCTGTGACCTACACTGCAGCTCACAGCAATGCTGGATCCTTAACCCACTGAGCAAGGCCAGGGATCGAACTCGTGTCCTCATGGATACTAGTCAGATTCATTTCCCCTGAGCCACAACAGGAACTCCCTCTGAATATACTTGATTTCCCAAACCAACTTATAAACATAATGAGCAAGTTTCATTAATCAATATGAATCCTGAAAGAAGAACAGCATAGAACTTTTCTAGCCCTGTGTTCCAAGTCAGTTAAGGTGAATAACTTTTTTTGATCAAAATAACTTAGATAAATTACAATAAGCCATTCACAAAAGCATGGTTTAAAATATGCCAGAATATCCACATGCCGCCACTGGACTGAGGGCTTCAGTTAACACTGCAAAAAGCTATCTTTAATAGCTATTGGATGCTCAGCAGGATGAGCAAGGCTGGGATTAGAGATAATGATACTTGTTGGAACGGCAGGGAGGCCAGGGAAAAAGTGATCGGCCTCCCTTGGCTTTGTAAAAGCATATTGGGAAGAAACTTATATTCAGAAGGACATGATAGTACACAGTGATACATTTAATAATCTCGATATTTCTTTTTTCTTTTAAGTTGATCCGAGACAGCTCTTTCAAATTCAAATATAGTACTGAAGTACATTGTTAAGTCTCTTCATGTTGGTGCCATCTTTTTTCTGTTTCCTTGCCTCCATTCTGTTTCAGTCCTTGTTCTCTTAAGTGAATATTGGTGTACTGATACTGTAATTGAATTGTTCAACGTTCCAGTCTCTCCAAAATAGTTCAGACTATTGGGGGAAGCCAAGCTGATCTTTCTCATGAGCTGCTATGGTTGCATTTCTTCCTTATTCTGAAATTTAAAGACTTTTCATATTGAACAAAACACAAATTTCATGGACTAGCGTTTAAGTTCCCCTCCTAAAAGACAGCGACATTTACTTTTTTTCACGAACATTGATTCCATGTGAAAAATTTTTGGAAACATCCCTTTTGGACTCTAGTACCACAGAGATAATTTTCCTCAGGCAGGGAATCCATACTTACATTTATTAACAAAAATAATCTTATTTGTTAAGATTTGCAGCCATTTAAATGCATTACTTTCATCGTGACTTATTGTTTTGGAGTATATCTCCAATGACCAAGGATGATTTGTCTCGTCAATGGCCAGGATGTATAATGCAAGACTAGGGCAAGTGAGTAAACTGAGGGCATGTTTAATACTCCTCCTCGTTTTCTAATAGACGACCTTGGGATAGTTGTTTCTTTTGACCAAATGTCACAACTCCCATTAGGAGGGCCTCTCCCATCCTCTGCAGTTTCCACAAACTGTCCCCTGTCTTCCTGCGCATCAGACCTAGGTCTGGTACTAAATCTCTTCTGTTACTAATCCCAAGAGACTGCGTGATTCCTTGTGGCCATTTTCCATCCCACTCAATGCCGTAAATAGTGTCTTTAGAAAACTCTTTAAATTTTTCCTGTTTGTGTCATCTGCTTTCCAGAAGGATCCTCAGTTATGTTTCTACAAATGTGCATGTATTTTGGGCACATATACATTATATAACTACAAAATGACAATTCTCAACAGCCATGAGGCATTACCTAAACTAACACATAACTATCTTTACCCAAGAGTATTGCAGAAACAATCTGAATTAATTCAGTCACCAGTAACTCTATTAACTGTGTTGTGAGCTTATGTGCTGTTTTTAGCCATTACTGTTTAGTAAAGAACACAGGTGTATATAAGTATCTTTCCTTTTCATTTTTTAAATTTGCTAAAAGTGATCATAACCCATATACAGCCAATATCTCTTGCCAACCAAATCCTATGTAAAGTCAATACGCTAGTTACACAAATTCATACTTGTAAATCATACATCTTTTATTTTAAAAAAAATCTGTACTATAACTTAAGCTACTTACCACTGTAAAATTGCTGAAATAATTTGTTAGTCATTCATAAGTAGGCAGTACTGATTGTAAAATTGTTCTTTAATGTGTGTACGCTACCTTGTGCCTTGTATAGGCCAAAGAGACCCTATATTAATAGGCAGTATGTAGTTTACCAGGAGATATTGCAATAAAATCATTAATAAAGTATTTACTTGAAATCATTTCCTTTCAAGTTCGTCGAGAACTAAAATGGGCAAATTATGTATACAGTATTGGTCTCCTGGTGGGATACTAGATACAAAATCAACAAATATAAAATGCCACAGTACAAGTAGTATTCTACCTTAAACTTAAAAAAAACACACTCTCACAAATTTAATTCTACAGACTCATATTTTAAAAGGAAGCGTATTTTTTGTTAGTGTGCTTAAATGCTTTTCTTCAGCTAAAATATGACTGAACCAATTTGAATCCAATTTTGTGATTAAAAGTTGCTCCCCACTGTGAACTTGTAGTAATGTTTCTTCCAAAAGTAGATTGTTGCAACCAAATTATAAACCCCTAAAAAGAAGGGGGGCATTAAAAATGGAAACACCCATACAACCTTAAGTACAATGTAGCACTGCAAACAGCATTGCTCTAATGACAGTAATCCTGCTTGCCTTAGCTGTATTCATGCAAATGACCATTTAGTACAGATGTGGCACACATTTGCATGGTTAATGGCATCATTTTTTCCTCCTATTCTACTCCTCTATAGTATGATCAGCTGTTATGCTTAACATTACAAATTCTATGTGCTGTTCCTAACATTAGTGAAAACATAACGCTGGTAGTTTCCTTGTCAGTGATTTAACTAAAACATGTATATGCACAAAAAATCAGGAGGTATAGGGAGAGGGATGATGGCTGAAAGAGAGGGTTGGTTCCTGGCCCAGGCTTTCTCTTTATACGAGATTCCCTTTCAAGAATGACTCTGAAATAAAATCAATTTTAATACGTGAATAACCTCAATAGTTTCCCTCTGTTTCAACTGCAAATATGGAACATATTTTATAAATTCAATTCACATAATAGCTTTGTAACTAGATTTGTGTATAGGTCTCTCCCCTTCCATTTGTAAATATGCATCTCAGGTCATGAAAAGACATTTCCATTTTTCATAGATTTAATAAATATAAATATGTGAAATAGTTACTGTTTATTCTAAGAGGATAACCAATACATGTAATAACATTATTCTTGTTATTAAACCTTGCCTAATGCTAAAAATTGCAGTAAGAAAGTACCATATTAAGTAAGAAGTTGACAAATTTATGGCCAAGAAAAGTGCTATATTTTCTCAATTTCTAATATTGCACACAGGCATATGTTATATATATGTATATGATGTATATGTGTATATATGTATATACACACACAGAGAAAGCTAGGCAGTGAGACTAGAGAAAGAGGTGAACTTTTTTCTACAGTGAACGCAGTTATAATGACTTCTATTTAACACGACACTGCAATAACGTTTATTGGCTACTTGATTTTAGGAAACTGTAAAATTCTTTGATTTTTTTAATATGGATAGAACTTTTCAAATATTACATATTTCTCATCACTTTACTAAATTTCAGAATTATATCAGTTATTAAACCTAATCATTAACTAAAAGAAACCCTAATTCTCAGTTCAATATTTTCTTTATTTTTTCTTCATTTGCTTTATCATACCTGTAAACTTTACCCCAACATACACTCTATCGTTTCCTACTATCAAAAGATACCTTTCCTTCAAAGAGAATGGCATGTATTCTCTTATATGTCAGATGCCCTTTACAATTCTTGATCTTTCTAAAGTCCTGTTTAGATAGTTTTGTGTATCACCTTTCAAGGATATAGATGATTGATAGCTTTATATGAAGTTTCTAGATATATAGGTATATGTAAATATATTTAAAATATAACTAAATCAAATTATAATTTGGCACATCTGAAGAATAAATTACTTTCTACTTGCTTGCACTCTACCCAAATTTCTGATTCAAAAATGGGGCAAGCTTCACCAGTAAACAGTAGTGTAATGTTTTATATATTGAAGATGACTTCTCTATAATAGCCTTTATGGTTATGCAGAGATTTTACTCTATCTTACAGACACAAAAATATCAGAGTTACATGAAATAATTTAGGAAAAATTTCACAGCAATATGTATTGGAGTGGTAAAGTACAAAGGCAGAGAACTTTAAATAAACTATGAAAATAATGCAAATGACCCATGCTGATGGATATAAATATAGAAATTTTTGTGTACATGAGTAGAGAAAATGGATTATGGAGTAACGTAAAAGTGTATAATTAAAAGGAATTAGTGACTTCTGTTTTCTGTTTCCACATGTAATGATCTTGAAAGCTTTTAGTCCATCCTAACAAGTAAAAAAACTAAGGAAACTGAAAACCAACAACTTCTCTGTGTTTTCTAAGAGAACACAGGACAAACTAGTGCATCCAAAATTAGAGGTAGAGAAGCAAATACAGGGAGTCTTGTCTTACCAAAGCAGAAACTCACAAACTGCAATCTGTTCTAAGATCGGAAAACCTGAATTATGATTGACTGATTGCTAGAAGTGTAATATGTAACAGTCTGAGCACCTCAATATAATGAAATTTATTTCTAGGGGCTTAACCAGGTTCCACAGTAAAAATCAGAGAAAAATTTCCTCTTGTTTTTAGCAGGAGGGGAAGAGAAACCATTCTGAATAAGTCAGAGTGCTCTGTTCTTCCTTATAAAACCTACCCTCAGGAGAAACCAGTTAACCAGAGCCTAACCTGCTGGACTATTTATAGGGTCTAATGAACCTGAGGAAAGAAAAATAGTCAGCACTAGTGAGCTTTAGCCAACCTGTCCTCTCCAGGATGGAGGAACAATTCTGAGAAAATTTTGTGAATTCTATAATGCAGAGGCAGAGACTCACTAATAGACTATGATTTAATCATAAGACAAGAATACTTCCTCTCCTTCCACAACTTAGCACCATGTTGCTAAAGGTCTACTTACAGAACTTCCTTTTACCTGGCACCCCATGCATGACTATTAAAAAACACTGCAAATCATACTAAAAAGCAAAAAAAAAAAAAAAAATAGAGCAATCAGAACCAAACATGGCAGAAATGAGGGAATTAGCAGAGTGAGAATTTAAACCTACTGTACCTAATAGGCTAAGGGCTTTAATGGATAGCAGACAGCATGCAAGAACAGATGAACAATGTAAGCAGAGAGATAAAAATCCTAAGAATCAAAAAGAAATGGTAAATTTAAAAAAATATTGTAACAGAAATGAGGAATGCAATTGATGTTCTTATTAATAGACAGACACTGCTGAAGAAATAATATTTGAGCTAGAGGAGATATCAATAGAATTCTGGCAAACCAAAAGCAAACAGAACAAACACAGAAAGGATAAAGTAGAATATCAAAGGACTGTGGGACAACTACAAAAGTTTTAATGTGTGTAATGGTGATACTAGAAGGAGAAGAAAAAAAGAACAGAAAACTATTTTAAATAATAATGACTGAGAATTCCCCCAAATTAATGTCAGAAAACAAAGCAGAGATGTAGGAAAATCAGAGAATACAAAGTTGGATCAATGCCCCCCCCCAAAAAAAATCACTACACCTGGGTATATCATTTTCAAACAATGAAAAATAAACATGAAATCCTAAAAGAATCAGGAGAAAAAAAATTCTAAGCTATTGAGAAATAAAAATTAGAATTACTTAATAGTTAAACCCAAAAACCATGCAGAGAATGGAGTAAAATATTTAAAGGGTTGAGAGAAAAACAAACACCAACCTAGAATTGTGTGATCTGCAAAATTATCTTTCAAAAGTGAAGGTGAAAAAAGACTTTTTCAAACTAATAAACACTAGGGAAATTTGTTATCAATAGATCTGACTTGTAAGAAATGTTAGAAGTTCTTAGAAGCAAAAACATAGAAGTCAAAAATTAGAATCTACATAAAAGTTAATCATTGAAGAATAAGTCAAGAAGATAAAATTGAAATTTTTTTTTTACTTTTAATAGATATTAGTTTCTTTAGAATAATAACTACTATGTGTGCTATATCTATGCATTTATGCCTATGTAAGCTTATACTTAAGTGAAATGAATGACAACTATGATACAAAGGACAGAAGGGAGGAGATGAGATTATTTTATTACAGGAAAATTGCACTACACTTGAGGTGACATGGTGTTATTTGAAAATGCACGTGAATTAGTTGTAAATGCATATTTTAAAACTCTAGGATAACTGCTAAAAAAGTTTTTAAAAAAGATATAACTGGTATGCTAAGAAAGTGAAATCATATAAAAGTCTCAATTAAAACCACGAAAGTCCAAAAAAATATGAAAGGGAGAAAATAGGAACAAACACACAGAAATTCAAAAATCAGAAAAAATAACATATAGTAGATATAAATTCAAATATATCAATACCACTTTGATTGTCAAATGGTCTACATATACCAGTTAAAGGGAGATTACCACAGGATCAAAAGCAAAACACACATACACAAATGCAAAAATCAGAAAAAATAACATATGGTAGATATGAATTCAAGTGTATCAATACCACTTTGTTAAATGGTCTAAAGATACCAACTAAAGAGAGATTACCACAGGATCAAAAACAAAACCCTACTGTCTGTTGTCTACAAGAAACTCACTTTAAGTATAAAGTTGCATATAGATTAAAAGTAAATGAATATGAGAAAAATAACCATGCTAAAATTAGTGGAAATAAAGCAGGGGTGGCTTTATTAATTTCAGACAGAGTAGACTTGTAAGCAAGGAGTGTTATCAAGGATAAAGAAGGGCATCACATACTGGTAAAGGAATCAATTCTCTAAGAAGATTTAACAATCCTTAATGTGTATGCACCTAACAATAGAATGTCAAAATATATGAAGCAAATGTAATGCAACTGCAAGGAGAAATAGATGAATCTATTAGAGGAGTCTAAAGTCTCCAATATTATATCAAAAATGAAAACAGATCCAGCAAGCAGAAAATCAGTAAAGACATAATTGATAGCAATGTCAACCTGGATATAGTTGTTACTTACAGACTACTTCATGCAATGCCAGCAGCATACACAATCTTCTCAAACTCAATATTCACTAAGATCACATAACTGGTCCATAAACACACATTAAGAACATTTAAAAGGAATAATCATACGATTTCAGTTCTGAGACCTCAATGGAATTAAAGTATATATAAATAACAAAATAACTGAAATAGGCCAAAAGTACACTTTTAAATAACACATGGGGCAAAGAATGTATCTAAAAATAAATTTTAAAATGTTTTGAGCTGTATGAAAATGAAAGCACAACCTCTAAAAATTTGTGGGACGCAGTGAAAGCAGTGCTTAGAGGAAAATGTATAGCATTGATACAGATACAGTTGATCCTTGAACAATGCAGAGATGAAGGTGCCAACTTCATATGCAGTTGGAAATCAGCATACAGCTCTACAGTAGGCCTTCTTATTGGTGATTTCACATCCATGGTTCTGCATCTGTGGATTCAATTGATTACAGATTGTGTAGTACTGTAGTATGTACTTACTGAAAAAAACTCCTGGCATAAGTGGATCCACACAGTTCAAATCTATGTTGTTCAAGGATCAATTGTATTAGAAAAGAAAAAAGTATCTAAAATGAGCAATCTAGGTTTCCACCTTAGGAGATTAAAAGAAGAAGAGCAAGTTAAGTCAAAATGTATAGAAAAAAGAAATAATAAAATTAAAGAATATAATAAAATTGAAACAAATGTAAAGAAAAATCAGTAAAACCAAAAACTTGTTCTTCAAAAAGATCAATAAAAGAGATAATCCAATTGCTCGGCTAACTAAGAAAAAAAGAAAAAAGAGGACACATTAAATAATACCAGAAATGAAGGCGGGAATATCACCAAAGGATGATGGAAGTTAAAAGTTAATAAAGAAATACTCTGAAGAATGCTGTGACCACAAATTTGATAATCTAGATGATATAGACCATTTTCTTGAAAGACATAAGCTGGATAAACCCTCACAAAAAATAACAGAATAGCTAAAAATGTAATAATATAGTGAGAGACCCAATAGACAGTGTCTTGGAGAAAACCTAATGTGATAGATATCTATTTTGGTTAGCATTCTCTGGTAAAATCAAATAAATTTCTTTCAAATATGCTTTACTTCAGCATGATCACATGATCATGTTTGACCAATTGGGGTCAAGAATGACTGGTTCAAAAAGGGCCCTGCACTTTGACAGAAGTATTGTGAAAGGGCACTCTTTCTGTAACACTAGTAACTTTTAACCAGGCAGTTCTGGAATCTCCATTTTTATCATTTGGAGATAACCTGGCTAAGAATAAACCATGTCAAAAATAACTGAGTTTCTAAGAGACTGATTCCTGAGGTCATTGAAGTAAGTAACTGAAGCTAGAGTTACCTTGTATTTTTCATTTAGCTTTTTTTTTTTTTGGTAGTTTGAGTTGGTTTCTTATACTTGAAATGGAAATTGGCTTGAATGCCATATTGAGACCTGAATGGGACAGCATAAGGGGGGCCAGTTGCTTCAGAAAGGTTAAATGTGCTAAAATCTAGGATGAAACAATTGAGAGTGGCAATTATACAATATTCATGTCATTTGTCCTTTGAAATGAGTTTTATCATTAGGAGGATTTGGGCAGGAGTGATCAAATTAAGTCAATGTGTATTTCCTTTCACTATTATATATGAAGAGAAGAGAAAACCTTAAGCAATCAAATATAGTGTTTTACTTATTTCTTTGGTAAATACTCTTTAAAAGAGAAAAATGCTTTAGCTGAGTGCTACATAGCCAAATTCATTGCTTCCATATTATAAAATTAATTACCGTTGGATTAAATAACAATAACAAACATATTTAAAAGCAATAGAACTTTGTATTTATTTGGAGCCCTAAAGGTTGCAAAATGACTGTATGATGTTATGAAATTTGACCAAATTTATCAAAGAATAAAATTGTGAAATGGTCTAAAAGCATATTTCACCTCCATTTTAAAAATGTGAAAGGGGATTTCCACCATGGTGCTGCAGGCTGAGAATCTGACTTCAGAAATTTCCATTGTGGCTCAACGACAACCAACCCAACCAATATCCATGAGGATGCAGGTTTGATCCCTGGCATTGCCATGAGCTTGTTGTAGGTCACAGATGCAGATCTGCATTGTTGTGGCTGTGATGTAGGCTGATTTGACCTCTAGCCTGGGAAATTCCATATGCTACAAGTTAAGCCCTAAAAAGCAAAAAGAAAGAAAGAAAAAGAATCTGATTTCAGCAGCTTAGGTCACTGTGTAGGTATATGTTCGATCTTCTGCCTGGCACAGTGGGTTAAAGGATCTGGCATAGTTTGCAGCTGTCTTAGATTCAGTCCCTGGTCCAGAAACTTCCGCATGCTGTGGGTGTGACCATAAAGTAAAATTTAAAAATAAAAAGTAAATACGCAAAAGAATGCATTCCCTTGTGGTGCAGGATGTTAAGGATCCAGTGTTGTCACTACAGTGGCTCAGGTAGCTGCTATGGCACAGGATCGATACATGGCCTGGGAATTTCCACTTGCCGAGGACATGGACAAACAAAAAAATGCAAAAGGAGAGCCTCGGGAATTCATGACTATTTGTTAACATGGTTAGAACATAGTTGATCAACATTCTTCCCTCTCTTCACTCCTACTGCCACACAGCACATTTTCCTTCTGAAGCTCTATTCAATGTGATCATTAAACATTTACATATTTAAAAAATTAAGGCTGTTATCTGCCAAGCGTCAAATAGTCAGATATTTGGAAGGATATAGATTTTCACTTGTTTTTTCTCATGTACACTGATGCTTAGTAGCATATAGACCAGATGTTTAGCATAGTTTGTTTACCTGTTTAGTTGTGTTTATTCAACACTTTAAGAAATATGCAAATTTCTGTGTTGGGATAAGTGAAATGAGACTAAATTTTTCTATATTTTATCTTTAAAAGCCAAAATACCTCCGATTAGAGTTATTTTTGCAACAACTTCACATAAAATTTAAAGTATATGAGGCTATTAATTAACTTCAATAAATTATTTACTTTTTGTCTAGGTTTTGCTTTTGAGCGCAACTAGGGATTTATGAAAGTATAATCTCATTGAATGTGAAATTCCCTTGAGCACCTGAAAGGAGTCCATCATATCCTCAGGATGATAGCAGATCACAATAGGAAGAAAGACTGATTTCCTCTTGTTGCCTGGAAAGAGCTCAGCCAATGAGAGACTATTACAACTTAACCAATGAAAATACACTATACTTTGATCTGTTAACTCATCCAGTAGACACTTTGTTTAGTGTAGCCTTCCCAAATTCCTTTCCCTCTAAAAGAGAGTTCTTTCCATTTTCACAGGGGACTTGTATGCATCTTGCCATGCCGCATGGTCATGCATGGTGTGAAAGAGACCCAATTGCTCCTGTGTATCATAAAGTGGCACTGTATAACAGAACCGAGCTGAGAGCCGGGAAGCATGCCATGTGGGCTACTGTTGCAAAGAATGAGGTTAGGCTATAGCAGAAACCATGGTATGGACTGGTTGAGCTCTGTGCCAGATAAAGGAACACTGAGTTCTCCTATTGTGAGGATATGATGGACTCCCTTCTGGTCTCCCAACTCTGTTAATTGAGGTTTCCCTTTACTAATTTTTCACACATTTTACCTACTGGTTTACTGGTTAATTATACAAGGATATAACTCAGGAATAGCCAGATGAAAGTGATGCATAGGACAAGGTATGGGGGAAGGGGCAAGGAACTTCCATGCCCACTCCCAGGTAAGCCACTTCTGCATCTCCAAGTGTTCCCTAAACCAAAGGCTCTCATAAGATTGTCTTTTACGATTATTAAATAGGCTTTATTATTTATTGTAAATGCTTAAATCATTGGCCATTGGTGGTTGATTCAACCTCCAGCTCCCGTTCCCTCCCTGGATGGGTGTGGCATGAGGTGGGAGGTGGAGCTAAAAGTTTCCACCACCTGATCCTAAGTTTGGACCCCCTGGCAAGCAGCCCACATTCTTAGAGGCTTTCAAAAAGTCACATCATTAACATGAACTCAAGTGTGGTTGAAAGGGACTTGTTGAATAACAAAAGACATCTTCAATGCTTTTATCACTTCAGAATCCCAAGGGTTTTAGGAACTCTATATAAGGAACAGGGACAAAGACCAAATACATATTTCTTATAATTAATCATAATATCCATATGTGCTCAGGAAACAGCACTCCTCCTCTCCCTGTAGTTAAATTAACTTCTCATCAAGAATCTCTTTGATATGATCATGCCCAAGATTTTATTAGAGAGCAGCATTCAAAGGAATCTCTTTCCAAAATTCCAGAGGTAAAATGAGACAAAGCCCCTGCATTTACATTTCATGATTTTACCGTCTGCTCCACTCTGGTATCAAACATGGAAATAGACTAAAACATGTAGGTTTCAAACTCTCTTTCATTTGGATCTCCCTTCTTGTCCTATCAATCATAGTCCTGTTGTGGACACTATATTCTTCCCTCTTCAACAGTCTATTCTTCTTTCTATCAGGAACTATTCTAGTCCACTTCTTGTTATTATATGGGAGAAAAAAGTTTTACTTGACCCCTGTAAGTGTCCCTGGCCAGGCCTGAAAATTAAGCTGACAAAAACAGATTAATGGGGAAATCATACACATTTTATCGGATTTTTACATGTACATAGAGGCCTTTACAAGAAATTAAAACCCAATATAGTGACCAGATCAAGAAGCTCTTATACCTGCATACAAAGAAATAATATACGTGTGAAAAAGTGACAAGGCAAAGGGGTTTAGGCTAAGAATAATAAATGCTCAAGAAGTGACTTGAAAGATAAGGGTAAATTTAACAAGATTTGTTTATACAGATTTCTTGGCCCCAAACTCCCTATCTCAGGTAGTAAGAATGTATTATTTTGGAGTTCCCGCCATGGCTCAGCAGAAACGAATCTGACTGGAACCATGAGGTTGCGGGTTCGATCCCTTGCCTCGCTCAGTGGGTTAAGGATCCAGCATTGCCATGAGCTGTGGTGTAGTTTGCAGACGTGGCTCAGATCCCACATTGCTGTGGCTGTGGCATAGATCAGCAACTGCAGCTCCGATTAGACCCCTAGCCTGGGCCACGGGTGCAGCCCTAAAATGACAAAAGACAAAAAAAAAAAAAAAAGAATGTATTATTTTTCTCTTATTACAGAGAGAGCACATTTTACATAGGAGGTTTGTCTTTTACTTTCACGGAAGAGAGGTGAATGAGGGGAGGTCAGAGTGACACTCCTGTTTTTGCCATTTTCTCAAGTTCTTTCACTTTAAGATTTTCAATATGCCATGGTGCCACAATTTGGGATAGCATGTCTTAAACCCCATCATTAGAGAAGGAGTGAAATTTAAATTTTATTTTACCTCTTGAGAAAACCTGACTATCAAATTCAATATGAACTTGAGAAATTCTACTTTGATTGTCAGAGCCTATGTCTTAACCCTTTCTTTCTTATCTGATGTATTTGGATGCGTTTAGTGGCTGACAACACAGACATTTCCATACCTACAAGGACAATGATTCATTGCCAGATATTTACTCTTACTCTTCAGAATCCTACTGCAGGATTCAGCTCCAGGGCTCAAAACCTAGAAGTTGCTTACATCCAAATTACTCTCCTTTGCCAAAATCAGGAAAATTCTGATATTACTAAGGGAGTCTCCCAATCAAGTGGCAATTAAACACAGGGCCACATTGCTGCTGTTAACAGCAAAATGGAGCTTAATACCCTACATCTCACCCCACTATACAGTTTCACATTCAAATCCTGTATGAGAACATATGACAGTGATGCTGGAAAGATGTCACTAGAATCCAGGTTCTTGTTCACGCAGTTAAAGAATGAACTCCATGAACACACAAGCTGCAAACAAGCAAACAGGAAAGCAAATAGCTCCCAGGGCTGCTGGGAGGAGGGAGAAGAGCACCCCCCCAACACTGTCTATTGTCCTATAGGGGTTTTTATCCCTTAAAGATTGGGGTGGCGGGTACCAAAAGATGTGGTCCTCTCCCATTGGCCTTGCCCAGTTATCTGTATCAGTCCTTGTCCAAGAGGGGTTTTAGGGGTGAAAATGTCCCGTAAACTTTATGGTTTCTTTCTTCTTCTTTTTCCCTAGACTGAATTACCATTCCTTTCACTCCTTTTTTATCAGTTGAGGAGTGGGTGAGAGATTAAGGTCCATGTGGGTGTAGGTACACTTTCTATAATAAAACAAGGCCTGTGGGGAATTACACTCTGAAGCCCTTAAACCACAAATGTTAATCAATAGCCATATCAAAGAATGCATCAAAGCTCATGCTCCTACACTGACTACCTGAGTTAGTATTCTGCCTCAGTGGGCAGAAGCTAAATTAAATCTGTAATCCAAACTATAAGAGAAACTGAAATGTTTCTTAGGACACAGTAAAGCACCCTAGATGTTGAAATGGACATTGAGGGTGTTGATCTATAGTATCCATTACACATGAAATGCACTGAAGAGAGTATATAGCACAGAATAATTTAAAAATATATTTAAAGGGGTTTTTTTAGTCATTGTTATTGTTGTTAATAGTTGTATTACAATTTGAAATTTTAATTCATCCTTCTCACACTCAGGTGACTTTAGATAAAATGAAGAGGATTATGCATAGTAAAAGGCATGAGAAAACCACATTAATACACATTGAAGTTATCTTTGTATATTATAAAATTTTAAAACAATTGTAAAAAAAATGGACAAACAAAGTTGAGAGTGAGGTATTATTTGGGGCAAAATTTGGACTTAGTCCCAGGAGACAGTATCTCAGGTAACCCTGAGAAACAGCTCTGAGGAGGTGAGGGGGCAGCTAGGGTATATAGAAGTTTTTGCAACGAAGGACAGGTAGCAGTAACAAAAGAAGTCTAGGTATACTGAAATAATTCATATGATAAACACCTCAGCTATCTGGGTCAGTATCCTGAATTTAAAAGCCCCCAAGGCTTATCACTCACCCTTGCTGGTAGCTACATTTGCAGATAACTGTGAAATACTACCCCAAAAAGGCAAGGGGAAATAATATGTGTATATGATAAAGGCAAGGGGGAGGTACATGCAGCCATGCACACATTTCACAATTTTTTTTTTTCTGGTCTTAATGAAGGTTAATACTAGTCACAAGGAACAGACATTACCATAAAGGATTTTAGTGTTTTTCTAAATAGGAGGAGATTTATGAATTGGGTTCATAAAATCTTCTAAAAATATCTATCTGAAGACCTGTGTTCTTCCAGTTTTCCCTGAATGTAAAGTGCCTTGTTCCTTATCTCCACTCTGAGCTCCACTCAGCGTCCTGTGGGTCTGCAGTTGCAGTGGCTCATAATTTAATCCAACTAGATGCAGATGGCAAGTGATGGCAAATGCCAAACTCCAGTTCACACAATTAAAGAAACTGAGTATTTCCCTGGGCTTATTAGATTTAAAATATCAAAATATTCAAGGTTATTTAATGGACCTTTGCCATTTGTTTAAACTTACCCCAAATGGAATTGTAAATTGTCCAAATCAATCTCAGAATTTCCTTTTTCCTAAAGGCAGTATCTTCTATCCATTGTAATTGTCTTTGACTTATTCTGACCTCTTGTTTTTTTTCCTCAGATTTTTCCACTCAATTTTCGTACCTGATTTTGTTTCCTCTTCATCTTGCCCCTTATTATCCCCCTTCCTTTTGTATTTTCTATTCTTTCTGTATTTGTATTGCCTGGACATTTAGGAAGCATCCTTCCACTTTTATAGCTTTTCCACATTAGTTAAATTGTCTTGAAATATTTAATCATGTGTCTCCACTTTAATAACTTGTTATAAATTAATACAACGACTTGCCTCCTTCTAGAGATTGAATGCCTACTTTAATTCTTTGTCAATAATAGAATCAGATTCCTATCCAGTAGAAAGTAATCAGCTATAGAGGAATATAATGTGGTTCCTGGTTGCTTGTGCCACTTTTATATATTTCTAATACCTAGGGTATTAACACAGTATGTAAATCTCAAGCAGTACCTAGGAAAGTTTTATCACAGTAGACACTTAATTCTTAGCCATTAGAATTTGACTCCTGATTGGCTCACTTTATTGCTAGAATTTATGGCAACATTCCTGAAGAGATTCAGGTATTAATAGAATAATCAAAATCAGGCAGACAAATGAGCAAAAGAGAGCACAGTATTTAAGAATAAAACAAAAAATGAGTTCCAAATCAACAACTTGCAAGTTGTATTGACTCAGCTTCAGGTGAAGGACAGAGTAGATGGAAGTCATGGTAATCGGCCAGAAGGCTAAGAAAGTTGTGTTAGCTAGGCTAATATACAGTGAATGATTCTACAGTCTGTGGGGAAAATAAGATGAATTAAAAAGCGAATGGTTTTCTCAGATCTGTAGTCTACTAATTTTCTAGTTTAGGGTAGTTTCTGAAACTTTCACAGTATTAAAATACTGAGGAAATAAAAACAGACATGATGAATTTCTTACAATTAGGCAAAGAAATGAGCAGTAAGAGTGTTTGAATAGTAATCTCCAATAGAATTATGAATTCCAGAAAGATTCACTTTTGAATAGTGAGAGCGTTTCTGTCACTAATGGCCATGGGGCAGATTACCTAGAGTAATCACAAATATGTGAGAGTAGCTGGGAAAAGATATTTTCAATTGAAATACAGTTTCACTTGGTTTGATTAACAGGCTTGTATAGATCAGTGAATAAATGCAGAGATTTTGAAGTCAAGATTCCCTAGATGCAAATCCAAGCTCTACCATTTACTAGCTATGACACTTGGTCCAAATTATTTAACCTATATGTGCCTAAGTTTCTTTTTCTATATGTGGTGGCAGTGGAAACTTCTCTTGTAATGCTGTTGTAAGAATTGACAAAATAGTTCATGTGAAGTATTTAGAAGCTTGTCTGATGTCAATTGTTCAATAGGTTTTATTATTTAAACTTCAGAGGAAATTTGAAAAGAACCATTTCAAGAGGTTTTCTCTACTGTTTTTATTTTCATGCAAATGACAGTTTCTGATTATATGTGCTATCAATTTGTTTAAAAATCCTGCTGTGTCATCTGAAGTATGTGTGCATGTAAATGCTGATACACTTCAGAACGCAATTTATACAGACCCAAAGAACATCTGAGATTCACTATTACTTGTTAAATAGGTTTTCTAAACTGGCAAAATTTGGTAGCATTTTTCCAAAGGGCGCTTTATTCACACTAACTAAGTGAATGGGCTTTCTGGTTTTAATTATACACACACACACACACACACACACACACACACACACACACACACACATACACATTTGTAGACTCAGAGGCAGTAAGGGTGAGATTTTAATACAGAAAGGAAGAAATAGCCACTCAGAAAGTTCAAGCCCGTTCAATTAAAACTCCTACCTGATAGTTTTATGCAATGCAAGGTTAATGGACTGGTTCGAATTCCATAAAGTGGTACTTTTTTTATCATCTGAAATGGCTCATAGATCTCATATGAACATACCTAATATTTCTGGAGCATTACCTCTTCAGATGTATAATCATACCGTGTATCAATAAAGATAAAATACGTGGTAAGTGAAATTTTGCTTTCTGGCTGCTTTGGGATCTTATGGCTAATGGCCATGGGGCAGACACTCAGGCAGTTAGAATAGGGAGATTCCTTAGCTCTGAGCAGAGGCGAGATTCCAAAGTATGCAAAATGAGCAAACCAGAGGGTAGGGCCAAGGGTGGCATATTCATGGATGATTTTAAGTTTAGGTTTACAGGAGTTCAGGGAGCAAGTGTGTTCAGGATATTATTTTAGAAAAGGTAGAAGAAAAAGGAATGAGTGAAATAAGTGGAATGTGCATTGGCCAATTGTGTTGGCTTGTGTGGTCTAGTAATACGGAAAGACTGATAAATCTACAAGAATGGGGACTTAGCTATCAGTAAATAGCTAAATGGCTTTAAACAATCTACTTGACTTATCCACAAGCTTTAATTTTCCCATTTATAGCATAAAGAGATTCAGAAATGTTAGCTGAGTGCCTACCATGTGTCAGCTGTTAAGCTAGGCTTGGAATACTGTGAAAGGCAGCACAGTTCCTTTTCTGGACTGGGAGCTTCCAGGATGGAGAGGAAGACAGGTATCTGGTAAGGACTATAAGTGCTGTGATTTTATTTTTCCTTGTGGGAAGAGAGAGGAAGAAGAATAAAAATGTATCATCTTAATTGCAGATGGGGCAGAAAAGTAAGATAAGTAGTTATTTGTGGGAGATACGGAGAAAGCAGATTTTAGGCAGAGGGAATGTGGCGGAAATTCTAGATTCAGGAAACACTTTGACACAGAGTGGCAATGAGAGGAATATAAACACCTCCAAGCAGTTAAATTATCAGATACTGTTTGCTTAGGTATTTGGGGGAAAACGGATACTCATGTTGAATTAAATAATCACCATGGCACTTTCTGGAGTAGGGTGAGAAGGACTATGAGATTTTATTGCCAACAGTTATAGCACCCCATCCTCTGATGTGACTGTGTTCTGCCTTCACTAATAGGAATCAGGCAATTGTCCTGAGCCACCATAGTTACCTTTTGCAATAGTTTCTCACATAATTAGCCTGCTGAGAATCCTTGAGAAATATTCTCACCTAAATGTTTTTACAATTATCAGAAGCTATGAATCTACTCAGGATGAGTGCAATAGCATCCCCAATATAACCATAAACTTTCAGATTTCATATTCAGATTTTATCTTTCACTGGGTCATTGCTGAAAAGATTATTCATCATGACATAAAAAATTGATAGGGTTATCAAACATGAAAATGTCCCAACAATTAGAATATAATATCTCTTTCTATTTAGAAGAAAATGTAATCATCCTTCAAGTTAAACTTTGGCCCTATACTCTTTTTAATGAGATAAGGGAAATAAGCTTAGGTTCATTGGGAAATTCTCAAAAAGTAGGCTGGAATATTGATCATTAAACTTCAGTACAGGTAGCATTGCACAGCTCCCGTGTTATTGAAGCCCTCTGAATATCTGAAAATTCAGAAAAACTCATTTTTTAAAAATTTATTAAAGTATGGTTGATTTACAATGTTCTAACTTCTGCTGTAGAGTCAAGTGACTCAGATATATATATATGTGCATATATATATGTATATATATACACACACACAGTTTTCATATTCTTTTCCATTATGATTTATTACAGGATATTGAATATAGTTCTCTGTACCTTATGGTAGTACCTTTTTTTTTTCTTTCTAGGGCCACACTTGTGCATATGGAAGTTCCCAGTCTAGGGGTGAAATTGGAGCTATAGCTGCTGGTCTACACCACAGCAATGGCAACACCAGATCCAAGCCCCATCTGTAGCTTGCTGCAATGCCAGATCCTTAGCCCACTGAGCAAGGCCATGGATTGAACTGGCATCCTCACAGACAATATGTTGGGTTCTTAACCAGCTGAGACACAACAGGAACTCCAGAAAAACTCTGTTTAGAACTATGCATGTGACAAGAGACTAGAAATGTGTCCTATGAAGAGCTTATATGACATCAAGAAGGCACAACTTGATAAATTTTAGTAAATTCTACCTTTATGCTCTAGGTACGAACATTTCTAACCTATGTTTACTTTCTAACATAAATTGGCTGTTGTATCACAATGTGTATCATCAAATTTTAGAAATATTAGAAAGTTGAGCATGCATCTAGTACAATTTCTTTGGACTGTGTATTGGTTCTCTAGAGAAATTGAACCAATAGGAGATACATATCCTGCTAAAAAAAGAGAAAGATTTATTATAGGAATTGTTTTTTTAATTAATTAATTATTTATTTATTTATTTATTTATTTGATTATAGAGTCTGAGAAGTCTCACAGTCTGGCACTGGCAAGCTGAGATCTAGGAAAGTCAGAGGTGTAATTCAGTCTGAGTCTTAAATTCTTGAGGAGTGTCAAGTTCAAGGGCAGGAAAAGATGGATTTCCCAGTTAAGAGAGAAAGTGAGGCAATGTAGTCTTTCTTCATATTTCGTTCTGTTTGAGCCCCAAGGAATGAATGATGCCCACATACAGTAATGAAGACCAGGTGCTTCACTCAGTTCCCCAATTCAAATGCTAATCTTTTTAGAAACATCCTCACAGATACACCCAGAAATGATGTTTTACCAGTGATCTGGGCATCTTAGCCCATCATATTGACACACAAAATTAACCATCACAGACAAGGTCAAGAGAAGTAATAGATATGTTCAAGTTCACACAAACCTGAACCCATGACTCGGTCCAGTGCTCTTTCACCAGTAGTTTCATGCTTTGTTATATTATGATAACAGCAAATGCAGATTCAAAAAGTTCTAGGGAACTTGTAAATTATAAGAACACATATAAGCAAACCAAATAATAAATTCCATATTTATGTACATGATTGTCAGTAATTTTTATTTTGTAAAAGGGTTCACTGAAAGCCTCCTTTAAGTAGTAAACCATTAATTTACTCAAGATTTTTATTGGTTTGTACAATATTCATGGCATTATACATTTATAGTGCAGAATGTGCTCATAAACTGCCTTTTAGTTATTTCTGTTCTGAGGGATTCTCAATGTATTAATGGACAGATAATATAAACAAAAAAAACTTGATTAGTGCCTTGGTAACAGATGAAATCATGACTATAGCTCAACTAACCTGCTATGTCATAAAAAATTATTTCAGTATTTATGATACTTAGTTTTGTGCAGGTATATAGGAAAATTTCTTGAATGCTACCATCCAGGTTCTAAGATAGGGAAGAGTAAGACTAGGGGAGAACAGGAAAGGAAATATCTAAGTATTTGACAGCATTGTTTGGCCAGAGAGTGATATATTAAAAAATTAAAAGATTTTAAAACTTGATTATTTTATTTGCATGCCCTGTAAAATACTACTACTGTTTGAAAAACTAAGTCTGAGATTTTCTTATACAATTCTGCTTCTAAAATCTTTTCATCATATTTTTAGCAACCGTGATGTTCATCAGATCTTAAACATCGTTGAAAATACACCATTTCTGATAATATGCTGTCTGTTTTTCTTCTCTTATATATGCCAGTAAGAGCCTGCCACTTAGTAGACACATAATACAAATTTGTTGAATGAACACATGGTAATTTTCAATGTAGGAACAATTTTAATACATCAAAGAGAATTATTCAATTTCCTGGTCTTTAAACATTTTATTAGAGGAATAAATTCTCACTGAAAACGGTAGTAATCACAACTTTATTATCTCCTGTTTATTATGGATGTTACACAGCAAGTGGAAACCGGGATATCAATTGCTCAGTAGACCTAACTACCGTGGATTTTCTTGTATCAGTATAATCAGTGAAAGAAATTTGATCATAGTATCAAGGAGTGCCTCACCAATAATCTAGTAATGCATTTTAGCTGTGTCCTCAACCCATGTGATTCCAACAACAAAAAATACCTACTAAGAAGCTCATGTTGTGATACTAAAATCTAGATAAACTTCAGATTGTAGTCTAAGACTACACAGATTATCTTACCTTCCTTAGGAAGCTTCCATAAATAAGGAAGCTTCTGCAGTGTTGAGTTTAACCATATTACTCCAAGAAGGATGTCTTGGCATCCTTCTTTTTTTTTTTTTTTCCAGTAGCTAAATAGCTTAAAGAGGCCTTGAACTGATACTACCCCCTCCCCAGTGCATGCCCTAAATATGAGCCAAGAGGGTCACAAGGACGTGTAAGTTCTGATGTGACTTCAGCAAGCCTGTGGTAATGGTCTTTCCTGCCTCCCATTTCTAGCCCTTGTGTGCTGTTTAGATAAGACTCGTGTGAAGCTTACCAAAGCCCAGCTCTCTTTTCTTTGAACTGACCAATCTAGCATTAGGCCAGAAAAAACTTTTAAAGCGCTCTACTTGTAGACCTAAATAAAGGCATGTGTCTCAGGTGCTGCAACTCCCTCTCTTCCTGTTATCTGCCTAGACCTCACGATATAACCCCTTGAGGCATGCCCTGTACCTCCAGGACCTGTGAGTAATAACCTTGTATATCTTTTTCTTTATTTTCTTTTTTTTTGCTTTTTAGGGCCACACTTGTGGCATACGGAAGTTCCCAGGCTAGGGGTCTAATTGGAGCTATAGCCGCTGGTCTACACCACAGCCAGAGCAAGGCCAGATCCCAGCCACTTTGTGACCTAAACCACAGCTCTGGGCAGCACTGGATCCTTAACCACTGAACAAGGCCAGGGATCAAACCAGCAACCTCATGGTTCCTAGTCGAATTCGTTTCCACTGAGCCACAATGAGAACTCCTCTTTTTCTTGAAGTCTTTATTGAAGACTCACTGTTGGACACCTCAGAGACTCTACTTAAATATTCATTTAACAAAAATCATAACATACTGGGACTTATGTTTCCAAAATATTGATAACATGATCAATATGATACAGATATTTCAGTGAATACCCGAGTAAATATTTGGCTACTGACAATTGATATAACTTGTGAAGCACAAGGAATTTGACCAATAGGATGAATTTTACTTTGAACATTATTCTTCTGATAGTCTATGCTTGTAGGTAAACAGCATTTAGAATGCTCTGTTGAAGAAAAGAGACTTGTAAGCTCTTCGTTAACTATTTTTCTAGAAATGCAGTGAAGCCTGAGGCTACACTGAAGGGTAATTGAATGACTTGATTCTTGATAGTAATTTTCAGAAATTAAGGAATAATTTTCCTCACTACGTTTACTGACCTCATGAAAACTATTAATGTCATTAAAAGTCCTGGCTACATAAAGATAGTCAAGTATTACAGTTGACTTAGCTTTTTGCCCCTAAATTCCTCTGTCAGTGCTGGAGTCATTTCACCCTTTCTGTCACTTATTCAATAAATAGGTATTGAGTGTCTGCCCTGTTCCAAACCTCTCAGTTGATGGAGTAACAAATAGTAGTGAGGAAGACATGTTTCCTCATGTAGCTTGACATTAGTAGCTTAGGAGAATCATATTTAATATTGAGTTCATTTTGACCTCATATGCAGATTCAAGTAGTTATGTCACTGTCTTGCTTCCTAATTTAGTACTTCATTTATTTGGGGAATCATTTTGTACGTGTTTTCTTTCAAGTGTTTCTAGATACTGGAATTCTGCCCCTGATCCCCAGGGTTCGTGGCAAGGCTTCCCCCCACTATCACATTTTCTACGTTAGCATTGCCCTCACAAGCCATCTAAAAATTGTATATTGCCAGATTCCTCTGATAGTCTGTTTTCCTTCCATCCTGGGCTTTGAAATAGTTGTCATTATTGGAACTCCTCAGTGCAAAGTGCACACGTGCTTTAACTCCAGTTTCTTAGTGACAGTTATAGGACCTTTGGTATATACTGGAAAATAATGATGCAAACATGCCAACAATTTTGCAAGGGCAGAGAATGTTCGTGTTTTAAGCAAGATCTGCTTTACCTTCTGGCCTATGAGGTCTTGGAAAGATAAAACTCTTGGGGAAAAGGAAACTTTTCTCTCAAACTTTCTAGATTGTTCTGGCTGGTCTAAGAATTAATTCAACATGAGATTAACAGGAGATAATTTTTTTAAATTTTTTAAATTATAGTTGATTTACAGTGTTCTGACAATTTTCTGCTGTATAGCAAAGGGACCCAGTCATTCATACATACATACACACAAACACACACACACATATATATATATTATTTTTCTCATATTATCTTCTATAATGTTCTATCACAGGTGACTGGATATAATTCCCTGTGCTATATAGCAGAATCTCCATTGCTTATCCAGTCTAAATGTAGTAGTTTGCATCTACTAACCCTAAACTTCCAGTCCATCCCCTCCCTCCCCCTCCACCTTAGCCACCACAAGTCTGTTCTCAGTCTGTGAGTCTCTTTCTCTTTTGTATATAGGTTCATTTGTGCCATATTTTATATTCCACATATGTGATATCATATGGTTATTTGTCTTTCTCTTTCTGACTTACTTCAGTTAGTATAAGAATCTCTAGTTCTATTCATGTTGCAGCAAATGGAATAATTTTATTCTTTTTTATGGCTGAGTGATATTCTGTTGTGTATGTGTACCACATCTCCTTAACCTAATTCATCTGTCAACAGACATTTAGGTTGTTTCCATGTCTTCACTATTGTGAATAGTGCTGCTATGAATATATGGGTGCATGTCTTTGTCCAGATACATGCCCAGGAATGGGATTGTTAGATCATATGGTAGTTCTATATTTAGTTTTCTGAGGTAACTCCATGCTGTTCTCCATAGTGGTTGTAACCAGTATGCATTACCACCAACAGTGTAGGCGGGTTCTCTTTTCTCTGCAACCTCTCCAGCATTTGCTATTTATAGACTTATTAATGATACCTATTCTAATCAGTCTGTGGCGGTACTTGAAATTTAATTTTGTACAAATGGGAACTCCACATACATGAGTTTCCAAGATGAAAAGTTAATATGAGGTATATATGCCATCCTGAGCTAAGGACTGAATAAGAGCCCGGGGCTTCCAAGGACAGGAAGGTCATTCATGGGATGATACGAAGAATAGACTGTTTAGTAATTAGATGTTTCCCCTACCAGTTGGGTGGGGCCACTTCAGTAATAACTATTTTCTGGAAGAAATCCCCAATTTAAATTCTTTAGCTAGTTAAATGAGGTATTTCTCTTAAACCCACAGGATCTCAATTGCTCAAAATTATCCTCATGCAGAAGTGACACATACTGGGGAGGCTTGTTCTGAATCCCTACAGAATCAGGTTGTATTCATAACTCGTCACTCAGCATTTATCACATGGTTATTTTATTTTATTGACTATTTTGATATTTTAATGGAGCATTATTTAGAGTAGATGAAGAGTATCACTTCTTTCCCATTCAAGAGTAACTCAGCTCATTTAGCCAAGAGAAGGGAATGACACAAAGCTGATAATTTCTTTCCAGCTCAGCATTATGCTGCCCCTATTTAGTTAACTTCAAAATAACCCAGTGCTTCAGCTTCAGCAATTGGTTAGGTATGGTCTCCCCTAAATTTCCATAGCAGCATTCTTGCTGACTTCAAGACTGGCTTCAAGAGTTACATTTAAAAAAGTAAATATAATTCACATGCCAAAATATTCACCATTTTAAAGTGTGTGATTTGGTGGGTTTTAATGTATGCGCAGAGTAGTATACTTGTGGCAACTATTAAATTCATGTTTTTTTCACTCATACTCATTAGCTGTCACTCCTCATCCCCTCCAGGTTTTGGAAGCAATAAATACTTTCTGTATCCATGGGTTTGCTTATCTGAACATTTCATCTAAAAAGGATCATGCAATATGTGACCTTTTATGTCTGCTACATTTACTTAGCATAATGTTTTAAGAATTTGTCTATGTTTTAGCATGAATTATTCTTTTTTCCCTGTTTTTCTTTTCTTTTGGCTTAATATTCTTTTGTACGGATATGTTGCATTGTATTTGTCCCTTTGTATGGATGGACATTTGTATTGTTTCTACTCTCTGACTTTTATGAATAGTGCTGCTATGAACATTCAGCTACTAGTTTGTGTACGGACATATGTTTTTAATTCTCTTGGATATGTATGGAGGATTAGAATTTCTGGCCATATGGTAACTTTATGCTTAACTTTTTGAGAAACTGCCAAACATTTTTAAAAGTGGCTGCACTATTTCACTTTCTGGCCAGCAATATATGAGATTTTATATTTTCCACATCGCCAACACTTGTTATAGTTTGTCCATTTGATAATAAACATCTTAGTATTTGTGAAAGAGTATCTCACTATAATTTTTATTTCTATTAAGCTAATGACTAGTGAGTTTGAATAAGTTTATCATCTGTTTGTATGTCTTTGAAAAAATACTGAAGTATTTTGACCATTTTTTAATAGAGTTACTGAACTTTTTACTGTCGAGTTCTAATACTTGTTTATATATTCTGGATACCAGATCCTAATTAGATAAATGATTTGAAAATATGTTTTCCCATTCTATGAATTTCATTCTATGGCTTTCTTCATTTTGTACTCTGAAACACCAAAGTTTTAAAATTTAATGAAACCAAATTTATCTAATTTTTTCTTTGGTTATTTTTTGTGTCATATCTAAGAATCCATTGCTTGATCTAGGGTTACAGACATTTATACTGATATTTTCTTATAAGAGTTTTGTAGCTTTAACTCCTATATTTAGATCTTTGATACATTTTCAGCTAATTTTTGTATGTGCTGTGTTAAATGATTATAAGTTTTTTCCTTTTGCATGTGGATATCTAGTTGTCCTCAGTGGTATAATTTGTAAAATTTATTCTTTGCTCATTGAATTATCTTGACACTTTTGTCAAAATTTAATCGACCATAAATGTATGGGATAATTACTGTATACACAGTTCTATTCCACTGATCTGTATATCTATCCATATGCCAGTACCACACAGCCTTCATTTCTGTAGGTGGAAGCTTTTGAAATTGGAAAGCATGAGTCCTTAAAATTTGTTCTTATTTTTTAAGATTGCTTGGTTTATTCTGAGCCCCTACATTTCTACCTGAATTCTAAAATTTTTACAGGACTCTGTTGAATCTATAGATGAACTGGGAGAGAATCACCATTTTAGCATCTTTAAATCTGTGAACATGGGATGTCATTTCATTTATTTAGGTCTTCTTTAATTTCTTCCAATGGTATTTTATGGTGTCCACTGTTCAAGTCTTGAACTTCTTAAATTTATACCTAAGTATTTTATCATTTTTGACACTAGTATAAATAGGATTTTTTTCTCATTTGTGTATTGAACTTAGATTAATTTTTGCATAATGGTCTTACAGCCTGCAACTTTACTGAAACTCTTTGTAAGCTTTATTAGTTTTTGTAGATTACCTGGATTTTTGACATATAAAATTATGGCACTTACAAATATAAAAGTAATTACCTCTTTCTTTCCAACCCAGATTTTTTTTCCTGTCAAATTTCCCAGGCTAGAACCTTCAGTACAATGTTGAATAAAAGTAGTGAGAGTAGTCATTCTTATCTAATTCCTAGTCTTAGAAAAAATCTTAGAAAGCTTTTAAACTTTCATCATTTAGTCTGAGATTAGCTATGATTTATTATTTATTTATCTTTAGGGGGTAGATAACCCTTATTAGGTTGAGAGAAATTTTTTCTGTTAATATTTTGGTGGATATTTTTATCATGAAGAGTATTAGATTTTGTGAAATGCTTTTTTCTCTATTCAGACAACCACGTGAAATGTGTCCTCTATTCATTAATATGGTGTTTAACACTGATGGATTTTATATGCTGAACCAAACTTGCACTCCTGAGATAAGCCCCATTTAGACAGGATGTATAAATCCTAGGAATTGCTGATATACAGTTTGCCTGAATTTTGTTAAGGATTTTTGTATCTATATTTATTGGAGTTAAGAGTATTGGTCTATAGGTTTTCTTTTGATGTCTTGGTCTGGCTTTGGTGTTTGAGTAATATTGTTTTCATATAATGGGTTGTGAAGTAATTCTTCATCTTGTAATTTCTGAACACATTTTTATAACAGCTTTATTTAAAATGTCCCAGTCTTGGAAATATAGCTAAGATCTCTTTCAGTATGTACATGAAGAAACATACTGTGGTACGCATATGTAATAGAGCAGTATTCACCTAAAAAAAGAAATGAGATATTAAGCCATGAGAAGATATGGAGGAAACTTAAATGCACATTAAGTTCATGAAGCCAACTGAAAAAGGCTGCATATTGTTTGATTCTAACGATATGACATTTTAGAAAAGGAAAAACTATGGAGACAAAAAAGAAGATCACTGGTTGTCAGAGATTCAGGGGAAGTGAGGGAAGGAGGAATAAGTGGAGCACAGGGTAACCTTAGTGCAGTGGTGAATCATGACACTTTGTATTTGTCATAAGCCATAGAACAGTATGACACAAAGAGTCAACCTTAAAAGTATAGGCTATAGTTAGTAATAATATAACAGTATTGGCTCATCAGTTTAGCAAATGAAGTACACTAATGGAAGATGTAAGCAATAGCGATAACTGTGTAGGAGTGGGTAATAGAAACTCTGTACTTTCTGCTCAACTTTTTGGTAAACCATCAAACTGGTCTAAAATACAGTATATTAATTTAAATATATTACAGTCTAGTTCACATTAAAAACAACTTAATCACAATAGCATTAAAAAATTGAGTCTACATGAAAAACTGCTCAACATCAGAAATTATTAGAGAAATGCAAATCAAAACTACAGTGAGGTCCCACCTCACACCAGTCAGAATGACAGTCATTAATAATTCTACAAATAACGAATGCTGGAGAGGGTATGGAAAAAAGGGAACCCTCCTACACTGTTGGTGGGAATGTAAATTGGTACAACCACTATGTAAAACAGTATGGAGCTTCCTCAGAAAACTAAATATAGAACTACCATATGATCAAGAAATCCCACTCATGGGCATACATCCGGACAAATCTTTCATGCAAAAAGATACACGCACCCCTATGTTCATTGTAGCACTAGTCACAGTAGTCAAGACAGGGAAACAATCTAAATGTCCATTGACAGAGGAATGGATTAAGGAAATGTACATATACACAATGGAATACTACTCAGCCATAAAAAAGATGAAATAATGCCATTTGCAGCAACATGGATGGAACTAGAGATTCTCATACTAAGTGAAGTCAGGGAGAGAAAGACAAATACTACATTATATCACATATATCTGGAATCTAATATATGGTACAAATGAACCTATCTACAGAAAAGGAACTCATAGACATGGAGAACAGACTTGTGGTTGCCAAGGGGGAGGGGGAGAGAATGGATGGACTGGGAGTTTGGGGTTAGCAGATGCAAATTATTACATTTAGAATGGATAAGCAATGAGGTCCTGCTGTATAGCACAGGAAATTATATCTAATCACTTGTGATAGCACATTATAGCAGATAATATGAGAAAAAGAATGTACAAATTCTTCAAGGTGCTTCTTCAGCTCTCAAAATTTATAGCCCATTTAGCCCAACATTTCATATATTTGGATACATGTGCTATTTCCCCTTAGGTAATCATTGTATTCATTTCTTATATTATGCCATGATATAAAAGTTCATTATTGTAAATCTAATTGCGGTAATGAGAGACAGCACAGGCAGATCATGACGACAAACATCATCCAACATCATCTTCCAGTGAAACAGTATGAGGTGAGGTATTCAAAGTCTTCATATGAGGAAAGGCTTCTCTGCCCTATCATGGAAAAGAAAATGCCTTCTATTGCCCTAGAAAATTTAGGGAGATCTGTGCATTGGATATTCATAGGTTCATTTCTCCAGATGTCATACCTCATCTCAGATTTCCCTGTTTTCATATCAAGGTCCTGAATTTTACAAAGGAATGTCTGAGGGTGAGCATGAGCCTCTTCTGCAGGTCAGTCTCACTCAAAACCAGATTCTGAGCTTGATTTTCAACCTGTCCTCCCTCTTACTCTGAAGTAAGAGCCTCTTTAAAACTGTTCTTGGAGCCCTTTGTTTTTCAGATCATGGATTAAAATTTCTTTAGAAGTCAATAGACTTCTTTTTTGTTTTTCTAACCCCCCCAGCATCACTAAAAGGAGTCAAGTCACCTCTCATATTAAGGTAGTTTTGTCTTCCTGGAAAACTAAGCATAAAGTGAAATTTAAGTCTAAGTCTTTACTAGAGAGTGTGACACGAGGCAGTGAAACTGATGGAAAAGGGTCCAAAAGCAGAGTAAGAAGGAAATAAGAGTGATGAGATTTTGAAGCAGGCACAACTTCACAAGCCATAAAGAGATAAAGCAGGGTGCTAGTCTTGTAGGAGATCTTGGGCAAGTGGTACATATCAGGACAAATCACAAGGAGGATAAATAAAAATATAAATGTATTTCCATACTACCCTACCTCTTGTTCCCCATTGATCAGCATTTGTTCTGTAGAAATTTGATAGCTTCATACAATTTGTATGAACTACTCCTTTTAGCACAACTGCTCATTGTCATTGTGCTATTTAGTTTTAAATAGTTACTCAATACGTCAAATATGGACATTTGAATTAGCTGTGTTAAAGGCAATTGACAGGTCAGTATACAATAAATACTTATCAAAGAATATCAAAACTAAATAAATAAAAAGAGCTTGAGATTATACTTATTAAATGAAAGAACCACAAAATGCCAAAAAATAAAAAATGTTATATTTTAAAAATATAATTTATATTAGTTCTGAAAAATATTTTTTGCATAGCAATTGACACTTCTAAATGTATTATAAAATTTTTTTCAACTGAGCTGCATTTATATCATGGTATATTTGGATATATGGATTATGCATTTTGCTATATAATTTAATACATACTTACATATACTTATATACGTATGAACACATATATATTAACGAGATAAAAATATCATACCATATACATTCAGCTACCCATAAAGTAATATTTTACTTTACTAAGATACTTAAGAACCTCTAAGATGTTGTTATTTTGCCTGATTTTAAAGCAAATGTTTTAAATAAGCTATTTGCTGTGGATGTTTTTACAGACGCACTTTAGTAGGCTAAGGGTACTATTTATTCCTAGTCTGCTAATTCTTTTTAGTATGGATGTGGTTGAATTTTATCACATGTTCTTACTACACGAGTGGAGTTTGAATTTAGTTTGCTGACATTTTGTTTAGACATTTTCTGTCTAATTTAACGACTTTAATGAACATGCTTAAATAAAATTTAAAAATGAAAAAGACAGAGTTCCCATTGTGGCTCAGTGGTAATGAACCTGACTAGCATCCATGAGGATGTGGATTCAATCCTTGGCCTCTTCCAGTGGGTTAAGGATCTGGTGTTGCCACGAACTGTGGTGTGGTCACAGACACAGCTCAAATCTGGCATTGCTGGAGTTGTGGTATAGGCCAGCAGCTGTAGCTCCAATTTGACCCCTAGCTTGGGAACCTCCATATGCCATGGGCACACCCATTAAAAAAAGAAAAAAAGAAAAATTAAAGAGACAAAAATATCTTTATTTTGTGCTGTCCTTTTCAGGATTTAGTATCAAGGTTTTTCCAACTTCATAAAATTAGATGAATAATTCCTTTTTATATAGTGAAAAATAGTTTGGTAAGCAGGGAAAATATTTTCTATACATATTTAGTAAAATACAATGAAAAATTATCTGGGAACTATAGAATTAGAGGTTTTTTTCCACTGAATAAAATATTATTTCTGAAAGCTGTAGCTATTAACAGAAAAGAATAAAGCACTCCAGTTTCGATTGGAGAAATTGAAGGATTATGAATTTATTTTGACTTAAATATTCATGCTGAGGTAAAATGTCCATAAGGTTAACCACTATTCATGATTTTTCAACTTTATATATATATAAATACATATTTTTTCAACTTTATGTATATAGATATATAAATATATATCTATCTATATAAATAGATATACATATTTTTTTGGAGGGGGATTGCACCCATAGTATACAGAAGTTCCCAGGCCAGGGGTTGAATCCAAGTGGCAGCTGTGACCTAAGCCACAGCTGGGGCAATGCCAGAGCCTTAATCCATTTGCCACAGTGGGAACTCAGAAACTTTTTTGATGGCCATTCTCTACCAGCAGTTGTTTCTCTGCCCAATTAAAACAGTTTAATAGTCCAATTTGAAAATGGAGAGAGAGATATCCATATGGACAAATCAGTACATCCCATATCTACTGCACATTTCAATAGGAAATATTACCATAACTATTTTTGTTAACTTATTTATTAGAGTATGATTTTAATAAATATTTCAAACAGCCATGAATTTATAATTTTATATGTTTAAAATCTGCCACAGGCTTGTGAAGTATGGTATTATCAGCACACCATTTTTATGTCTTCTAAATTCTATTCACAATAATTTTACATTTTATGATTAATCCGATAAAACTAGTTTCATGTTTTATTTCTCTATTAGTAAAATATAAGTCCATATTCTGTTTGAGGGAATAATATTTAAAAGTTGTAAACCTATTTATAAAAACTTTAAAAGTGGAGAAAAATTATAAAAAAACTTCATGGGGAACTAATTCTGGACTGCTTGGCAAATGCCAAAGATGAATAATAAAATACAAAACAAATGAACCTACAAAACAAACTGACCTATAAATTGTTCTCCTAAAATTTAAGGCAATGACTATATTCAACTTAAGGGGTGCTTAATGTAATGACTTGCCATTCACATAAACTAGTTCCTCAGTTACCTGAACCTTTCGGCCAAGTCACATACGTTTTGATGAACAATAATAAACAGACAACTTCCCAAAGGATCCCAACAATTTTACTTCTCTCTTGTCATTTCTGTAATAAATTGAAGCAATAGGCCAATTAGTATGGCTGCCTTACTAGTATTTTAAAAGCAGCTAATACTGGTCCCTGGTAATCACTCCCTGTGGGAATGGAATGTGGCAGTCACATGTTCTTTTGTAAGGGTCAGAAATCACCTGGACATAGAGACCTACAGAAGACAAGAATAGGGGTGAGGAAGAAGAAAGGGGGCTGCAGGGCAGAGGTGTTTGTGTGCTTGTGTGGTGTGGACTTTCAACAGGATTAGGACAGTTGCCACTTGAGCAGCTCAAAGGTGCCTCCATGTCCTCTTTGCCACATGTGGTCATGGACCCTGGAGCTTCTACTCATGCCCAATATAGATGTATTTAATTTCTTAATGTACTGGATGCTGGCCAAGGGATAATTAGCTGATTAAATTCTACATTTTTTTTTTAATTCTGTGAGGATAGCTTGAGTTTGTCTGGCTTTTGCAGCTTTAGAGCTGTCTCGGCAAATTTGGGTTGTATGTCTTTGACTAAGACAACTTCCATTATTATATGCTCACCTGACAACCTTAATTTCAGCAGAGAGCATTCTTTAAAAATCATAGTTCAGAGATCCCTTCTGCAAGTAGCCTATCTTCCAATATTAGGCTAATATTACAGATTTAAGATTATAACCTTGCTTTTAGGGAACTAACTGAAGAAACGGTTATAAAAAGGGCTTTCTTCTCAGTGATCATATTCTATGTATTGGTTATTGATTTACAGTAACTGCTAATATTTAGAGTGATTTTTGCTACTTTCTTTTCAATGATCACAGTCTGTATATTATATACATATATACTGTGTTTATATATATTCAACATAGTCTGTATATTGTTCACTACTTTCTTTTCAGTGATCATATTCTGTATATTATTGATTTACAGTAAATATTTAGAGAGATTTCTTTGCTCCTTATATTTAAGCCATTTTAAATTGTGACCCTTTCAAAGGAGTAACTCAAAAGCAATTTAACAATAAGTTTTAATCAAATTCAGCTGTGTTTACCATTTACCAGATTTGTAAATTTGGGCAATCATTCACCTTTCTGAGTCTTATTTCTTTGTGTAAAATGGAAATAAGAATAACTTAAGTGCGATTATGTGAATTATTGGATATAGTATCACATAGAAAATAATACATGGAACTATGATTTTCATTTTACCTATGCACATATATGGATGGATAGAGAGACTTCTGATGGTCAATAAGCAATTTTGAGAAAAATTGAAAAAATTTTCAATTATTTCAATTGAAAAGGTAAAGGAAGGGTGAATTAACTGAGGAAGTGGGGTATCAGCTCCCATACCCTGAGTCTAAATAGTAGGCACAATAGTCTAAATAGTAGGCATCCTTCTATACCCTGAGTCTTCATAGTAGGCACAATAGTCTAAATAGTATGCATCAATAGTTCAGTCAATGGATAGACTGAACTATTAAGAATTATGGGATGTATCTCAATTCAAAAATATCTCAAAATCAGACTCTAGCTATAGGTTATCATTAGTATCATTCATAGCATTTTTCATCAGTTTTATAAATAAGGATGACCAAACATTGCCAGTATTTAGACAAACAACCAGATAATTCATGGAATTCTTCATCTCAATCCATGGGTGATTTTGTTAGAAAGAAATGCTCCATCAATTCTTCTTGAACGGAAGATCTACTGATGAAAGAGATGCTTGGTAATTCACAATTATTATGAAATGATGTTCTATGAATAAAGATACTGGCAAATAATTCCTGCTCAGATAAATCTGCTAGAACTCTGACTTAATATCTTTCCAGTTTCTCTATCATTTACCAAATCTCTTCTGTTGAACTTGATCTTGTTTATAAGTAGGGCATTTGCAGTATATCCTTCCTAGAACAGAGCTAACTGGAATGTTGGGATACAACATTTGTAAGTCAATTTGTTAAAATTTAATGATATATCATATTTTCAATTTTAGCTTATCAAACTGTAGGTACAAAGAAGCACTGTGCCTACTATTAAGACTCAGGGTATGGAAACTGATACCCCAGTTCCTCAGTTAGTTCACCCTCCCTTTACCTATGCTCTGACTGTATCTTCAGATGTGATGATATAATAACCTTGACTTTATTCCTCATTTCAGTGCAGATGTGGATGTCTTTTGTTTTTGTTTGTTTTTAATTTTTTAAATATATTTAAGTTTTATTCTGAAAGTACACGGGTGGTTCAGTAATAGGAAATTTATCAACAGAATTTATCTCATCAAAAGATCTTAGAGAAAAACCAAAGGACATCTGGATAGATATGAAAGAGGTATTTGATGTAATTAACATTCATTCTTGATCAAAAATCTTAGTCAACTAAACATAGTATATACATCCTTAACTTGATCAGTATTATGTATTAGAAACCAGCAGCTTGCCATCACAGCAAAGTGCAAAGTGTCATGTATTCCCATTCGCCAGAAGTAAGAAAGTATGTCCTCTAACAAGATTGTTAGAGCAGTGGTGGGGACTTCTCTCTCCAATGAGAGGAAATGTGAGACATGAATGAAAGAGAAAAAAATTGTCATTATTATCTGATAGAATAAGTGGCTAACAAAAATCAACAAAGAATACTTTCAAATAAATGAGAATTGTATAGTATATTTAACTCTTTTCTTTTGATGTATACTTGGAGGGACCCTGTAGGCCAAAGAAAATATTAGGGCCATTGCATCAAGTTTACTACCCTACTGTATGTGCATGATACTTGAGTTTCCAGAAAGTTTAGGTTTCCTGCCACATACCTGCCCCAAACTTAGCCATCTTTAAACACAGATGAGAATTTAGGTTCAAATTTTTTTTGACTTTTTAATATTACTAACAACATATTTTTGACCCTTCATTGATTTCCATGACTTATCAATATGATCATTAAAATAAAAACCATTGCTTCCTCTTTATAGTCTTCTTCCAAATAACATATATGTAGTTTACAAACAGTAGTAGTTTTTTTTATAACAATGAATTTTATTTCAATTATAGGTGTACAAAGATAATCACAAGTCAATGTGATAGATTTTGTGTCCCAAACCTACAGTGCATCCCCCCCACCCCCCAGATAGTCTTATTTGAAAAACCAAGGTTTTCCAAAATCTGTGAGTCATTGTCTGTTCTTCATAGAAGTTCATTGTGTCTCTTTAGTTTCCACATGTAAGCGGTAGCATTGGGTGTTGCTGTCTTAATTGTCTGAGTGGTTTCACTTTGCATGATAATTTCGAGGTCCATACATGATGCTGTAAATGTTACTATTTCGTTCCTTTTAATGGCTGAGTAATATTCCATTGTGTGTATGTACCATATCTTCCCTATCCAGTCCTCTGTCGATGGACATTTAGGTTGTTTCCATGACCTAGCTTCTTCCCTCTCTAGCTGCTTTAGATGTAAGGTTAGGTTGTTTATGTGAGCTTTTTCTTGTTTCCTGAGGTAGGCTTGTATTGCTATATACTTTCCTCTTAGAACTGCTTTTGCTGCATCCCAGAGGTTTTGGAGTGTCGTATCTTTGTTGTCATTTGCTTCTAGGTATTTTTTAATTTCCTCTTTGATTTTTTCAGTGATCCATTGGTTGTTTAGTAGCGTGTTGTTTAGTCTCCACGTGTATTTTTTGCTGTTTTTTTCTTGTTGTTGATTTCCAGTCGTACAGCATTGTGGTCAGAGAAGATGCTTGATATGATTTCAATTTTCTTAAACTTACTGAGGCTTGATTTGTAGCCCAGGATGTGATCAATCTTAGAGAATGTTCCATGCGCACTTGAGAAGAATGTGTATTCTGTTGCTTTTGGATGGAATGTCCTATAAATATTTATTAAGTCCATCTGATCTAATGCTTCATTCAGGGCTTTTGTTTCCTTACTGATTTTCTGCCTGGATGACCTGTCCATTGCTGTAAGTGGGGTGTTAAATTCCCCCACTATGATGGTGTTATTGTTGATTTCTCCTTTTAAGGTTGTTAGCAGTTGCCTTATATATTGTGGTGATCCTATGTTGGGAGCATAGATATTTAAAGTTATTATATTTTCTCTTGGATTGATCCTTTGATCATTATGTAGTGCCCTTCCTTGTTTCTTAAAATGCTCTTCATCTTAAAGTCTATTTTGTCTGATAGGAGTATTGCTACTCCGGCTTTCTTTTGATGCCCATTTGCATGGAATATTTTCTTCCATCCTCTCATTTTCAATTTGTATGTGTCTCTAGAAGTGAAGTGGGTCTCTTGAAGACAGTATATACATGGATCTTGTTTTTGTATCCATTTGGCTAGTCTATGTCTTTTGGTTGGGGCATTCAGTCCATTAACATTTAAGGTAACTACTGATATATATGTTCTTATTGCCATTGTATTAACTGTTTGGGGTTTTTGTTGCTCTTTTTTTTTACCCTGAAGTTTTGATATAGGAGTCTATATACAAATGAGATTGTTTTAAGTTGTTGGTTTCTTAATTGCACGTGCGTCTCCAATGACCTGCATTTGTGCTCTTTTCTCACGATTTCTGATTTTGGTAGCATAACTGTGCATGGATGATTTAGTATCTTTACTGTATATATATATATATGCCTTTCCTGGTGAGCCTTGTCATTTGTGGTGTTTTTTTTTCTGGTTATGGCCTTTTCTTTTCTGACTAAAGAAGTTCCTTTAAGATTTGTTGTAAAACTGGTTTAGTGTTGCAGAACTCTCTTAGCTTTTGCTTATCTGTAAAGGTTTTGATCGCTCCTTCAAATCTGAATGAGAGCCTTGCACAGTGAAGCAATCTTGGTTGGAAGTTTTTCCCTTTCATCACATTAAGTATATCATGCCACTCCCTTCTGGCCTGCAGTTTTAGCTGAAAAATCTGCTGATAACCTTATTGGGATTCCCTTGTATGCCATTTGTTTCTTTTCCCTAACTGCTTTCAAAATTTTCTCTTTGTCTTTAATTTTGGTCATTTTGATTAATATGTGTCCCGGGGTGTTCCTCCTTGGGTTTATTTTATATGGTACTTATTGCGCTTCCTGGATTTGAGTGAGTCGTTACTTTCCCATATTAGGGAAGTTTTTGGCTGTTATCTCTTCGAATATTTTTTCTGTCCCCTTCTCTCTCTCTTCTCCCTCTGGCACCCTTATAATACGGATGTTGTTGCGTTTAACATTATCCCAGAGTTCTCTGAGACTCAGCTTATTTCCTTCAATCTTTTATCTCTTTTCTCTTCCACATTAGTGATTTCCACTAATCTGTCCTCCACCTCGCTGATTCGTTTTTCTGCCTCCTGTATTCTACTGTTGGCTGCTTCTAATGAATTTTTTATTTCAGTTATTGTATTTTGCATCTCTTCTTGCTTAATTTTTACAACTTGTATTTCTCTGCTCAGTGTTTCCTGTAAATTATCAATCTTTGGCTCCAGTTTATTTCCAATGCCTTACATCATCTTCAGTATCAACAGTCTAAAGTCTCTTTCTGAGAGGCTAATAATCTCCTCATCACTGAGCTGTTTTTCTGGGCTTTTCTCTTTCTCCCTTATCTGAGTTAGAGTTTTTTGTCTTTTCATCTTTATAGGTTTTTGGTGTGGTGACCTTTTTGGGAACAATAGAGTTGTAGCCACTCTTAGTTCTGATGTTTGCCTCCCCTGTGGCTAAAGTTGGTATGGAGCTGGCCTGCTCTAGGCTTCCTGATGGGAGGGACTGATGCATGCCTACTGGTAGGTGGGGTTGATTCTTATCCCTCTGATGGGTGGGGCTTTGTCTTTGGATGAGATTAGAGGCTGGCTATGTGCCTGAGGGGTCTTTAGGCAGCCTGTTTACTGATGGGTGGGGCTGTGATCCCACCCCGGATTATTGTTTTGCCTGGGGCTTCTCAGCACTGATGGGAGGGACCAGATTTTCCCAGAAATGGTCCCCTCCAGAGAAATGCAGGCTGATAAATGTTCCTGAGACCTTCGCCTCCAATGCCTTTCCCCCACAACAAGCCACAGTCACCCCTGTTTTCCCAGGAGATCCTCCAAGAATTGCAGTCAGGTTCCACCTGGATTCCTATGGAGACTGCTTTGCCCTGGGACCCAGTGCACGTGAAAGTCTGTGTGTGCCTTTCAAGGATGGGGTCTCTGTTTCCCCCAGTCCTGTGGAGCTCCTGCACACAAGGCCTGCTGGCCTTCAATGCCAGATGCTCCGAGGGCTCTTTCTCCCTGTGCCGGATCCCCAGGCATGGGGTTTTGATGTGAGGCTCAGAACTCTCCGTCCTGTAGCTGAGTCTCTGTGATACAGTTACTTTCCAGTCTGTGGGTCTTCCCACCCAGGAGGTATGGGGTTGCTTCTATCGCATAATCGCCCCTCCTACCTCTTATGTGGTCTACTCTTCTGGAGTAGAATATCTTTTTTGGAAGTTTATAGTCCATTTGGTTGAAGGCTGTTTGGCATTTGGTTTAGTTTTGCTCTGTTTTGGGAGTGAAGTTGAGCTTCAGTCCTTCTATTCTGCCATCTTAATCCAATCTCCCAAACAGTAGTAGTTTGTAAGAATGTTGTGAGGTTTTTTTTTTTTTTCACAAATTAAGAATGATTAAGTTCAGGAGCATGAAGGGAATTCAGTCCTGATTAGTTTATCTTCCATAACATGATCCTAAATGTTTAATAGTTTATGCAATGCTATAGGATAAGAATGAATTCTCTAAAAGGCTCTCAAAATCACAAGCCATCTGGCCATCACTAGCTTCTCTAACCTTAACTGCATGACAATCTTGGTGGCTTCTTATATAGCTCTCATTTCCATGTTCCCTCTGACTACTATGAGAAATTTGCAAGTATATCTTCCATGCCTGAAACTTTTCATACCTCACCCCAGCTTTTTAACTCTTACCCTTTGTTTTCAGGTCTTGGCTGGTTTTTATCTTTATTTATTTATTTATTTTTTGTCTTTTTGCCTTTATGTAGAGCCACACCTGTGGCATATGGAGGTTCCCAGGCTAGGGGTCTAACAGGAGCTGTAGCCACCGGCCTTCGCCACAGCCACAGCAATGCGGGATCCAAGCCGCGTCTACAACCTACACCACAGCTCATGGCAACGCCGGATTCTTAACCCACTGAGCAAGGCCAGGGATTGAATCCGCAACCTCATGGTTCCTAGTCGGATTCGTTAACCACTGAGCCATGACGGGAACTCCCAGGCTTATTTTTAATAGACGTATGAATACATTTCTGAACCTGGTTGAAACGTTTCATTGAGCAGTGCTTGTAGAAACACATAATGTCTCTTTTACTCAATAAACTAGTAAAAGTATTCCAATTTTTATTATAAGTGTTGTGTACATGCAAGTGAACGGAACTTTTTCATATTTATACCCAATTCTAAAATTCCTTATTGACAGATGAGCATCCATAACTGTTAATCTATTCCATTTTTTGAAATATGCTTAAACTAAACTGTGGATTCATTTGGAAGTTATCTGGACTATGGACTGTAAGCTTAAGTCTCCTAACTTCAATAATAAAAGATTTTCACATCAGCATATGAATGTATAATGTTGCTCGTGAGCTTCCAAATCATATTTCCCAAAGATTGCTAATCACAGTCTGTTGATATCCATATAGATGTCTTAAATTCAACTTCCAAACTTAACGTGATATTACTTTTATTCCTCCCAATATTTATTGCTTCTCTTCCTTTCCTGTATTTATATCCTCACTGCTATTGCCGCAGAGTTGCCCTTTTTTTTTCCATTTTGCCTGACCTACTCTTAAAAACCATGCAAAAAAAGATTTCTGAACTTTTCCCCCCATCCCATCAGTACTGAAATGTCCCCCCATCATTAACAGGAAGTCATTAAAGCGGTGATTTAAAATAAAAGCTGTCTCACTGGGATAGAAAAGGAATACACTAGAACACCATAAATGGGAGTTTGATATAGCTTGAAAAAAAAAAATCCCACTTGGATTGGATATTCTGAAATACCTCCTATGATGTGCAAGGAACACAGAACTCAGCAAGCAATAACTTAGTTTTCTTTTTTCCTAAAAATCTTTTTTAACTTTAATTTTATTTTTATTAGAGTATAGTTGATTTACAGCATTGTGTCAATTTCTGCTGTACAGCATATTGACCCAGTCCTACATATACAAACATTCTTCTTCTCATACTCTCTCCCATCATCTTGATTTTAAGATAAGAATCTTGGAGAAAGTCTACTGCAGACCATAAAGGACATCAGGTCTCAATAATTTTCTTAGAAGTTACAGCCACAAAGTTGTTAAGCCACTTCAGGAATCACCTCCTTATTCACAGCAGAAAAAAATGGTGAGAGGAAGCACAAATAGGATGTTGTTTTAATGACAAAAGTCCTCCTAGAAATCTTGTCCTGACTAATGCATATGTGTTTCTTGCCTGAACTATCACACACTCACTGCTCATTACAGGAGAGGCAACTGAAGTGGGTTCTGTTTTTATTATCTATTATAGTGGAGTTAGGAAAAAGAGAAAGTGTTAGGAAATAGGGATTGAGTTGGCCAATTCCTAGTGTCCATCACAGTACTCTAAGGGAAATGTATCCTGTCAGTGTTGACAGTTGCTGAATCGTGGTCCTCATTCCACTCCTTCTACTTATCATCTCTTTTCCTCACTATCACCAAAGTGTCTTTTTTCTTTTTTAAATAATGTGATCTTGCATAACCTTACCTGAAATCTTTAGTAGATCCTTATTTTCAGCATAGCAGCAATCTGGAACACAATGGTGTTAATGGTACACTGATGTGATGTATTAGGCTGTGAAGTGAAAATTTTTCGAAATGATTTACTTCATTAAAGCAACTTGTGGAGAATAAACTTTGTGGTAATCCCACACTTTTACCAGCTTATTTTTATATATGATGTCTCATGTTACCTGGTAAAGGACCAGCATAGATGGAGTGCAAGCAATTACACTAAGCTTGGTTCTGCCCCTGTTATCGAGTCTTATATGTAAATATCATCTTTCATATGTACTACACACAAACACATGTTGAACACTGCTAACTTGCAAGATAAGGTCCAAAAAGGCTCATAGGAACCAAAAAATTATTTGGAATCTGAGCAATCTTTTCAACAACCCCACTCCTGCAATCCCAGGCTTTTTAGTTTCACAGTGCACCCTGGTCTTTGTGGCTTTGTTTTCTGTTTCAATAAATTTTTTCCCTCTGTGTCTTGGCATTTCCATGACCTTGTCTAGTCATTTTTAAGAATGACTCTGAGTCATTCTTAACCGTCATTCTTATAAGCAACTCTGAGTCATTCTTAAAAACTCAAGTTAAATGTAATTTCTTTTAAAAAGCTCTTGACCTCTCAAGTCATAGGTAAATTCTTCTTTTCTTGTCACTCTCAGGGTACCTTATTCATACTACTGTAAAAAGTTGTGATTGCATTATTTTATGCTTCCCCTCTTTTGACCATGAAGCCATATAAAAATTACATGATGTGTTCTATTAATGCATATATTTTTAACCACTAACATTTTCTGGCATAGAACAGGCAGTTAATCATTTTTTCATCCAGAAAACATTGTCAAAATAGGCAATCTTCATTTAAACAAAACATTTTATTTTGAAGCTAAATTAGGAAGTAAATCTTTAAAATGTTTAAATTAAATGTTGCCAGAATTTAGACCACCTAATAGTATGGCCTATTTTAAGAGAACAACACAAACAGTATATAGTTTCCAAATTGTTTCTATGTTCAAGGTACTGTAAAAATAACTTCTGCTGAATCATTTGTTGACCTAAGTAATACTGCTGCTTGGGAGCTATAGTATCCAAGCTAATAATCAAAAAACATTTGACCATGACTTTGTTACAAATGAACAATTAGTAAATGTTGGGACAATTAAAACTATCAACTTTTCTCGCTTATATTCCTGAGGTTAGAAATGGCGTGGTATCCTTTTCCCCCCATTTATTCAGTATCACTAATTCAGTCAAGATGTATTTATTTAATCATTTCAATGCATTAGATTCTTGCACTCAGTTTCTGGTCCTTAGAACATCACATTTGCTTGGTGCTTGTGAGCAATGCAGAATTTGGGAACTTACCCTAGACTTACTAAATCAGAATGTACATTATAACAAGAACTCAGGGTTTCTTTGAGTGGTAGGATGACTAAGTTCTGAGAATCTAATGTATAACCTTGTGAGGATCACTGATAACACCATATTGTATAATTGAAATTTGCTGAGATAGTAGAAATTAGATGTTCTCACTATAAAATAAACAAAAAGATAAATTTATAAGGTGATGGATGTGTTAATTACTTAGATGGAAGGACTCATTTCATAACGTATATGTATATCAAATCATCACAATATATGCTTTAAGTATCTTAAAATTTTGTCAGTTGTGGTATTGCCATTGTGGCTCAGCGGAAATGAATCTAGCTAGTATCCATGAGGATAATGCAGTTTCCATCCCTGGCCTCGCTCAGTGGCTTAAAGATCTGACATTGCCATAAGCTGTGGTCTAGGTCATAGAGGTGGCTCGGATCTGGTGTTGCTGTTGCTGCCGTGTAGGCTGGTAACGACAGCTCCGATTTGACCTCTATCCTGGGAACATCCATATGCCGCATGTACGGCCCAAAAAAGATACAAGTAAAAACGAAAAAAAGAAAAAAATTTTGTAAATTATACTCCATTAAAGGTGAAAGAAAAGAACACCAGGAAATTCTCATGCAGTTGAAGTTTGAGAGGCAATGCTTTACTTCATATGCTGAGAATTCAGAGATGAAAAAAGAAAACAACAAAAAGCTTACAACCTAGTTGAAGTAATAGAAATCAATACATTAATACACATGTATATCACTATTAAGTGTGATAAGGAAAACAACAAAGTAAAATAAAAGTAATACAAAGACAATACAGAGCTGACAGTTTAGACAGTCTTTTTATACTAAACCTGAGACCAGCCCAGACAAAGGAAGAGAAGCTAGAAATGGGGTAAGAGCTCTCCAAGCAGGATCACATGCAACCATCTCAAATCCATAAGTTGTACTCTGGTGAATGGAAAAAAATGGCCAGTGTGGCTGGAACATGAGTGAGGATTGTGGAAACTTGGAATAATTTTGGAAATTATGATCAAACTTTCAATGTGTGCAGCTATTAGGTGGTTCAGGAATTAGTAGGAAGTCAGAAAATCGTGGATATTTGTCCTACCTCATGTTCCTCATGACTTTAACCTTTACTGTGAGAGTTATGAAGGGAGTCTATATATAAAGCACTTTTTGGAACGGTATCCTCTCCGTTTCAAAGGCATCCAGTGTTCCTCAGTGTATCTGAAAGGAATACAGAGGTATTTTTTCTCTATTTATAATTGTACTAAGAAACACATCGCATGAGATCCCTCTTAACTCACTTGTATAAGATACGGTATTGTAAAATAAAAACACAGTGTTGTAGAGCAGATGTCAAACTTTTTAATCTTGCGTGACTGAAACTTTATACGCATTTGACAACTCTCTTTCACCTCTCCCACCAACCAAGCAACCCCCATTCTATTACTTGCCTTGATGAGTTTGACACTTTCAGATACCTCATTACAAATGGAGTTATGCAGTATTTGTCTTTATGTGCCTGGATTATTTAATTTATCATAATGCATCCATGTTGTAAGATATTACAATATTTATGTATATAGCTGAATAATATTCCACTATATGTATATACTACATTTCCTTTATCCATTCATCAATTGACAACTATATTGCTTCCACCTAATTCAGCTACTGTGAATAATGCTGTAATGAATATGGGAGTACAAACATTTCTTTGAGATCTTGATTTAAATTCTTTTGGATTAATACCCAGAAGGGGGATTCCTGGATATGTTAGTTCTATTTTAATTTTTTTGAAAAATATCCATACTGCTTTCTGTAGTAGTTGTACCATGTTACATGCCTACCAACTATGTGCAATGGGTTCCAATCTCTTCATATTCTAGTTGACACATTGTTTTGTTTTATTTTGTTTTTTATAATGGCCATTCTAACAGGTGTAAGGTTATTTCTCAGTGTGGTTTTTGATTTCTATTTCCCTGATGATTAGTGATGTAGAACTTTTTAAAAATATACCTATGTGCCATTTTTATTTCTTCTTTGGAAAATTGTGTATTCGAGTCATTTGCCTATGTTTAAAATCAGGTTATCTTTTGATACTGAGTTGTGTGAGTTTCTTATATGTTTTGGATATTAACTCCATATCAGATATGATTACACAGGTCGTGTTTCACTCCATTCATTATTTGCTTTACTGTGCAGTTTTCCCCTTTTTGCTTTTATTTATGTATATATATGTGTATATGTGTGTATACACATTTTCAGATTCTTTTTCCATTATAAGTTATTATAAGATACTGAGTATAAAACCCTGTGCTATACAGCAGGTCCATGTTATTTGCCTGTTTTAAATATAGTAGTATGTTTATGTGAATCCCAAACTCTTAATTTGTTTCTTCCCCCCTCACCCCTGCTATCCCCTTTGGTAGTCATTAGTGTGTTGTCTATGTCTGTGAATATTTCTATTTTGTAAATAAGTTCATTTATAACTTTTTTTAGATTCCATGTATAAGTGATATCATGTGATATTTGTCTTTTTGTTTCACTTAGTATGATAATCTCTAGTTCCATCCATGTTGCTGCAAATGGCATTATTTCATTCTCTTTTATGGATAAGTAATATTTCATTTGTATATATGTGTATGTGTGTATACAATTACATATGACATCTATATCCATTTATCTACCACTGAACATTTAGGACATGCTGTCATGTCCTGGCTATTGTAAATACTGGTGGTGTGAACACTGAGGGCCATGTAACTTTTTGAATTAGAGTTTTCTATAGATATATGCTCAGGGGTGGAATTATAGGATTATATGGTTTTGCTCTCTTTTTAGTTTTGCTCTCTTTTTAGTTTTTTAAGGAACCTCCATACTGTTCTTCATGGTGGGTTCACCAGTTTACATTCCTACCAACAGTATAGAAAGATTCCATTTATTCCATGTCCTCTACAGTATTTATGATTTGTAGACTTTTTAATGATGGCCATTCTGACTGGTGTGAGGTGATATCTCATTGTAGTTTTGCCTTGCATTTCTCTAATAATTAGTGACATCTTCCATTCTTTACAGAAATGTCTGTTTAGACTTTCTGCCCATTTTTTGATTGGGTTGTGCTTTTTTTGATATTAAGCTGTAAGCTGTTTATATTTTGGATGTGGAAGTTTTTAAAGTTGATAAAGTCCTATTTGTTAATTTTTGCTTTTGTAAACTAGGCTTTTGGTGTCCTATCCAAGAAACCATTGCTAAGACTAATGTTAAGGTCATTGTTTTCTCTTATGTTTTCTTCTAGGAATCTTACAATTTTGAGTCTTGTGTTTAAGTCTTTAATCTGTTTTGAGTTTACTTTTTTGTATGACTAAGGTACAGTTTCATTCCTTTGCCTATAGATAGCTAGTTTTCCAAAAAACTGTTTGTTAAAGAGACTGTTCTTTCCCCAATCTGTATTCTTGGCATACTTGTCAAAGATCACTTGACTGTATATGCCCTCTATTCTGTTCCATTTGTCTATATGTCTTTATCCATTCCTTTGCTGTTTTGATTAGTATAGCTTTGTACTATGAAAGTGGAAGCCTCCAGTTTTGTTCTTCTTTTTCAAGATTGTTTTTGCTATTCAAGGTCCTTGTGGTTTCATATGAATTTTAGTATTTTTTTATTTCCTTAAAAATGCCATTAGAATTTGGAAAGGGATTGCATTTGTTCTGTATATTACTCTGGGTAGCATAGATATTTTAACAACATTAACTTTTCTGGTTCACAAACACAGGATGTCTTTCCATTTATTTGTAACTTTAACTTCTTGTTGCACCTTTATTTAGTATTACACCTTCTTGGTTGAGTTTATTCCTAACTATTTTATTTCTTACCATGCTATGGTAAATGGAACTGTTTTCCTAATTTCCTTTTTGGATAGTTAATTGCTGATATATATAACAAAATTGATTTTTGTATGTTGATTTTATATCCTGAAACTTTTCTGAATTTGTTTGTTAATTCTAATATTGTGTGTGTGTGTAAAACCTTTAGGGTTTTCTATCTAGAAGATCGTGTCTAGATATCTTAGAGGTAAATTTAATTCTTCCTTTCTGACTTGGATACCTCTTATTTTCTTTTCATTGCCTAACTACTCTTGCTAGGATTTCTAGGGCTATACTCAGTATAACTTGCAAGAGAGGTCACCTGGCCTTGTTTTTGACTTTAGTGAGAAAGCTTTCAGTTTTTCACTATTGATTATGTTTTCCATTGGCTATTCATATATGGCCTTCACTTTTTTGAGGTACTCTGTTTTTATTCCTATTTGTTGAGATTTTTTTTTTTTTTATCCTGACTGGTTGCTGAATTCTGTTTAATGCTTTACTTCATATATTGAGATATTTATTCTTTTAATATATTGTATCATATAAAGTGATTTTTGTATATTGAACAATCCCTCCATCCTGGGGATGAATCCCATTTGATCATGTTGTATGATCCTTTTAATTTGCTGTTGAAATTTGGTTTGCTGGTATTTTCTGAAGGACATTTATGTCTATGTTCATAAAACATAACGCCTATAACCTTTTTTTTGGTAATATCTTTTATTGGCTGTAGTATAATGTAGGATAATGCTGACCTCACAAATGAGTTTGGATTTGTTCCCTCCTCTACAATTTTTTTGGAAGACTTTGAATAGAATTTGCATTAATTCTTCTTTAAACGTTTGGTAGAATTCACCAGTGAAGGCAGCTGGTCTGGACTTTGGGGAGGAATTTTTTGTTACTTATTAAATATCCTTACTCTTTATTGGTCTGTTGAAATTTTCTATTTTTTCAAAGTTCAGTATTTGCAGATTTTATATTTCTAGAAATTTACCCATTTCTTCAATGTTAACTTTTGGCATATAATTTTTCATAGTAATCTCTAAGGATCCTTTTTTTTTTTCTGTGGAATTAGTTGTATCTTCTCTTTCATTTCTAATTTATTTGAGCCTATTATTTATTTGTTTGTTTGTTTGTTTATTTATTTGTCTTTTAAGGGCCGCACACATGGCATATGGAGGTTGCCAGGCTAGCCTATGCCACAGCAAACCAGATCTGAGCCATGTCTGTGACCAACACCACAGCTCAAGGCAATGCCGGATCCTAAACCGAGTGGGGCCAGGGATCAAACCTGCATCCACATGGATACTAGTCAGATTCATTTTTGCTGAGCCATGATGGGAATTCCAAGTCTTTTTTTCTTACTAGCTAAAGATTTGTTAATTTTGTTGATCTTTAAAAAAAAGTTAGCTTTATTAATGCTTTGTATTGATTTTCTGTTTCTTATTGTTTATATCTGCTCTAATCTTTATAATTTCTTCTGCTAACTTTGGACTTAGCTTGTTCTTTTTCTGATTCCTTGATATGTAGAATTATGTTGTTCTTCCTTTTTAAAGTAGTTTTTATTGTTATGAACTTCTCAATGTTTTGACTGTCATAAATGTTTTGCTATGTTGTATTTTCATTTTTGTTTTTCTCTAGATATTTTTAATATCCACTTTGATTATACTTTGATTTATTGGTTGTTCAGGTGTGTGTGGTTTAATTTCCACATACTTACACAGTTTCCAGTTTTCTTTCTATTGATTTCTACTTTCATTCCATTGTGGTTGAAAAAGATACTTGTTGTTATTTCAGTTTTCTTAAATATATTAATACTTGTTTTGGATCTAATATGATGTGTTCCAAAGAATGCTCCATGTGTACCTGAGAAGATTGTGTGTTCTGAGGTTGGGTGAAATACTATATATATATATATATATATATATATATATATATATATATATATATTAGGTAAATTTGCTCTATAATGTTGTTCAAATAATTTGTTTGCTTATTGGTCTTCTATGTGGATGTTCTATCCATTATTGAAAGCAGGGTATTGAAATGCTACTGTGTTGCTATTACTCCCTGCAGTTCAGTGCTTGCTTTATATATTTACGTTCTCAAATGTGTGCATTTACATTTCTAATCATTATATCATTTCTGGTAAATTGATCTTTTTATCATTATATAATGTCCTTCTTTGTCTTGTGTGACAGTTTTTGACTTAATCTCTATTTTGATTGATAGAAATGTGGCCACACTTACTATTTTGGTTACAATATTCATGATGTATCTCTTTCCATTCTTTCACTTTCAGCCTTATATGTGAAAATCTAAAGGCTCTCATGGGCAACACATGGTTGGATCATATTTTTTATTCACTTACCCATGCTGTGTGTTTTTATATGGGATTTTAATCCATCTATATTTTAATTATTGATAGGGAATGAGTCACTACTGCCATTCTGTTCCTTGTTTTTTGTTTATCTTAAAGATCTTTTGTCTTTTTTTTCTTTTTCTGACAACCTTTGTGTTTTATTGATTTTTTGAGGTGATGTGTATTGATTCCTTTCTCATTTTCTCTCTCTAGAGGTATTTTCTTTGTCATTATCATGGAGTTTACATAAAACACCCTTTGGTATAATAATCTGTTTTCAAGTGATAAAAACTTAGCTTAAATCTCTTACATTAACTCTTATACTTCTACTCCCTGCTCCCCATCCCCCACATATACTATGTTTTTGATGGTACCAATTAACATTTTTTAACATTCTGTATTATTAACATATATGTAGTGATATTTTTTCATATTTTCTTTCTTTTAACATGTATAACATAATTAAAAATGAATTATACACATCATTACAGAAGTACAGTATTGTACAATATCTATAAATGTACCGTTACAAGTGAGTTTTATATTTTCACATGCTTCTAAAATATTGATGTTATCATCTTGCTTTATATTTATTACAAAGGATAAATCTCAGTATCTATCTTATCCATTTCCCTTCACTACCAAAAAAAAAGAAAAAAGAGGGACGGCTTTACAATTACATATATATCACCACAAGTTAGTGTTGCTTCTAGTTTAAAAACACATTATGCCAATTAATTAATTTTCTAGGTAACAGAAACAGTACTTCAGAAAATGTCCGGCTAGTTTTATACTTACAGTTCTGTTGGAGTCATTTTCAGTGTACATTTTATGGTGAAGTGAAACCTGTCAATAATATTTCTATAGTAAACATAACATGGAGTTTCATGGGTTTTTTTTAAAAATGTTCACCTATAGAGATCAGAATCATAGCTTAAAAATACAGTCTTGCACCATAGTCTTCAAGCTACTTTGCTCATAGCTCCAAAGGAATTTTCAAAATAACATATATTAACTTGTACATTTGAAAGTTGACATATTAAAATATTCATAATTTTAAATAGTTAAAAGGACATAATTTCCAGAAGTTTCAAGTATTTGCATTTTTAAAAAGTGACTACATCCTCCCTTTAAATGTATCCTTTGTAATATAAATAACATAGTAAGTTATTGCTTTCATCATTAAAAATATGAAGACAAAGTATTAACAGTTATTAATGATATTCTATCATTCCTTATTCTCCTAGAAACTTGTATTACATTTCACTCTTCTCTCAAAATACATGTGTATTTTATACTTGAAAGATTTATTCTCACCTTAACATTCTTCTCTAAAAAAGGTGTAAACATAAATATTAGTCTTTTTAAATTTCTCTTCTTCTTAGGCTGCAAGGGTTAATTTTCTTCTAATAGTTTGTCATCATAACAATTATTGCTACTACTTATGTGATCAAAACATATATATTGACTTTTGATAAGTATAAAAGAGAAATTTTAGTATAAATGCATTTATTAAGAAATTAAAGGAGTTATTTTCCTATTTATTTCATAGATTAGTTCATGCTTGTTTCATACCTGAATGAGCAGGATTCCCCAATAATTTTTTTCTAAATGTAAGCATAGAGAAAATTTGTTTAGATAACAAATACATGTTGTTAGCAGTAGGATATTATTATAATACTGTGACTGAATTTTTAAATTCCTACAAAAGTATATATAAAAATTCCCATTGGTATTATTTATCAAAATTCATTTAGATGATAAGTAAGTGAAGAACACTGCTAGCTTTTCCTTCACTTTTGTTCTAAGTAAATAATCAGAAACCAGTGGGGCAGCAAAGGTGTAATATTAAGTTCCTGAAGAAATTTAGTTTTTCGATCTAAAACTTTCCCGTTTGAAACTGTCCTAAATATTTTTCTACCATGAGCATTTCTCCAGAGTAAGATTAGCATGAGATGTAGGATTCCTCTCTTTGTAAACAGTGGCAAATATTACTAAAAAGAAGGAAGGGTGGAGGAGAACCTGATTGACAATTCCCAGATTAGGTACATAGGGAAGTGAGTCAAGAGAAAACTAATAGGCAGGTCCTAAAAATCTCCCCCCAAACTGTCCCATTGCATGGACAGATGGGAGTCTTTAACATAGAACCTCTCTATGCTGCTTTTAGTCTGGACAATCTGTAATATGGAGACTCTGCCTAGGTCTTTAAAAAATAACTTCTATATAGTACACATAAATTGTGTCCATTCAAACATGTATGGTGTGGAATTTTGAAAAAAGGAAAGAAAAAGCTGATTACAAAATGTTTGCCAAGTAGTTGAATTTGTCCGTTTTTTAAAATAACCTTCTAAATTTCATGCCAGAGGAACTTTAGCAGAAATGTTGATATAAATTTCAGAGTTACTGACCTTCAATTATTCCTCTAGTAAGACTTAGAGAGTAGAGTCATTTAATTTTTAAGGTTACTCCTATTTTGTGACAATAAAACTATGGCTACATATAGGAAATCAAATGTCTTTTTTCTTCTCCTCTATAGCTATAGAAACGAATCTAGGTGATATTAAGTTCAGTTATTTAGTTAGTTCATACAAATTTAGTTATGTATTAACAAAAATATATTGAAAATCTACTATTTTATGGACGTAATTCTTGGCATGGGTATAGAGTCATGAATAAGTCAAAAAGTCTCTGTCTAAAAGTGACTTACACTTTAACAGAGTAGACAGACAGTATAAAGGACAAACAAAAGTGATAAATAGTGCAATGGTAGGTAGAGATACGTGAAATAAGTAAGAAAAAGGACCAAAGTAAGGGGGTCAAGAAATAAATTAAAAAGGTCTATTTTATGCGGGGTGGTCAGAGGTGGCCTTTCTGTGGAGGTGACATTTTAGGCAATAGTACTGAAGTTGAGAAACTATGCACTAAACTAAATTTAAAGTTCATTTTTGGCTTTGATTCTATACACTTGTCATACCTATTAATATTTGCACATTGAGGAATGCTGCTTTAGGCTAATCATCCATACCTTTGAAATACTATTCCCCTAAAAGAAGGCATAAAGCAATTATTTAAATTTTATCTTAATAAATTACCATCATCTTGCATCTATGCAAGATCATATTTAGATGTCCTTAGTTGAAGTTCTGGCTGTTTTCTAACTCATTAATGACCTCATTTCACTAGTTGCCAAAATATTTTTGGGGGGGTGGAGGTTGGGACAAGTGGATTAACTCACCTTCATGCCAAGTGTACTTTGTTGTTATGTAAACTGAGTACAAAAGCATCTCACGTAAATGATGGTTTAGGCTACTTTAATTTTCAAGTTATAAAGTAACAGCTTCACTTAATGAATGACCTGCCTGAGTGCATAAGATATGAAGTCATTAAAATATGTTTAAAAAAGGAGGATGGAGGACACAAATCTATTTTAATTGATTTGTCCAGAGAACTTTCCCACTGACCCTTCCTCTTGAGGTGGTATTAAGGTGAAGGTCCTGCATGAACATCAATAACCAGGGGCCAATGCTGACCTCGTACAGGTTAATCCATCACAAAATCCTGTCCATGGAGTCAGAAGACAAGAGAACATCAATAAAAGATTCAAAACAGTTTATTTTATCTCTAATATATTTCACTGCAAGTTGATGAAGGTGCAAAGTGGCCAGTAGTCAAATGGTCATGCATACAATTAATCTTCTCCTCACAGAGATTTGTGTCGTTACAAGCGCAGATTTACAATTGATCAGAAAGGAAGAGGGCAGATATTAGAGAGCAAGCCCCTTAAATGCCAGTAACTTTATAAACCAGTTGTACTTTTTATTAAAAATACAGCTGCTGGCAATGTAAAATTATCTTTCTTTCCCTCTGTCATTTACCAAGAACATATCTTTACTTTATACCTCACAGTGTATTTGCATTTTCCACAATCACTAAGTTAATTTATCACTCAGTGAATATATTTTATTGAAGGTTTACCAATCTCTAGTTGCCATTGTGGGTGTTGAGAATACCCTATAGGGCAAGAGACTGAGACCTTGACTTTAAGGTAGCATTCAGAAGAGGGAATCAAACTCTAAATAATAATGGAATGCAGAGTAGTAGTGGGGTTATGGAATTCTTTAGTCTGGGTATTCAAGAAAGGCCTCATGGAAGAAGACCTGAGGTAGGACCAGGGTGTAGTTGTGTAAAGATGTAGGGAAAAGATTTTTAAGCAAAAGAAACAGGAAAGGTGAAGGTTATCAGACGAGGATAAAGCATATGTGTTAATAAGCCCCTGTGAATGGAGCACAGGGGATGAAAAGAGAAAGATGAAGTCTAAGAAGCAAATTGAGTCTGTATCATGTACAGTCTTGCAGCCTATATTCAGGAATTTAAAATTTATTGTATTTGAAATGGGAAGCATCGATTGGTTTTAAGTATTTACGTAATATAATCTGATTTATGCTAAAGATGGCTGCTACAATAGGTTATTGTAAATCAGGTATGCATTAGAGGGAAGCCAGAGAGAAAGGTGCTGCAGTAGTCCAGGCAAGAGATAATAGCTTGGATTAGGATTACGTTTGAGAGAGCAAGAACAGATGGGATTCATAATGAGTATTGCCGGTAGAATAGATTTTACTTACTGCTCTACGAAGTATCAGATGTGAAGAAAATAAAGAAATGAAATGAGAATATCACGACCAATTTTATGCCTTGAGCAATTACCTGAATGGATAATTGCAACTAAGTAGTTGATTATTGGTGCCTTTTTTTTTTTCTTTTTTGGCCACACCTGGGACATATGGAAGTTCCTGGGCTGTGGGTCAAATTAGAGCTGCAGCCGGGGCCTATGCGACAGCATGGCATCACTAGATCTGAGCCAGATCTGTGACCAGTGCTGCAGTTTAGGGCAACTCCAGAACCTTAACGCATGAAGCACGGCCAGGGATTGAACCTGCATCCTCACGGAGACTGTGTTTCATCTTAACCTGGTAAGGAGTTCCTGTTGTGGCTTTTTGGTGCCATTTCTGAGAAGGAAAAATTTGGACAGTGGAGACTGGATGGAATAAACTTTCCTGTTTTGGCCGTGTTAAGAAAAGTGTTTGTACCACTGTGACAATAAGACCTGAAATACTGAAAATGGAGAAACAGAAGGATACTTTCTGCCATTAGCATCCTATTGATGATAGGAAGATATGAGAATCATATAACGGCAGCTACATTTACCCTTTTCTGTTTTTGTCCCCTTGAAAGACTCTTTGTGCTAAATCCTATAATGAATGTCTCTTTATATTTGATTTTTAGTGCTTTTGAGGACTTTCACCTCAATTTTTTTGTATTCAGCGATAACACCAATAATTTTATTTTCTTTTATTGAAGAATACTGAAGTATAGTTGATGTACGATATTATATTAGTTTCAGGTATGTAACATGGTGATTTTTCATAGATTGTACTACACTTAAAAGTTATTGAAAATAATGCCTATATTTCCCTGTGGCATACAGTATATCCTCATTGCTTACTTCATACATAGGAGTTTGTATTGCTTAATCCCCTACTCTATCTTGCCTCCCACTTACCACTCCCCGTTAGCATCCAGTACTTTGTTCTCCATATCTGTGAGTCTGTTTCTGTTGTTATATACATTCATTTAAAAAATTATATCCCACATATAACTAATTACAGAGTATTTGTCTTACTTTACTAAGTATAATACCCTCTAAGTCCTCCATGTTGATGCAAATTGCAGAATTTTACTTTTATGGCTGAGTAAAATTCCTTGCATGCATGTGTATATTTGTGTGTACATATGTATGCATGCCACATCTTCTTTATTAATTCATCTGTTAACAGACTGTTGGGTTGTTTCCATATCTTGGCTATTGTAAATTTTCAAAAAACAGAACCCAGCTTTTGATTTCATTGATTTTTTTCTGTTGCTTTCTTGGTCTCTTTGTGTTTATTTTCTCTCTGATCTTGATTTTTTTTCCTTTTTTCTACTGTTTGTTCTTCCTTTCCTTATTTGTTCATAGGTTAGTTCCTTTGAGATTTTTCTTGTTTCTTGAATTAGGCTTGTATCACTATAAACTTTCCTCTTAGAACTGCTTTTGCTGCAGTCGATAGATTTTAGAAAGTTGTGTTTTCATATTCATTTGTAGTTTCTAATTCCCTCTTTGATTTCTTCATTGACCCATTGCTTTTGTAGTAGCATGTTGTTTGGTTTTTGTGTGTTTGTGCTTTTCTCATTTTTCTTCCTATAATTGATTTCTAGTTTCATACTATTACGGTTTGAAAAAATACTTGCTATGATTTTTATCTACTTAAATTTGCTGAGATTTGTTTTGTGGTGCAGCAAGTGATCTGACTTGGAAAACATTCCATGTGCAGTTGAAAAGAATGTGTATTTTTCTGTTTTGAGATGTAATGGCCTGTAGATATTTTTTAAGTCCAACTGGTATAATCAGTCACTTAAGACCTCTGTTGCCTTTGATTTTGTATGGGTGAACTCTCCATCAGTTTAAGCAAGGTGTTAAAAGTCCCCTACTACTTTTGTACTGTTATCAGTTTCTACCTTTATGTATATTAGTATTGACTTTTTATATTTAGATGCACCTGTATTGAGTGCATACATATTAATGAGCGCAATATTCTCTTCTTGTATTGATTTCTTTGTCATTATATAATACCATTCTTTTTCTTTTGTTACTGACTTTGTCTTAAAAAGTCTATTTTATCTGATATAAGGATTGCTACCCCTACTGTCTTGTCATTTCCTTTTGCATGAAATGACTTTTTCCATCCTCTCACTTTAAGTCTTTGTGTCTTTATCTCTAAAATGAGTCTCATATAAGCAGCATATAGATGGGTCTTTTATTTTAATCCAATCTTTCACTATATATGTTTAGATTGGATCATTTAGTCCTTTGGCATTTAACGTGATTATTGATAGGTATGTATTTTTTGCCATTCTTTTTACTTTTTTCTGTTCGTTTTTGTAATTATTCTCTGTTCTTTCCTTCTGCCAGTTTATTCCTTTGTGATTTGGTGATTTTCCCTTAGTGGTATGCCCGTGTTCATTTATCAGAGTTTTTGTGTGTTTATTGTATGTTTTTGCTCTGTTGTTACCATGGGGTTTGTAAATATTGACCTATAACTATATCTACTTATTTTAAGTCATTTAGGTTCAAATACATTTCTACACCCATCTTCACTTTTTTTTTGGCCACTCCCTAGGCATGCCTGTGCCACAGCAGCAACCTGAACCACAGCCCTGATAACACCAGATCCTAAGCCTGCTGAAGTATAAGGGAATTCCCACTTTATGTTTTTATATTTCATATTTTATATCTTCATTTTATCTCTAATGATGACTATAGTTTACTTTATATTTTTGCTGTCTTTGAATGTTCATACTAGCTTATTTAAGTAGTTGAGCCTCAGTCTTTACTATATATTTTTCTTAACTAGTGGGATTTTCGCTTTCTTAGATACTTCTTGTTATAACTTTTTCACTTTAGAGAAGCCCCTTTAACATTTGTTTTAGCGAAGTTTTAGTATTAATAACTCTTTACATTTTTACTTGCCTGAAAACTGTTTGCTCTCTCCTTTAACTCTAATTGATAATCTTGCTGGATACAGTATTCTAGGGTGCAAGTTTTTCCATTTTAGCACTTTAAATATAGCATGTGACTCCCTTCTGGCCTTCATTCTCTACAGAAAAATCAGCTATTAGCCTTTATAGGTGTTCCCTTTTTTTTTTTCTTACTGTCTTTAGAATTCTTTCTTTATCTTAAACTTCTTTTGACATTTAAATTATAATATGTCTTGGTTGTGAGTCTGTTTGAATTCATCTTGTTTGGGGCCCTCAGGCCCTCTGTGCCTCCTGTACCTTACACATTTGTTTCTTTCTTCAGGTTTGAGAACTTTTCAGCCATAATTTTATCAAATGTATTTTAGACCCCTTTTCCCTCCCTTCTCCTTCTGGTAGAATGTGAATGTTGGTACACTTGATATTGTCCAAGAGTTCCCTTAAACTGTTCACATTTTAAAAATTTGCTCTTGTTGTTCTCATTGAGCAATGTCCATTATTCTGTCTTTTAGATTATTTTTTTTCTGTATTATCTAGTCTGCCATTCATATTTCTAGAACATTTTTCATTTCATTTATTGTATTCTTCAATTCTAACTGAAAATGTTTACTTTTTTTTTTTGCCACAGCAGTGAAACTATTGCATTAACCACTAGGCCACTAGGGAACTCCTTCCTTGGCTGGTTCATTTTTATATTTTTTAGTTCCTTGCTAAAACTCTTTCTGTTTTAAACTATTATTTTCCCTAATTCAGTTAGCATTCTTATTATGAATGCTTTGCATTTTTTTAATCTGATAAATTGTTTCAGTTTCATTTTTTTAGGGGTTTTATAGTGTTCTTTCAATTAAAACAAATTTACCTGTCTTCTCATTTTGCTTCAGTTTGTCTCTATGAAATTACATGAAACATTTATCAAATGTTTACCAAATGTCTTGACAGGGTGTCCTTGTGCAGGAGCATTCCTACATAGTCTGCATATGCCCAGTGACTTTGGTAGGAGAACTGGATCTGACGTGTAAGAGAGTTGTGCCTTTCTCTAAAATCAGAGCTGTTCTCATCTTGGTGATAGGTAGGGCTGGAGATGAAGGAGCTAGGAATAGAGCCAGAGCCAAGTATGAGCCCTGTGCTTTGTCTCTGCTCAATGGCCAGCACTACCTTATCGGTGCAGGATGGCGAGAGAGCAAATCCCAAGCTGCTGGAGCAGAAACCCTGAAAGTTGTGTCTGAACTGGTTCCATTCCCTTTACTTTTAATTTATTTATTTATTTTTGTCTTTTTTAGGGCCACACCCATGGCATGCGGAAGTTCCCAGGCCTAGGGGTTGAACTGGAGCCATAGCTGCCAGACTACACAAAAGCCACAGCAATGCCAGATCTGAGCCATATCTGTGAACTGTGTACCACAGCTCATGACAATGTTGGGTCCATAAACCAGTGAGCAAGGTCAGGGATCAAACCCACATCTTCATGGATACTAGTTGGATTTATTATGGCTGAGCCACAATGGGAACACCTCAGTGTATTTTTCAACTGAAAAATTGCAATATTCATTTCTAGAAGTTTCGTTTGTAATTCTTTTTAATTTTTCATGTTTCCACTTAACTACTCAGTTTTTTCTTATACCTTTGTAAACATATGCCACAAATCTATGCTAGCTGTTTTAATGGCTTTGTCTACTAATTTTACTAACTATATTATTTCTGGGTCTGTTCCTATTGGTTTCTTTTTTCTCCTCACTATGGATAAATATTTTCCTTTTACCTTGTGTGCCTGAAAATTTTTGATTAAATGCCAGATATTGTAAATTCTATCTTCTGGTTGCTGGATATTTTTTTATTCCCATAATTATCACTAAGTTGTTTCTTTGTTGTTATTGTTGGTCGCAGTTAGGTTTCTTGGAAATAGTTTGATCCTTTTGACATATACTTATAAGCTTTTTTAATTCATACCATAAATGAATTTAGTTTAGGAATAATTTTGCCCATTCCTGAGGCAAAAACCATCAGTGTTCTTCACTTGATGCTTATCAATCGTTTATTTCTTTTTCTCAAAGACCATTGAGCTTGTTGTTTGTCAAGACTTCTACCATGGCTGATGCAAATTCTTCTCTTAGCCCTCTGTTTGTCCTGGAGACTTTTCTCTCTAGTTATTATACTGTTCTTTCCCCAGCCTTGAGTAGTTTCCTTACACATATATACTAATTAGGACTCAGGGGAAGTCTGTTGGAGCCCAGTGTAGATTTCTGAATCTCTCTTTTCTTTTCTATCCCTTTTTCTTTTTCTCTCTCTACGGTTATCTCCTCTCCAACATTTTTCTCTGTTAACTCTAGCTATCTTGATCCCTCTATACTCCAAGTTTATCTTTAACTCAGAGAGCTGGCTGAACCCCACATAAATTGCCCCTCCATGTGCAATGTCCTGGAATCTCCCATCGACTAGTAAACCGAGCAGTCGTGAGACTCACGTGGTCTCCCTTCTTTACTGGTTACTGGCTACCTGATAATCCAATGTCTTAAGACTATTTAATATGTTTTGCTCAGTATTTTACTTATTTCAGGCAGGAAAGAAAACTTTTTAAAAATATTAATTCATAATATTGTAATGAATTTATACTTTCATGAATTTTTTTATTTCTAAGAATTATTTTAAAAAGCAAGAAAAGTAGCAATATGAGCTAAATGTATAAAAGCTACCTCTATAAACATTTTTTAATTTGCAGTGGAGGCTGGAGAGACAGAAAGCAGTCTTTATTGCTATTTTAAGATAACTCTTCCAGTTAATTCAAGATAACTATTCCAGTTATTAACAAAATAATGAATAAAAGAACAGATTATATACATATATACCTCTAGGCTATCTTACCTGTGAACAGTGTATTAGAGCATAACGTTTCAAATAAGGAATTTTGAGATAGGCTGCTTTCTTATGCATTGATGGATAACTGCCTGAAGGATTAAGTGCTGAACCTGTTTAGTGGACCCACTGGTTGGACTGTGGATTTTGGTTGTATCTCATCGTTAGTTCTTATACAGTTTAGCAAAATGATTTACAGGCCGTCTCGTATTCTGAGTACATTTTTGTTGCTATTTTGAAGGAATTCTCTACAGATTTTCCTCAATATCTTTCCAAAAAATCTGGTAGCAATAACTAAAAAGGATACAGTTTTTATCTACTCTTTGGTTATGAATTAAATATTATTTGGAAATGGTTAAAATCACTATTTGTTCAAATGATAGGGCAAACATATATACCTCCAACTTTCCACAAAAGTAGAGTATGGGAAGTTCAAAACACTCTGCATTAATGACATTATCTTAACAAGTTTAGTAGCCTGAAACAGTTAAATATGAGCAAATATTGACATATGACAAATTTGGAAGTTGCCACTAGCCTTTCTTTTTTCCAAATGTCACAGAACATATTAATTACCCAAAACTCTTATCAGTGTTAATATCACTGGTGTAGCTCAAGGCAAACATCCTAGTTTGTCCTAAATCTGGGCTATTCACTCTAATTTTTAAAAAATGCACTACTGTTATAATGTTTCTAAAAGTTAGGGATCATGTACAGTATTCAAAAAATAAATATAAATTTTGATACACTTTAATGGCACATGAATTAAAACTGCATTATAATGAAATTGCCACCGAACATTCCCATTAATATCAAATGAATTCATTATGACCAGCATGGTAATAATGAATACTAAATGAATTAATAATAATGAACCATTTAAAGTGTTGCCTGATTGTTTTATTTCATTTTTATGTATCTTTTGGTCCAACTTTAACTGCTGGGTTAATAGAGAATGACATTAAATAATTGATTTTCTTGCCTAATATCTAGTGATCTCTGTATTTAACCCCCTTTGTTTCACCTCAGCCTTCCCGCCTGTTACCTCCTTATTTGATACCACCACACAAACTAGATTAACAAATATAAGTTTTAATTTGATATGAAAAAGAATGCACTTAGATAAAAAAGCAACACCGTTTCCAGGTCATCTTCATGATATGCCCTGATGAGCCATATGAGTGCCTGAAAGTGTGCTCCGTTAAGTGGTCTATTTAGATGATGCAAAGCAAAAACCAGCAGCAAAAGCTTGGACCGTTTTTTTGGTTTGTTAGCTTTTCTGTCTCTGCCTATAGGTAGAGACCATCATATAGGAATAAAAGAGAATCATTTATACGAAAGTTCTTCAGCTTTAAAAAAAAGTGTAATCTACTTTGCTGTAATTTATTAAAAAGTTTAAAATCTTGATTAATGATAGTTGCTTTTAAACTATTTAGAAACCTGTTTAATTCACTGAATATTATCAAGTACTTCATCACTGAGTAGCATTGTGTTGGCACAGACTTAACCTAGTTTCCATGATTTGCAGGTTTTGATCTCTTCCCTTGTGTCTGTCAAGTATCTATCTTCCTCCTCGCAAGCAATATTCAGATCTTTAACCGTTCATCAGAGAAATGCCTTTCTTGTTGGCAGCTTCCTCAGAAAGAACAATGGCCATAGGTTGTATTGTCTTCTAGAATGTTATGCTCAGTCTTCACATGATTAATTTTTAAATAAGTGAAAATTATTCACAAGAAAATTGACCTAATGTAGATTTCTACCTCCTTTTGATAAATAGAAATCTCTGTTAATAGGCTGTCTATAATTCTGTATGCTGATAATCAAATAGAATGGAATAGAATCCACACACTTTTAATACGGAGTTATTCTTTCTACTTCATCTCCATTCATACTCTCTAATTTATTTATGGGACTTACATGAGCCTTGCATATATTTGTTATAATGAACTCTGGTGATACTGAGATTGATACAAGGTACTTCTTTTCCCCAAATTTCCTCTATCATCTTCCACAGTGCTTGAGATCCTCTTGGGAAGAAACATGTTTGTGGATAAAGCATCTCCAGTATGCCTTTGAGGACAGAACAGTGAACAGCATCTCAGGAGTGCATATAGTCCTAAACACTTGTGCCACGGATATCACAGTATTTCCACAAAATTCCTCAAGAAATAGGAACTAAGCAGGTGATTTCAGATGGAGATTTCAGGAGACAACCCTCATCTAAGGCCTGGATCCCGATGATGATGTATGAGAGCAGCAGACATGGCTTTGGGGAGTTAGACTAAGATGAAAGGTGTTTGACAGAGAGTAAAATGGTACCAACTTGGAGAATATTTTTAAGGAGTCAAATATCTTCACTGAGGCTATGATTCACTCACATTCCACATCATTTGTCTCAGCTGCCCTTTGATGTTTTCTTATTAGTCTTTTAAAATGGTTTCCTTAAAGAGAAAGCTTTCTCTTTGGAATAGTTTTCTGTGGAAAATCATAAATTCATTCTGACTCTCAAAAATGATGGATTTCAAAGGGATCCTGAAATTGAGAATGCATACTTAATCTACATCAATGGAATATCTTGCTGTCATTTATTGTGTTTTTATAAGTGATATGGTTAGTAAATTACTTGGAGGTAAGCCTCAATTTTACCATGGTATAATAATTTAGTAAAAGTTTAAAAGAAGATTTACTCTGTTTTCTTGGGTGCTTGCTATTATTTGAAATTTGAATGTAAGTTTTTTGAGGCATGACTAAACAACCCTGCAGCATTCTATACTATTAAAGGATGTTGACTGGGGCAAGGACGTCTTTCACATATCTATCTGAGAAGCATTGAGGATGATAATATTTGCTTTTATGATTGGGTATTGATAAAGATTATGATTAGTATTCTTCTGTGGCCTTTATGCTTTCTAAAGAAGCTTAAAAAACTTTGTTTTCTAACCTTTATGGAAAGGTTGTCTAATCAAGTTACCTAATACAGCTATCTTTTTTCTAATCAAGTTACCTAATACAGCTATCTTTTTTTTTTTTTGGCTGCAATGCAACCATGGCGGGTGTAAGTTCCCCAGGGCAGGAATCGAACCAAGGCAACAGCAGGAACAAAGCCAAATCCTTAGCTTCTAGGCCACCAGAGAGCTCCCATGGCTGTCATTTTTATATTTGCTTTGGTAATGTTCTACCTAAAAGAAGTAAAAATTGTCCTGGGCTAGGAATGTCCCCCACCCTCTTTCACTTGCAGTAATTATCCAGAGAATTTCTGTTTCAGATTACCTATATTCTTTGGGTGAAGTCCTTTCTCTTTTGGTGACTAAATCATTCTTTCCTTCACTTTTAATAGACTTTCCCAGCCCATTTCTTAAACCTAAATTGAGGAAGAGTTCTTTGAAAAACCTTTCATCAAAGGGATGGCTGCCCAATCCCTGAGTATTCTATCTCAGAACTTTTCATCATGGAGGTTTTGAGAATGTTTGATGCCATCTGTGCCTCAATTTTCCTTTCTTCTGATTTTTCTTTTTTTTTCCCTTTTCTTTTTTTTTCGAGCTGAGGTGCCAGCCGAGCCAGCCTGTGCCTCTGTTTTCTGCCAAAAGGAAAAAAAAGAGAGAGAAAGAAATACCATGAACACTAAAATAAGAATTTTTTTCAGTGTTTCTGGTATAGGCACTGTACATTTCTACTGAGTTTTCTATAAGAATCTGTTTTTATCATCCGTAACAATAGAAAAGCCACAAGAAAACTTGTGGTCTATTAGCAGAAAACAGAGGCCCTGGCAAGATGCAGAGAAGCACAGTCCTATGGTTGGGAAGCTGGGCAGGAACCCAAGTTTGTCCATGCCTAAGAACAACACTGTCTGCTAAAATTACAGTTTTCCCTTTTCACAAACCGCAAAGTTGTGAAACTTTACTAACTTTAAGAAAAGAACAGTTGGCCATACAAAAGATACACTTCCAAATCCATCGAACAACTTACTTATACTTGCAAATGAACCACTTGGAGTGAGTCTTAAAATGTATTTGTTCCAATTATTCTGCTAAGGTAGCAAGCAGAAAGTAATCATTTTCTATGTATACTGTGAATAAGAGACTCCAAATGTTGGTTCCAAAGAAAGCATTTGACCAATAGTTGGTGAGTGGGAGTGGAAAAAAGAGTGCTATAGAAATGATAGCCACATTTGCAAAAGCAAAGTGTGTTTTTTGCAGTCTCTCTTTGCTTAAGATGATATCATAACATCAAATTAGAAAAGTCTTTTTTTTTTAACTCTGATACTGTGTTTCCAAAATTTTTATAGAGACAATGTATTTAGTAATTAAACATGATCATGTACTCATCAAATCAGATACATCCATGGAAGAAAGGTACAGGTCAATATAGGCTGATATTCCACCAATCGAGTTACATAGCACAAGTGTTTTTTTTTTTTGTTTTTTTTTTTTTCCAAACCTGAGACAGTTATTAAATATTTGTATTGGTCAAGATACCATTAAGTGACTGAAACATGCTGGTTATTTGAGCAGGGGAAATTTAATATAAAGAATTGTTTACTGGTACAGACTAGTTAGCTACAAATGGAGAAGGGAAGGGACACTAGGGGGTTCGAAAGTAGCAGATCTTAAAGGACAGTTACTGCCTTCAGGTTAAGAAGAGGAGAAGGAAGGTGCAAAGGATCAGGTGAATTCTTTTTCCCACTGTTGAACTTCAGACACCTTCAAAGAAAGCAGGGCTCTCAAAGGAAGAGGCAGCTTGACAGGAGGGAGAGGAAGGATGTGGACTGTCTCTGGTCTGTAGAAGCAGCATACTGTTGCCTAAAAGTGTGAAAACTCAGAGCTGCAAAGAAGCTGGAGGTAGGTAAGGAGCTGCCCAGGATCCAGCTGGAGCTCCTGCAGGCAGCAGTGTTCCCCTGCTGGATCATAGTTATCGAGGGCAGGACCTGAAAGAGGAGTGTCTTTTAGCTACAACTGCCGTACGGAGTTGATAAAGGGCAGAGTAGATATTTAGCCTCATGGCCTTAGGTAAGTGTTCATGAAACACAGTATGAAAAATGGCTCTTTATTCTGTGAGCACCAAAAAACAACAATCTTTATTAAGAATAATTCAAAGATTTCTTTCAGCCATCATTTTGCTGTATATTTTTTTTTCATATTAACAATGAATTTTATTTCAGTTATAGGTGTACAAAGATCATAAGTCAATACGATAGATTTTGTGTCCCAAATCCACAGTGCATCCCCCCACCCCCCAGATTGTCTTATTTGAAAAACCAAGGTTTTCCAAAATCTGTGAGTCATTGTCTGTTCTTCAAAGAAGTTCATTGTGTCTCTTTAGTTTCCACATGTAAGCGGTAGCATTGGGTGTTGCTGTCTAATTGTCTGACTGGTTCCACTTCGAATGATAATTTCTACGTTCATCCATGTTGCTATAAATGTTATTCCGTTCCTTTTAATGGCTGAGTAATATTCCATTATGTGTATGTACCATATCTTCCCTATCCACTCCTCTGTCGGTGGGCATTTAGGTCGTTTCCATGACCTGGCTTCTTCCCTCTCTAGCTGCTTTGGATGTAAAATTAGGTTGTTTATTTGAGCTTTTTCTTGTTTCCTGAGGTTGGCTTGTATTGCTATATACTTTCCTTTTAGTACTGCTTTTGCTGAATCCCAGAGGTTTTGGAGTGTCGCGTCTTTGTTGTCATTTGCTTCTAGGTATTTTTTAATTTCCTCTTTGATTTCTTCAGTGATCCATTGGTTGTTTTCTTGTTTTTGTATCCATTCAGCTAGGCTATGTCTTTTGGTTGGGGCATTCAGTCCATTAACATTTCAGGTAATTACTGGTATATATGTTCTTATTGCCATTGTATTAACTGTTTCGGGTTTTTGT
>PVHT020004020.1:14511612-14554400 GCA_004024745.2 Catagonus wagneri
ATGGGGTTGCTTCTATCGCGTAATCGCCCCTCCTACCTCTTGATATGGTCTCCTCTTTGTCTTCTGGAGTAGAATATCTTTTTTGGAAGTTTACAGTCCAGTTGGTTGAAGGCTGCTCGGCATTTGGTTGTAGTTTTGCTGTTTTTCGGGAGAGAAGTTTAGCTCCAGTCCTTCTATTCCGCCATCTTAATCCAATCTCTATCCTGCTGTATATTTTTTGTATCCATGAGAGGAGGTAAGTTCAGGCTCTCCCTATATTGCCATCTTGAATTGCCCAGTATTCTTTTTTAGTTGTAATTGTGCCCTTTCATCAGAAATACATTTCTTATATCTGAATAATTTGGGTGAGTTATGTTTTTGTTTTTACAGTAGTATTTAAAAATCGCTTATCTTTATGTACTGGAAATTACTACTAAGAATCGTTTTGGGGTTTTAATTTTCATATAAATTACCCCAAGTTCCTTTTACCCTTCACCAATTTCTTATTATATATAATTAATTTTCAAACTTCTCACACAGAAATATTCATGGAGAGAATTAATCTAGATATGGCCTAAATAAGTGAGGACCTGCAAAATAACTTTTTTATGAGATTTATTGTTACAAAATGCCACAAGCTATATTATAATGGATAATCTCTACAATGAAATATTTTCGGTCTATGAGATGACCCACTTATTTCTAGCATGATTAAAACAACAAAACTTCAGTACAAATGAATAATTTATTTAACAAACACATGTTGAGTGGCTATTATCAGCAAAATTCTCTGTGAGACTCTGTGACAGAAATACGTAAGACCTTGGTCTTAACTTTTAATTAATGAGTGAAGAATTTGGTTGTAACAGATATTAATCAGTATGACACACATTTGATCTATTAACACAAATTCTGTACTAAAGATTTTAAATCTGATTTTAATGTCTATTAAAAGTGCTAGATCCTGTTACATTTCCAGGTATTATCTACTTTGTAGTTCTACAATTCATATTTGTTGAGGGAGTTATTCTGAATTAGGCTCCAGTGAATAGTCCATAATTAAGTTTTTCTTTCTCATTTTAAGTTTGAAGATAAAAGGTGCAATCTACCTTGGCATTGAAACTATTCACAAAATCACTGAAGTTCACTGCTTTCACAACAGACACTTTACTGTTCATAGGTTAATGGGTTTTCTGAGTTTATATTATTAATGAAACTTATATTATGAGCAGCTATTCAAACATCAAACACCCAAAGCTTTTAATAAGCTTTGTTTGTAATTATCCTTTATAAGTCTATATCAGACAGCATCACCAGCGTACTGTGCTAAAAATAAACATTTTCCATCCCCTACCTACAAGCTAGAGTCAGTTATATCAATCTTAACAAATATTTTACTCACAAATCTAAGTTAAAAAAGATTTATATGACTTCAAAATTAAACTATTTATTGACCCTTTGCAATATTTCTCAATATTAAAATTGAATTCACTTTTTACACTTACTTTTCTCTTGTTACTTAGTAATATTTTAGCACAGTGGGTTGTGATTTAAGACCTTACTTATCTTTCAATTACAATTAAGAAAGAATACAGGACGTTTCAAAATGGCAGCATTGGAAGGGCCTGAATATATCTCCTCTCATGAACACAAGAAATAGACAGCACCATGAGAATCCATTCCCTCTGAAAATAACCTGAGAACTAGCTGAACATACCCGCTCCTTTATGGTTCTGTTTTATAAATGAGTACTTTTGGATCATTTTTATTAGATTCCACATATAAGTGATATCATGTGATGTTTATCTTTGATTTATTTCACTTAGTATGATAATCTCTAGGTCCATCCATGTTGCCGCAAATGGCATTCTCTGGCTCTTTTAGGGCTGAGTAATATTCTATCGTGTATATGTAATACATCTTCTTTGTCGTTTCTTCTGTGATAGACATTTAAGTTGCTCCCATGTCTTGGCTATTGTAAATAGGGCTGCAGTGAATATTGGAAAACAAACATGTATCTTTTTCACTGGTATAAGGTGATACCTCATTGTAGTTGTGATTTGCATTTCTCTAATAACTGGTGATGTTAAACAACCTTTTATGTGTCTGTTGGCCATCCATGTGTCTTCATTGTAGCAATATCTATTTAGGCCTTCTAATTTTTGGATTGGGTTATTTGGCTTTTTTCATTGTTGAGTTATATGAGTTGTTTGCATATTTTGGAAATTAAGTCCTTGAAATCACATCATTTGCAAATATTTTCCCCCATTTCTATAGGTTGTCTTTTTGTTTTGCAGTAGTTTTAGTTCTTCTTTGGGGAGGGTATTGTTTTTTTTTATTGAAGTACACTTATAAGGTTGTGCTAATTTCTGCTGTACAGCAAAGTGACCCAGTCATACAGATATATACATTATTTTTCTCATATCTTCCATCATATTCAATTCCAAGCATTGGATATAGCTAGGCTTTCGTGTGGTCTCCTTTCCCTGAGACCCAGAAAACGAGAGCAGTTTGAAAAGTGCCAAGACTATAAGTGAAGGAAAGTTATTTGCTAATCTGAAAGCATTGTTTTGTATTGGAGGTGGTGGTGACAATCTCCCCAGAGAGGGAGGCTAGCTGATGCCATTGTTGTTCTCCCGACCTAACCTGCTAGCGCAGGTGAGTGGGCTCAAATATGGGTATGAACAATTATAGCACTACTATTTTGTTGCCTTAGTGAAGGTAGAGGGCTCCTGAAGTTACAACACTCCTGTCATATCACTCAGGCTGGTGAGAGGGAAAGCTGTGACATTATACTGCTCCTGGTCTAAAGCCAACATGTATGCATAGACAAGGTAGTCTTCTGCTACACTGATGAAACTTGTGGTCATGCACAGTCAAGTCATTTTCCCACTGCCTTTCTGAAGCAAGAGAGCAGTCCTACTCTCTAGTGGACATGCACAATCTATATTACTGGATGGTATGGCCCTGGTAGCCAAGATGGCTGGAATTTCTGAGGTTCCATGGGACTGTAGCAATTGGGAAGGCAGTTTTTACCAGGCTCTCACCCCCGATGGCATTTCAAGACAATAGACTGAAACACAACACCAGTCTTCATATGGAAAAGGCCTCTTTACTTAACCTGGAGCTTTACCCTGAGGGTCAGTCTTCAGGTTTCCCACATATGTAGAGGCTAAGGATGCACTCCTAGAGAGCATAAGCAGAGATATTATTCATGCACAGCACCTTCAATACAACTCAACAATACTCCCCAAAAAGGGTCTTCTACATTCCTCAGGAGCCCTGATTTTCACACCTTCACCTAAGGATCTGGAGGCCAGCGGAAATTATGATTGTGGCCTCATAGGAATGTATCTATCTGCATACTTTAAAGGCTGCTGTCTGAGGTTTTGCTTCCAATCAACATGAAAGTAGATGTCAAATGAGATTCTTCCACTTGAACACTGATAGGCTCACATATGTTCAATAACAGGGACATATCAAGAATAAATGATGCAGTATAGTCAACCACAAAGATTCAAGAGACAAGAAAGGGCTAGGGCAAGTTTGAAAAAGGAGGGCTACTGCCTACACAAGGTCATTCTTTCAACACTGAGAAATATAGAAGTTTTGCCTAATATAAAGAATCATACACATAGAGCTAAGAAAAATGAGGAAATGGAAATATATTCCAAATGGAAAAAAAGACAAAATCTCAGTAAAATAATTTATGATGGTGATAAGTATATGATAAAGATTCAAAGTAATGGTAACAATGATGCTCATAGGAGAAGAATGGATGAAAACAGTGAGAACTCCAACAAAAAGACTATATAAAAAAGTTTCAATCAGAGCTGAAGAATATAACTGAAATGGAAAAAAAAAATAGAGGGTATCAACAGCAGATCAGATGATACAGAAGAATGAGTCAACAATCTAGAGCACACGTAATGGAAATCACACAATCAGAAAAGCCAAAAGAAAAGCTAATTATAAAAAAAAATGAAGATAGTTTAAGAGATCCATGGTGCAAATCAATCATACTAAAATTCACATTATAGGGATCCTGGAAGAAGAATAAACAGAAAAAAGGGACATTTTTTTTTGATAAAACAGACTAAAAAATTCCTTAACTTGGAAAAGGAAACAGACATCTAGGTCCAGGAAGCAAAGAGAGTCCCAAAGGACTTGAACCCAAAGAGGTTCACACCAAGGCACATTATAATTAAAATGTCAAAAGTAAAAGAGATAATTTTAAAAGCAGCAAAAACAACTAGTGATGCATAGCGGAACCCTCATAAAACTATCAGGACGGTTTTTCAGCTGAAAATTTGTAGGTCAGAAAGAAATGGCATGATATATTCAAAGTGCTAAAAGGAAAATGCTTGTGGTCAAGAATACTCTATCTTGTAACTTTATCATTCAGAATTGAAGGAGAGAAAAGTTTCAAGACAGTAAAAGACTAAGGGAGTTCATCACCACTAAACTGATTTTACAAGAAATGTTAAAGGGATTTTTTTTTTGTCTTTTTAGAGTCAAACCACCTCTGGCATATCTAGGTTCTCAGGCTAGGGGTCGAATTGGAGCCATAGGTACTGACCTACACCACAGCCACAGCAACACCAGATCCGAGCTGCATCTGCGACCTACACCACAGCTCATGGCAATGCCAGATCCTTAACCCTCCAAGTGAGGCCAAGGATCAAACCTATGTCCTCATGGATGCTAGTCAGATTTCTTTCTACTGAGCCATGAGGGGAACTCCAGAGGGATTTTTTTAAAGGAGAACAGACCATAACTGTAAATAAGAAAATATATGGGAAAAAAAACTGACTAGTAAAAGCTAAAAATATAGTGAAAGTAGTGGATCAGTTGCTCATAAAGATAGCATAAAAGTTAAAAGATAAAAGTAGTAAAAATCAGCTATAACCACGATAAGTAAAGGATACACAAAATAAAAAGATGTAAAATATAACAAAAAACATGGGAGGAATAAAAGATACTTTTAGAATGCATTTGAACTTAAGTACTAACAACTTGAAATTGCCTTAATAATACGTACATATGAGCCCTATGGTAACAACAAACCAAAAATTTATATAGATACATTAAAAAAAGAGAGAGAGAGAGAAAAGAATCTAATTGTAATACAAGAAGAGAAAACAAAAGAAGAAAGGAACAGAAAACTACAAACACCAGAAAACCTTTAACAAAATGCAATAAGGACATACCTATCAATAATCAATTCAAATGTAAATATACTAAATGATCTCCCCAAAAAATCACAAAATGGTTGAATAGATTAAAAAACAAACAAAATAAAACCAACCCTGTATTGCTGCCTACAGGAGAATCACTTTAAAGATACCCAGAGACTGAAAGTAAAGAAATGGAAGAAGATATTTAATATAAATGGAAACAAAAAGAAATCCGGGAGTAGCAATATTTGTTTAAAATAGACTTTAAAACAAAGACTATGACAAATATAAGGTCATTACATAATGATAGGAGTGTCAATCAAATAAGAGAGTATCACATTTTAAATATTTATGCATGTAAAACAGGAGCACCTAAATATATATAAAGCAAACATTGACAGCCACAAAGGGTGAAACTGATAGTAATGTAGTAATAGTAGAGGACTTTAACACCCTGCTTTCATCAATGTATACATAAGCTGGACAAAAAAAGCCAGTGAGGAAACTTAGATCTTAAATGACACATTGGAACAGATGGGTTATCTATATATCTATATCTATATATCTATGTCTATATCATCTATATCTATATCCACACACAGAATATTCCATTCAAAACCTGCAGAATATGCTTTTAAGTGCACATGGAACATTCTCCAGTATAGATCATATGCTGGACTATTAAACAAATCTCAGAACGTTTAAGAAAATTAAAGTCATACCAAACATCTATTCTGTCCAAAACATTGTGAAACCAGAAAATAATTACAGAAAAAACTGTAAAAAAACAAAAAGTATGTGAGAATATACAATGGAGAAATGAAAATCTCTTCAGTAAGTGGTACTGGGAAAACTGGACAGCTACATATAAAAGAATTCAATTAGAATATTTTCTCACTTTCTATCCAAAAATCAATTTAAAATATAGTAAGGATTAGAGTGCAAGCCCTAAAGCCATAAAATTTATAGGAAAATAAAACCATAGGCAGTAAGTTATCTGATATTGGTCTTAGCAATATTTTTTGGATCTTTTTTCTCAGACAAGGGCAACAGAAATAGAAATATACAAATGGGATATATGAAACTAAAAAGCTTTGTGTAGTGAAGAAAACCATCAACAAAACAAAAAGCAAACCTACTGAGAGATGTTTATAAATTCTATATCAGAAAAGGGGATTGATATCTAAAATATATAGAAAGAACTTATACAAGTTAATATAAAAATTGATTAAAAAAATGTGCAGAGTAAATGAATAGATGCTTTTCCAAAGACAGTATGCAGATGGCTTCAGGTACATGAAAAGATGTTCAACATCACTAATAATCAGGGAAATGCAAATCAAAACTATAATGAGATTATCACTTCACATCTGAAAGAATGGCTATTATCAAAAAGACAAAAAATAAGTGTTGGTGAGGATGTGGATAAAAGGGAACTCTTGTGCACTGTTGGTTCATATAACTGTCCTTTTGGTTAATCAAAGAATACACAGAGTAGATGCAAAAGGTATTGGTTGGCTGCAGACTATGTGGGGATGCTTTATGAGGTGCATGGGGCTATACAGGTGTAGCAAACAATGATGTTGCTCATTCTTGGGGAGAAAACTATGCAAATTATCATGATGAAATGAACTATGTGTCTGTCACCAAGAACTGAGCCTACTTATTTAATGCTAATGCTGTGATGTCTACTACTCTGGAGGTTAATGAGAACAAAGAATTATGTGGAAACTCAGGACTGGCTAAATGTTCTTTGTGAATCTGATTTTAAAAGATTATTGAAAGATGATTGATATTGGCCCAGAAGAGAAAGCGTGGGGAAATCAGAGTCAGAAGAATGTTTACAACCTGGTGGCAGGGAAAATGTCAACATAATAGCATAAGTGTAGCTTAAGAACATATTGGAATTGGCTGTAGCCTGTGGGGGACTATGGAGAGCTTCTTTTACTGCTATGTAACTCTTGAGATTCATCTGTGTTGTACCCATCAGTGATTTGTTCCTTCAGTTTATTTCATTGTCTAGATGTATTACTGTTTACCAGTTGATGGAAATTTTGGTTGCTCCCAGTTTTCTTAAGAATGCTAATATGAATATTCTTATAGGTATATTTATATAGACCTTTCATTCCTTTTGAGAAATACCTTAGAGTGGATACCACATAGTAACCATACAGTTAACTTTAAAGAAACTGGCAAACTTTTTCAAGATGACTGTCTCACTTTGAATTCTCTCAGCAAGGTATGTAAGTTCTAATTATTCTCTATCTTTGTCAGCACTTCGTATTGAGCATCGTTTCGATGTAATTCAGGTAGTACTGGTGTTTCACTATAATTTGAGTTTCATATTCCTGAAGATGTATAATGCTGTACACCTTTATATGTACTTATTCGTCATCTGCATATCTTCTCAGTGAGGCATATTTTCTCTGTGAAGTGTGTATTTTCAAATATTTAGCCCATTTTTATTTTAAAAGTTTTTTAGAGTTGAATTACAATGCTCTGTCAATTTCTGCTGTACAGCAAAGTGACCCAGTTATACATATATATGCATTCTTTTCTCACATATCCTCTATTATGTTCCATCACAAGTGATTAGATACAGTTCCATGTGCTAAATAGCAGGATCTCATTGCTTGTCTACTCCAAATGCAATAGTTTGCATCTACTAACCCCAAATCCCAAGTCCATCCCGCTACCCACAAGCTTGGTACCACAAACTTGTTCACCAAGTACATGAGTTTGTTTCTTTTCTGTAGATAGGTTCATTTGTGCCAAATATTAGATTCCAGACATAGGTGATATCATATGGTATTTTTCTTTCTCTTTCTGACCTCACTTAGTATGAGAGTTTCTAGTTCCATCCATGTTGCTGCAAATGACATTGTTTTGTTCTTTTGATCGCTGGATAGTATTCCACTGTATATATGTACCACATCTTAATCCATTCATATTTCAATGGACTTTTTTGTTATTTCCATGTCTTAGCTATTGTGAACAGTACTGAAATGAACATAGGTGTGCATATATCTTTTTCAATGAAAGTTTTATCTGGACATGTGCCCAGGAGTGGGATTGCTGTATCATATGGTAGCTCTATATTTAGTTTTCTGAGGTTCCTCCACACTGTTTTCCATAGTGGTTATACTAATTTTCATTCCTACCAGCAGTGTAGAAGGGTTCCCTTTTCTTCACACCCTCTCTGGCATTTGTTATTTGTAGACTTACTAATGATGGCCATTCTGACTGGTGTGAAGTGGTACCTCACTGTAGTTTCAATTTGCATTTCTCTAATAATTAGTGATGTTGAGCATTTTTTCATGTGCCTGTTGGCCATCCATATGTCTTCTTTGGAGAAATGTCTATTCAGGTCTTCTGCCCATTTTCAAGTGGGTTGTTGGTTTTTTTGGCTGTTAAGTTGTATGTGTTTTTGTATATTTTGGAGATTAAGCCTTTGCCAATACCATCATTTGAAACTATTTTCTTCAGTTTTGTAGGCTGTCGTTTTTTATGGTTTCCTTTGCTATGCAAAAGCTTTTCAGTTTGATTAAGTCCCATTCATTTATTTTTGTTTTTATTTCTATTGCTTTGGGAGACTGACGTAAGAAAACATTTGCATGGTTGCTGTCAGAGAATGTTTTGCCTATGTTCTGTAGATTTCTTTGGGTAGTATGGCCATTTTAGTGATGATACTCTTCCAATTCAGAAGCATGGAATATCTTTCCATTTTTTTTAATCCTCTTTAATTTCCTTGATTAACGTCTTATAGTTCTCAGCATATCAGTCTTTCACCTCATGGTCAAGTTTATTCCTAGGTATTTAGTTTTGGGGCGTGTGATTTTACATTTTTTTATGTTCCTTTTCTAATATTCCATTTTTAAAATAGCAGTATCAGTCTTCCTTTTTTAATTCGAAAAGGTTACATAGTCTGATCACAAGTCCTTTCACATATATGTTTAAAATATGTATTCTCTCAGCCTCTGGCGTGTGTTTTTATTTCTTAGATAGCATAATGGAACTTTTGTGGGTAAATACATTAATATGCTTTTTTTTTGCTTCCATTTCTTAGTGCTTAATGGCCATCCTGTTCTGCAAGAGGCACCCATCCATCTCAGGTAGGATTATAATTTATTTATTTTTTACATCATGAATGAAAAAGATAGAGTCAGGGTTGAGGTTTCTATATCTGAAAGGTTTTTATATCAGTCTATAGAAAACAATATTTTTGAAAACCTAGATTTATCAAAAGAACGGACTTTTTTAGATTTTTTTTAAACTTCCATTAATTCACCAAAAAAAAATCTATCTTGGACCACTATATGATATAAACTCTTAAAATCATGAATAAAAATTCTCTCTTCCTCTCTTGAAGAGTTTACTTGAGAATGTGAGTAATTAGACTAAGGGTGTGCCCAAATCCAGCAGAAAGAGGAATCAGAGAGCTCACATCTGGAGGATTGGCAAATTATAGGAAGACTTTCAAGGAAAGCATGCCAGTAAATAAGAGCACCTTGATGTCCTACCCAGACTGAAGCCCTGTGGACACCAAAGTACAGAGAAAAGCAATCATCACTGGGGCTTTTGTCTTTTTTCTCAATTCGAACTTTGGCAAGGATATTTCAATGATAGTTCAATCCCAGCCAAAGGCAATTACAGTAGAAATTTTGACAGTAGTACGAGTGCTTGGAGAGAGTGAAAAGAACTCAAGTTAGCATGCTTAGTATCCTTCTCTTCCTTTAAGTTATATAATGTTTTAGGAATTCTTAAGTACCTTTAAAGTTGGGGTGGACATCAGATGTCAGGAATGCAGCTGTGATTGGACAAAAGCTGTCAAAGGGTATAAGGTAGGCAACTCAGAGGTTAGAACAACTGAATTCATGGATGGGGTGGCGTGTTAGGATGGGGTCCAACACACAATAAGGAGATAACATTAAGCTCTTGAGGAGAACCACTGGTACGGAGAATACTCTTCCACTAGCTGTAGCAGTAACAGAGGATTTTGCAGGTCTCCCAGGAAGAGCATCTGCACGATAATACCTCAGATATTATCAATACAGCAACTAATTACTCTGCAATCTAAACTATCAAAGTACAGAATATACTGGTAACCATCTCCATTGTCCTTGCCTACAAACACCATGTCATCTATATTCTCAGATAGCAGTTTAGAGAGAAGTAAAAGGATATGGAGGAAACACAGTAGATTGGGAGTTTGTCTGAAAGACTGATTCATCAAAGTGTGACTAAACCAGAGGTAGTGAAGTGGTTAGAATGTGTTCCATCCTAACATTATGTAGGTATGTAATAGGGGATTCCCCATGTTTCAAGGGAGGAGAAGTAGTTCCTAGTTTGCACTATTTTATTCCTGACGTATTTTTATCACCTGACGTCACTTCAGATTTCTCAGGATTAGTTTTCCCTGTGTAGTGCACAGGAGAATGATTAGATTTGTATTAGGCTCTGATGGTATACTGGATAATTTCTAAAATTACCACATTTGCATGGACTATTATGTAGTCTCTGACTGAATTTTTAGCTCTTGAATTTTAACTGTTAGGAATAAACTAGACACAAATTGTAAAGAACAACTTTTAGAGGTTCCTCTCTCCTGATTGCTAGGCTTTCTTCTGCTTCACATATGCAGATTTTATGACAGAACTTTTCAATTGTTAATTCATTCTCTCCTTACCAGGGAGAGGGGGATGAGGTGTGGGACAGACTTAATGCAACCCCCCCCAGTGCTTTCAAGCACCTCTGACTCTTTAGCTTAGCCAAGCCCACCCTCCTCATCAGTGTTGATTTTATCCCTTCCCACAGTCAAGTTTTCTCTGCTGTGGCCTTGTGCACATCTGAATCCAGATTATGAATATGGATCAAGATCCACTCCATATACATGAAAGGACACCTTGCCTTCTTTATAATACTTTACAACATTTAGGTTTTCCCAAAGGAGACATTTGCTGAAATCCCAGAGAGAACTACTAAGGTCATATTGAGAATCTGGGTCTGACCCCCTTCTGTCTAGCCTATCACCGTTTTTCTTTTGGTCCCTTTCTATCTTCCTTTCTCAACAACAGGAGATTGGATTGTTGCCCAAGTTCAGGGAAAACTAATCCTGAGAAATCTGAAGTGACGTCAGGTGATAAAAATACATGCCAGGAATAAAATAGTGCAGACTAGGAACTACTTCTCCTCCCTTGAAACATGGGGAATCCCCTATTACATACCTGTGATTCTTAATATGGAATGCTGTAGTGACCAGGTGTTTCTTCAATCAAATCTCCAAGCTAGAGACAAGCATTTCCAAACACCTTGATTGAGTTTCCTGGTAAGCATTCATGCAAGTAATATATCAAGATTACTTACATTGATATGAAAAACTATGGGGAGACCCACTAATGGTAGGGTATTACCTTCTGATAACCACACTATTTACACTTATCATCCAGAAAGGCAGAGACCCAGACTGTTCCATTAAGCTGTCAATCAGAACTTATGAAGAAGCACAGATTGTATGTTACCAGTTTAAATGTAACAAGGCATGAAAATTATAGGATTTTGAGAATGCTAGTCATTCTTTGGCTCTAAAAAGAACATTCAGGAAATTGTCTCTCTTTTTTTTTTGAACTCTTGAATATTTAGGCTCTCACAGCCTCTTCATTCCTGTGCTTTTACAGTCATGTCTCTAGAAAAAGAGATATAGCTTGATCTTTTACATTTCTATAGCACTTTACAGTTTATAGGGCATTGGTATGCACATTATTTGCTTTCTAAATGATATTCTGCACAAATATTTCCTCATCTCAGAACCACAAATTCTAAAAATGTTTCTTAGAAGACTATTAGTTGGCTTTTAAAATAACAAATCAAATTTGCAATTCTTATAATGTTGAAACAACATTTTGAATGTTTTTAGTGCATATTTATATGACTCTATTTTGAAAAGAGCTAGAGTGTTTTAAGTATTACTGTTAACCACTAAATTGGAGAAAAACAAGTTAATGGAGCAATAGGTTTTACTTTGTAAAATAAGGCATTCTTATACTTCATTATTTATAATTTTATTGGGGAAATGTGTGCTAATGCAAAGAATTTTCATATATGAATAAAACATAAGGCAGATTAGTAATTAATATAAAAGGATTCAACAGCACATAAAGGTTGTTAATATATCTACCTCTTCATGTATCAATACCAGTTATATTTCCTTGTAGAAACTAAAGATCTAGAATCAAGCATGCTAATTAGTTTCATTCTCAGTTAAGCTGAAGGTTGCATTAAAAAAAAAAGACATATCAAGTTGACTTGAGCAAGGGAAATGAACACTTCAGATGAAGATCAAGAGGAGAAAGTAGATGGAAAGGAAAGTGGAAACATGTCAGCTTGCTTAGCAGGAAAATAGGTCTCCTTTAATGACTCAAAGTGGAACAAATCCTCCTACCTTGTCATTAAATATAGTGTAATTCTGAGAGGAGCATCAGTTATATATAAAGGAGATTATGGGTTCTGCCTAAGTATGATAGAAAAGAAAAAAATATCTGGTAGGGTAGAGTGAAAAGAAAGAATTAGAGGAATATCCAAAGCTAATGTTCTTGGTAGCATTGCTATTTGAACAAGCAGTTTAGTGAGATTCTTTTGATGTATGGAAGTAGGACTTACTGGTTTGTTTAAGAGAAGCAGATGAAGATACTGTTCAAAAGAGGACAGTTCTCATTGGAAGGACAAGAAATATAGCAAAACCAGAAAATCACTATAACTGGGTCTGAGTACAGGTCCCCTTGATGGACACGATCACAAGAGTATGTGGATCACCACACTAATACATCATCTTTAAGGATGGTGTGTCTAGTTATGTTCTTGTTTATGTGGCATCTTTTCCCCACACCACTTTAATCTTAGTGTTTGTTCTAGCTCACAGCTTCAGTTTTCTCTTAGTTTTGTGGCCTCTTCATAGACACATTCGGTGCATTTGTGGGAAGCTGTTTTTCAGCTCTCTTCATAAGTTTCCCAATTTGTCTGCCAGATCAACTCATACAACTGTGGCCTAAGTGGCTGTGGCTTGAACAAAGAGTGAAGACACATGGCCGGTTGGCCTGGCTTTCCAGCAAGGGCTGCAGGTGGGGCAGCTTTCTCAAGAAAGGCTATTAGTGCTGTGTGTATTAAGATAAACAAATCCAGAAAAAGCCATGCCTGAAAGGACTGTTAGCTTTCTTATTTGCCTGTGATATCTGAATTTCTGCCCTTATCTCTTGTGGGGTTCTTCTAAGCTTTCTATTTCTACATAATATTCTTCTCACTTCGAGGACTAGGATATATTCTCTGATTGTTTGTATCAAGAACTTGGAAAAATGAGAAGATAGTCATCGATGAATGAATACATGTTTGTCCACAATCTTATCCAATCAGTTAGGATATAGTACTTACCACAACATTCTACTTCAAAGCTATCTTTATGGATTATGTGGTTGCTGCTTCCTAGCACTCTATACCTTGTGTTCCTTTTCTTGGTCATTCTGTTGTCATTTCTCCCATATAACTTACTGAAGCTAATTTACAAAAACAAACAAAAACTTTGTTTCAGGTTAAGTTACTTATATCCCAGTTCCTTGTTTTCAGTGATTAGTTTTGGGTCATTTGAATTCTGTCACGAGGACACTAAAGTACTAATATTGTGCAAATATAGTAAGTATATAGTCTAAATCATATCCAATTATTATTGACAGGTGGAGTTGATGCCAAATGCTAGTCAAGAAGGACTTCTTAAAAATTTGGTGAGAAAGTTGTTTTACTGCATTCTGGTGTTCATATGGATAACTTTTTGAGGTGAGAAAATTGTTTTACGGCATCTGAGTATTTATATGGATAACTTTTTGAATATCCTGCATAACTGAGTTATTTTCTTCTTAGTCACAGTATGAGAACTATTTGGCATAGAATTTTAGCTCACTATTAGTAATGTATTACTACCTAAATTGTTTGACTATTTTTTATGGTGACCTAATTCGCATTTAATTGTGCCCTACTAAACCAAAAAAATTGTTCATGATCATTTGCATGCTTTTCATATGAGAAATGAAGTATTAAGATAGCATATATCTAGTATATGAAGAATTTTTTAAATTGTAGCATGGAAACAATTTCTAGGAGGATACAATTTATACATTAGGATTTAGACAAATACAGTTGTGGCAAGGGAACAAGACTTTTGTATTTAAAGGCCACTACTCTGAAATAGAACTTTGTGTCTATCACCTTAACTTTTTGTTGGTAAGGTTTACTGACAGTTGAGATGCTGCCATGATAAAATCAATTCTAGTTTTATTAATCAAGTAAATTTATTAATCAAGTGATTATTGATTGGAAATCAAATTTGGAGAAATTTTCAAAGATTATATCCTTGAGAATATACTAGCATTCAAAAAATACTATGGAGATGGAATTAAGATGGCGGAATAGAAGGACTGGAGCTCAGCTTCTCTCATAAAAAACAACACAATTACAACCAAATGCTGAGCAACCTTCAACCAGGTGGACTGGAAACTTTCAAAAAGATATCCTACTCCAGAAGACACAGAGGAGGCGACATCAAGAGGTAGGTGGGGCGATTACGCATACCTCCTGGGTGGGAAGCCCCATAGATGGAATGTAACTGTATCACAGAGACTCACTAACAGGACTGAGAATTCTAAGCCCCACGTCAAACCCCCATGCCTGGGGCCCTGGCACTGGGAGAAAGAGCCCCAGAGCATCTGCCATTGAAGGCCATTGGGGCTTATGCACAGGAGCTCCACAGGACTGGGGGAGAAGGAGACCCCATTCTTGAAAGGTGCACACAGGCTTTGATGTGCACTGGGTTCCAGGACAAAGCAAAGGCTCCTTAGCAATCTGGGTGGGACCTGACTGTAGCTCTTGGAGTATCTCCCGGGGAAACGGGGTGACTGTGGTTTCTTGTGGGGGAAGGACATTGGAGGCAAAGCTCTTGGGAATATACATCAGCATTTGTTTCTCTGGAGGTGACCTTTTTTGGAAAATCTGGCCCCACCCATCAGTGCTGAGAAGCCCCAGGCCAAAAAATAATCCTGGTGGGGTCACAGCCCGCCTAATGACCCCCATCCCCAGGCACACAGCCCCTATATCACCCAGAGACAAAGCCCCACCCACCAGAGGGATAGGAATCAGCCCCACCTACCAGTGGGCAGTCCCTCCCATCAGGAAGCCTACAGCAAGTCCCTGTACCAACTTCAGCACAAGGGAGGCAGACAAGGGAGAAAGACACCAGAAATAAGAGAGGCTACAACTCTATTGTCTGCTAAGATCACCACACCAAAAACCTATAGACATGAAAAGACAGAAAACTCTAATTCAGATAAAGGAGAAAGAAAAAAACCCAGAAAAACAGCTAAGTGATCAGGAGATTATCAGCCTCCAGGAAAAAGACTTTAGACTGTTGATGCTAAAGATGATACAAGACATTGGAAATAAACTGGAGGCAAAGACATAATTTACAGGAAACACTGAGCAAAGAGATACAAGATATTAAACCTAAGCAAGAAGAGATGCAAAATACAATAATTGAAACAAAAAATACTATAAATCACATGGCTTGTGAAACTCTCAGAAACATGAATTAAAAAAAAAAAAACCTTGAATCTTGATTGAGCTATAGTCGTAATGCATAAACCATGCTAAAACTAAAGAAAACTATGGCTTGACCATTAAAAAGTTTCTATTTATGTTTCATGCCATTTGGAAAACATACTTTTCAACTAGCTTCAAAATTCTTAGGAAGTGATTGGAAAGTCAATATGCTTTCTATTCTTCGAAAGCATGTTGTCACATATCTTTCCATTTCCTCTAATGAGTGGAGAAAGGAGTTAGACATAAGCTCAACATTATTCGTTTTCTAGGCTACAGTATACTAAGCCAAAGATTCTTGGTGTAATAGGCGCAGTACATGCCATTTAAAAACTGGTGCATACCATATTTTATTCCAGGAAATTATCAAACACAGATTTAGCCATGTAGCTAATATTAGGGGTAAATAATAGCATGAGCATTGTTGTTCCATTCCCTAGACCGTTGCCCCAAACACTAAATTGATCTCAATAAAATGTCCTAAGGCATTTCATGTATCAATAAGCCATTGGCTTACTTGAAATGAAAGTAGGTCTGTCACATATTAAATTTACCTCTGATGTTTGAGCTGAATTTTTAAACCAAAAATAAAATCTGTTATTATAGTAAATAGTGTAAAGGATGATTGAGTAATTCAGGTAGGGGAGCTATCTTCCTAAATTTTAGCTTTTGGATAACAAACTGCTTTTCATAGGATTCCAGAAGACAAATACTTATTCAAAACCCACTCTATTCAAGGCACAAAGAAGGTGTTATATAGAATAGCTAAACCAATATAGCTAGAATCTAAAGGCATAAAAATAATTAATGAGACAAAGAACAACCTTTCTACTGTGCCACTTATAAAATTCAATGAGAAAGAACATTAGCTTCTTAGTTGTCATATATAGATAGCTATATTGCACATAAAGGATTGAAGTCACTCTGTAAATTTCACCATTCATATAGCAATGACAAAAAGGAAAGTGAATTGAAATTTTTTAATTTATAGAAGCTCATGTTGCCAAAATTTGGGTGTATATTTTGTGGTCAGTAAGCTAGGATCAGATAGATGTGAGAGAGAGAGAGAGAGAGAGAGAGAGAGAGAGAGGTTGATTCATTGATTGATAGATATATCCGTGTATCATTGGTTGGAGGTACTGTTGATCAAAAGTAAGGAAATGGTACAATAAAGAAACTGTGTGGTTCATTTGTTTAATGTCTTCACTTTACTCTTAGCCTGAATTTCCTTACTAAGTTGTGAAACCTGGATGGAGCCAAAGCCAGTTCTGGATGTGTAATATATTCTCAGCACGGGTAGTTATCTTCCTCATACAAGTTTACTGTTACCCTTTTATATTTTCATATGAGTGTTTCAGTGTCTTCTAAGGTATCAAGTTCTTTATATTTTCTCTTAGTTTATTCTTAAGAATTGATGAAAACAAATGCATATGTAGGCAGAGCAAAAATGGAAAGCTCAAAACTAGGAAAATTTATTGAGATAATTTTTCTTTTGTTCTTGCTTTTGAAACAGAAGATAAACGTACTTCTATTAATTGCCTTGACTATTTTCTTTCTTTTCCCTTTTTTTTTGGTTTATTTCACAGCAGAATTGTAGTAAAGACCTCTCATTGGTAAGTAATAATAAAATACTCTCTTAATTCTTTTGGTACAAGAGAATCATGGTCAAGTGTAATTTTAAACCAGGTATGATTTTCTTTTAAAGTATATGCTGTTTGTAGCACTCAAGTGTAAAGTATTACAATGAAATAAAACACTTTGTATTTCTAATTTGCCTTTCTTTTATAAACATATAAAGTTTATGTAGTATTTATTTTTAAAAATTCATTTTGACTTTGAAGTATTTGCAAACTAAGATTTCTCCAGCCTAATGATTTTATTATTTTTATGTACAAGGGTAAACTGGGAAAAAAGTGAAAAATATTCCTCATTTGCAAGGAATGGAATTATTAATTCCATTATTAATAAGCCAAAAGTTAGCTGAAGTTAATCAAATAAGCCAAAAGTTAGTTGAAGTTAATAAAAGGGCAATAATTTCACTAAAGCACACCTTGTATGTACGAAAACTCTCAAATACTCATTTTAGTGAACAAAGTAAAATGTTATTGAATTTTCATATATGTATTTATAAATAATTTTGTGGTTTTAGATAAGGCTATATTTTATGTATTCAATACAATTATTACTGTGAACAGTTTAATATACTTGAAAATACAAAAAATAACTTAAACCATTATTTCTCTAAAGGAAACATCACATTGCCTGTATTGATCCACATGTAAACAGTTTGGTTTTAAGTCAATAATTTTCTATAACAAAATAATTAAATTTTTCTGTAAGTTGTGCTTTAGAATTTATTACATATGTAAAAAGTCTGATTTTCTACAAAGAACTTATTTTTCCAGTATAATTTAAAATTATCTTATTAATAAGCAAAGGTACTTGATAAAATTAAATCCAGTTATTTAGGTTGCAAGTTTCTTGGAAAAGGCATTTTTGAGGCATTTCTAACAAAAACAGGAACAGCAATTTAGCTGGTAAATTCCTATTATATTCAAATGGTTAAAACAGCTATTTTACTGGCTTTAATAAATCCTCCTAGATGATCAACACTTCTCTGTACAGTTTGTGTATATTTGTATAATTTATTTAATGTATCATACTTGGTATCACTTTAGATTTTTATGTTGAAGACAAAATTTTAAGAAACCCAGTAATTTGGAAATACACATTAGAAATCATAATGAAACAAATGGAATAATTTTGATAGCTTTGTTATAATTTCAAAATAGGATTAAAATTTAATATTCTGTCCATGAAAACTTTAATTCTATTCATGGTTCTAACCCATGGTTTAAACCCTTACAAGATGATTCCTTTGATTTCAGAAAAAAAGGATTATTATTTCTAAAGAAACAAATGTTAGTTTTTCCTCTGGAAAATTCTAGACATGCAGATAACCATCTAATCTAATTTAAAAAGGATAATCTGACCTCAGTTTACCTGATTTGACTTCTCACGTGAATTCTCCAGCCTTGCTTTTTTTCTATCACTTAATCCTACAAATTTTATGAGAAATGGTAAAAAAAACAAATCACTAATTTGAGAGCATAAACTTTCCAGGATAATCATCTCTGTGGTGCTATATTTGGCAGATGTTGTTGCCCAATAAAAATCTTCTCACTTATGCTACATATTTTTTTAAATTGTATTTTGCATTTTAGATCTGTGATTTTGTGTGCCTGAAATATTTCCCTCTTAGTAACATGGTTGTCATTGTTTATAAAATTGCTTCAGCATTGTAACTGATTCTTTTGATAAGCCTCCAATCTCATCTGTACTATCAGATTTAAGAAAATCAGCCTGAAGATTTGGACATGGATTCTGGATATTAGAGTTGTCCGGATTTTGCCAGTTCCAAGGCGAATTCTTTTTTCTTAGAGGTGAGTGAATGGATTCTATATATTAGAAGATAAAAGTATAAATATTTGAAAAGAGATAAGCATTTGAGAAATATATAGTAATGAGGCATCTGATGATAACTGTGAAGGGCAAATTGGAATATCAGTTTGATTCTCTAATTTTTGTATCCTCCTTTGCATATAAAAAGAAAAATATAAACCAATATTCCTAGAGTAGCCCTGTAATTTATTCTGAATTATTTTTATTTCTCTTGTTTGCTAACTGTATACTAGCCCAGTCACATTGCAGAAATATAAACCAAAGCCATTTTGTAGAGTATGTATTTTCTTGCACTACTCAGGACTGTGAGAGGTATTAAATATCTGTGAAGGGAAAGAGAGATGGAGAGGTGGCTTGAAGCTAAGGAAGGTCCCCTCCTAATTATCCCACTTTAGTGCATAGTCAAAGAAACGGAATGACCCTTGACTACTTTCTCCTCTCCTTTTCAAGAAAATCACTCTTTAGTTGCTCATTTCTTTTCCCCATGGTCAGGATGGCTGCATCTCCAAACACTTGTAAGTACTGTTATGTTCTGACATATCCTGAAGTCATGCATTAGCACCTTTTCATTCAGCAAAGGGTGAGAACAGATATCTTTTGGCAGCTGACAGCAGGGAGCAGGCAGAAGGAAGGGGAAGGAAACTGGAGGACTGGGACATGGTGGTGGCCTAGTGGCTAGCAGGGCTAATGCACCAGCTGTGAACCCCTTTTTTGCCTGCCATCTACTCAACAGATGTCTCTCTGTCATTGTCATGTCCTCAAGCTATCCCAGTAAATGATTTGTGCATTGCATCTGAGTCACCAATGTGCAATTGAACGTCTTCACAGCTCAAAATTGTTGATGTATGCACAGGGAGGGCCCTGTGCTTGTACTGTACCCTTGTAGGAGCTGGGAGGGGCTGAGGGGGAGGCATCAGAGAATGAGAATAAGGAAGCAGGAGCCAGAGAGGGTAGTGAAATGTCAAGGTTACCTTGTTTTGCCTGGAGAATTAAAAGGAGGGGCATTAATGTCTGCCTCTATTTGGTCTTTTGACTCTCTCAGGCTGTAGCAGTCCCTTGCTGCTCTGCTAGATATACATATCACTTTGAAAGATTAAAAAATGAGGAATGCAGTGATCTGTATTGTATATGTGCTTTATTCTGTGGAAAGAATGTTAATAAATACACTATGAGCCTGCAAAGTTTGCCAGTATAAATAATGTGGCATTTCAAAGTCTGTCAGTAAATGTAATTGAATTTTTCAATGTAAAAATACAGTTCAGTTATAAATTGGAGTCATGCTTGACATTAGTTGGGCATTAGAAGATATTAATTAGATACTGCTCACTTGTCTCTGGTTTCTTTATATTAAATGAAATTATCAAGAACGAGAAATTTGCAAGCATGCAATTTGGAGATTTTTATTCTCAAAAACAAGCTGCCTGGTAATTTTTAGTAGAAAAGAATAAATGCTTTTTTAGAAAAAAAAAAACCTTGTCAGTGAGCTGTCTAAAACATGCCCTTCCAATATGAACACAATATGGAAAAGCTAATCCATTTTAATACTTTGTAATGATAATAAGCTACAGTGAACAAGTAGCCTAGGGAAAAGAACGTAGTAGTCACCTTTAAACAGAAAGAGAATAGCAAGTAATTGTACATTTTTACACTAGGCTGATGACAACATTTCCTGTGACTTTGAACTTACTTTGGCTGTCACCAGCCTGGCAAACATTCTGCATATCAATCAGACAGTTGTATTTCTTGCATGACATTTGCAGCATAATGTAGACATTTACTTATGTGATCCTTGTATGTAAGCAGACCGTTTATATGTAAATAATTGTGTTCCTTCATGCTACAGATGCTGCATGTACAATTGTTAAGACCTTTTAGATCTCAATACCACATATGATTTTCTTATAGTGTTGTTATTCTTGCTTAAATCTGTCCTCATCCTTCCTTGGCATGGTTCACCCCTGCGTGTGTGGTTTATGTGGTTATGCACTGGTACTGTGTTTTACAGCATTTCTATTTCTGGAATTGCAGTCCAAATAATTGTTTGAATCTTATTTTTCTTGAATATTTGTCTTGTTGATTGTTTTTTGTTTAATAAAGTTCTGTAAGTAATTAGCACAAAAGGAAGTATATCTAGATTGACCTAATTCACATAATTTTACTGTATCCTTGGCGTATTTGCATATTTTTTAATACTTTGACTTTGGGAGGACATACTGTTTGAGGGAGCAGATTTTTTTAAGCTTTCAATTTAAAATTTCAGAGTATCCAGACTTTCACTCATTACCTTCCTCCAAATGGCTTATTCTTTAAATATTTAATATTGCTTTTTCTGAAATAAAGTGTTCCCACACTGCATAATATGTTACTCATAAATATCTTTATTGATACCGTTTTCTAGCTGGACTCCTCTCCATGGTGAGCATTTTGATTAGGGTTTATCTTTGGGACCAGTTAGTCATTTACCTGGTTTGAATTAAAGCTCTTTAGATTTACTTTGCTTTCCATAAATAATACTCCAGGAAGTGTAAGTTAAACCATTATATGAATGTATGTGTGTATATATATATATATACACATAGTTTCTTTACTGCAATATGGATATTGTTTCCTTTAGCTGTTAGCCGTCTCTATTATACATGTACACTAATTTTACTGCCTCCTGAATATACTTATTATCTCTAATTTGCAGAAGTATCTGAAGCTTATTATGTTTGATTGTTGATTGACTTGTCTAATACAACAGAATCAGTATATGAGGTGTTTGAGTCCTATATTCTTGTTCTTTCCAGGACACTTCTTTAACAGTCTACTTTTTTAATCCCTTTAAGTCTATAAATTTGACTTTTGTTCTTTACCACTAATGTAAGCATATCATTGTTTTAGATTCTTCATAATATAATGGCAGACTGGGAAGTTCGCAAATTTTCACAACCTGAAAATACCTTCAAGTGAAAGAAATCAAAGCCAGGTATGTCTTTCTCTATTAGATAAAGCTATTTAGATATTTTAGTGTTGATTGCCTTTATAGAAAATAAATATCACCTCTAGTGAATTTACTTAGGAACTGTCTTTCAGGAGAGAGGAGTGACGTCATCAAGATGGTAACACACGTTATTCCTGACTTCATTCTTCCTCATAAGAACAACAACTAACAACTATAATTCATGGATAGAACACCACTGAAAGGATCCTAGAACATGGGATTGAGGCTGAAGCAACCCCCTATAGCACAGAAACCAAGAAAGACTTCATTAGAAGGTAGGAGAAATGGCTACACATTGACATCTCTCCTGAAAGTATAGTACTTCAAGTAGAGCCAAGCATTGTGAGTCACTTCATGGAAGCTCTTACTCTGGATTTACCCCTGCCGATGGAGGGATATTTGAGAGGCTCAATCCCTAGAAATCTGATTGTGCCAGAGAAGAAGAGGGAGAGGGCCTCCAAAAAACCAGCACTCAGATGTTCATAGACCAAGGAGTAATCCCAACTAGCAGATTTGCTCATCTGCAAAACCAAGGAGAGGCAGTCAGACAAAGCATCTTAACCGGATTCGGGTCTGCCTACTTGCCTCGTAAACAAGGAGTTCTGCCAGGGTCCATGGGCAGAGCAAGCTTCAGGGATGGTGAAAAAGCTAAGTCATAGCCCCGCCTTCTGTGAATCTTGGCTCCTACCAAACAGAAAATGTAGGAGTTGCCTGAAGTGATCCCTTTTCAGTCCTACTCAGGCAGAAGCCAGAGTTGAAGCTTCACCCAGAGCAGAGCGTGACCCCAGCCCAGTAAAGGGTTAAAGGCTGGTGAGAACACATAGAAACTATATAACCCCATAACTCTCAAGCCAAGAGACAGCAGAGCTTATCATCTCCTGAGCAAATTCAGTGGCTCTATTTGGGTAGGAACTAGGCCCATGGGTCAGCTTGAGTCAAGATCATGAACAAAGAGCCTAAGTAGCATTAACTGTTTCTCGTACAGCCACATTTATTGCTGAATAGAGAGTCTTTAGCTCTTCTGACCAGGGAATCTTACCAGAGCACATGAAAAGCTGTATATTCCATCCAACAGCCCTGTGTACAGTGGCACTTGAACAAAGAGCACAGCCCATGACTTTTCCTGTCTGCAAAGCAAAACCAGGGACCTCAATAATGATATGCTTGATTCAGGTTCCTCTATGGCTGCCTTGCTTGGGCAGGGAAGCTAATTCATAACCTCACCTACTGCTGAGTTTAACACGCAGTCTGTCTTTCTTTACCAACCAGTAAGCCTTACCAGAGAGTCAGACAACTATTAACTCTATCCTACAGACTCACTTGGGTAGAGAACCAAGCCAGTGAAATATTCTCCCTCTACTTCCAGTTGACCTCAGAGCTCAAACAGTCGTCTTGCCTCAAAATAGACCCTAACAGCAGACACAGTGGTCCCAAGGGTGTTACCAGCAGACCCATCCAGAAATCCAAACTGAGCTGACTAGTGAAGAACTGTATCATCAAAGTGAATATACAAAGTCTGGCAGAGACCACATACTCAAATGTACAGATACCAACATAAGAAATCATAATCATGAAAATCAGGTAAATGTGATACAACCAAACAAACTAATAAAGATTTAACTGATTCTAAAGAAATACATTTCTATGAGCTATAAGACAAAATTTCATAATTATACACTTATCTTAAAGAGGATAAACAAAGTTTAGTGAACTATGTGAATGCATAGACAAGTGAAATCAGGAAAACAAGGGATGAAGAAAATGAAAATTTAGAGAAATCAGAAAAAAAACTTCAGAAGTAAAAGAGCTAAAAAATACAATGAGTTTAAGAATTAAATACAGAGGTTCAAAAGTAGACTCTTCGAAAGAAGTAATAATCAGTAACCTGGAAGATAGGATATTTGAAATTATATAGTCAGGGGCAAGAAACGAAAAAAAACGGAAAAGACTGAAGAAGCTTATAGGATATTATAGGATATATGGGGCACAATAAAACCAAAAATATTCACATTATAGGAATTCCAAAAAGAGAAAGGGTCGGAAAGTATATTTAAATCAATAATGGCTGAAAACTTCCCAAATTTAAAGACAGAAATAGACATCCTAATCTAAGAAACCCCGAAGACTCCAAATAGAGCTACACTAAGACACATTATAATTAAAGTGCCCAAAACAGTCCAAGACAAAGGATATTAAAAGCAGCAAGAGAAGAGACAGAAGGCATATACAAGTGAGCCTTCTAAGACCATTAGAGGATTCTTTTCAGACATGAAGAAAATAAGATGATGACATATTCAAAATATTGAAAGAAAGTAAAAAATATCTGTTAATCAAGAATACTATATCTAACAAAGCTATCCCTCAGAAAGGAGGGGATAAAGACTTTGCCAAACAAGCAAAAGCTGAGGAATTCATTACCACTAGACTTGCCTTATAAGACGTGATAAGGTATGTTTCTTGAGTGGAAATAAAAGGATGCTAATTAATATCATAAAACACATTGATAATTGTAAATACAGAGTTAAAATTGGATTCTGTAATACGGTAATGATTGTGTGTAATTCAGTTTACAAAGTTAAAAACAAATGTAGTAAAGAAAAGAATCATAACTACAAAAATTTGTTATTACACAAATTAAAAATGTGTAAATTGTAACATCACTAACCTAAAACGTGAGGGTGAAGATGAATAAACGTGTAAGGCTTTGGAATTCTATTGACGTTAAAGTTTAAAACAAAATGTTATAATTTTAAGATATTTTATGTAAGCCTCATGATAACTGTAAGGGAAAAACCTGCAATAATTACACAAAAGGCCATTCTGAAGATCAAAGCATATCGATACTGCATGACATCAAAGCACACACACACAAAAAAGACAGCAGGATAAGAAACAAAGAACAATGAACCTACGAAACAACCAGAAAACAGTTAACGAAGGCAATTTTAAATCCTTACTTATCAGTCAGTACCTTGAATGTAAATGAATTAAAATAACTAGATCCAATGACTAGTTTTACAGGCACACACAGACTGAGAGAGATGGAATAGAAACAGATATTTCAAGCAAATAATAACCAAAAAATAGCAGGAGTAGCTATACTGCTCTCAGACAAAACAGACTTTAAAAGTAGTAAAAAGAGACAACAAATTTCATTGCACAATGACAAAGGGGTCAAGCCATCAAGAATACATAACAAACAATTGTGCATCCTTAAAACACCCATCACCACCGTGCAAAAACTGAGAGAAGTAAACAGTAATATGTTAATAGTTGGGAATTTTGATACTTCACTATGAACAATGAATTCATTATTCAGAGAGAGACTGGATAAGCAAAAAGCAGATCTGAATACCAATTTAGACCTAATAGAAACATATACAAATATTCTTTCCAAGAAGAACAAAATACATATTCTTTTCAACTACACATGAGCATTTTTTAGGATAAACAATTTGTTAGGCTACAAAACCAGTCTTAGAAAATTAAAATTTAAACCATATCAAGTATATTCTCTGACCACAACCATATGAAACTAGAAATCAGTAACAAGAGAAAAACTGGAACACTCTCAAATACAGTCATCCCTATGGATTCTTCCACGAGCCTCTGTGGACAGCAAAACCCAAGGATGCTCAAATCCTTTATATAAAATAGTATAGTACCATAAATACAGTCAGTCCTCTGTATCTGCAGAGGCAAAACCTGCAAAATTGGGCTGGTTGTACATGGAAATTAAACAACACTCTCCTGAAAAAAAAACTATGGATCAAAGAAGAAATTAAAGGGAAAATTAAAAAGTATCCTGAAACAAACATACCAAAATTTATGAGATCAGCAAAAGCAATTTTAGGAGCAAAGGACATAGGGATAAACACCTATATTAAGAAACAAAATCCCAAATAATGTAATGATAGGCCTCCAGAAAAAAAAAATTAAACCGAGCTCAAAAGGTACCAGAAAGAAGGAAATAATAGAGATTAGAGCAGAAACAAAACAGAGAACAGGAAAACAACAGAAAAGATTAACTAAAATAAGAGTTGGTTCTTTGAAAAGATGAACAAAATCGACAACTCATTAAACAGAATAATCAAAGAAAAAAGGGAAAGGACCTAAATCAACAAAATTATAAATGAAAATGGAGACATCACAAGTGATACCACAAAAATACAAAGAAGCATAGAACTACTATAAACCACTGTACATCTACAAACTGGACAACTGAGAAGAAATGGAAAATTCTTTAAACACAAAATTCAAAGACTAAATCAGGAAGAAACAAAGTCTGAATATAGCCATTCTGTAAGAATACTGAATCTAATCAAAAACTAGACCCCTATCATAATGCATTTAAATGTGTGGAATTTAAAACACAAGCAATAAAAAACAAATTCAACTATGTCAAAGTAAAAACCTTCTGCATAGCAAAAGAATAAAATGAAAAGATAACCTACAGAATGAAAAAAGTTTTGAAACCATACATCTGATAAGGGGTCAGTAATCTAAATTATATAAATAACCCATACAAGTCAACAGCAGGTATATATAGATATACGTATGTGTGTATATATATATGTCTATGTATATTTATATGTATGTGTGTGTATATATATGTGTATATATATGTATGTGTGTATATATATGTATGTGTGTGTGTATATATATGTGTGTGTGTGTGTGTGTGTTTATACATATATCTCAAATGGGTGAAAGATCTTTTCTAAAGAAGTTATAGGAAAAGCCAACAGGTATATGAAAATATGTTAAAAATCATAATTCATTTGGGAAATGCAGATCAAAGCCATAATGAGGTGATACCTCATATCTGTTAGAATTCTGCCTGTAATATCTGGACTATAATTCTGCCTATAATATCTAGTAATAATACTAGGTACTTAATTATTACTTATGGGAAATGAGTAGTAGCAATGTGTCATAATCCTAAGCTAATGGAGTTGAGAAGTAAGTATGCCTTCTCCTCTCTTATTATGTCATTCTATAACAAACTCGGATCTAGTTATTAGATGTAGAACCACAAAAGATGAAAGAAGATAGCATCAATATGAAGAACTCGGGCCAGGAAGAATAAGAATAGCATTGTGTATGTGAAAAATTATATATTTTTCTCTTAATTTCTACTGGTTTCTATTATGATAAGCCATAAGCACTAGGATTTATTTATTAAAGCTTTTAGCAATCTACTATTACTCTAGAAAACAGTACATTAACTTGAAGCAAAAAACTTAAAATATGTTGCATTGGTTTAGCAGTCAGGTGATAGGTGACAGGAAATTAATGTTTAAAGGAAAGCTTTCCTCTGAACCTCACATGAACATTACTGAGGAATAAACTGTGCTCAGCAATAGAGATTTCTGGGTATATTACAGCAACACTAGTTACCTTAACTAATATGGGTGACTGAGTGAATGAAGTACGGATCAGATAAAAATGTACAATTTTGAACTTTATATTGCTTACTTGCAAAAATACATAGAAATAATAATATGAATGAGCAGCAGTATGGCACAGTTTCCAGAAAACCAACTGGGCAAAGAGTAAAATCATGAAGCAAGTGTGGTCACACAAGCAAACTTTGTCAAAAAATATTCAACAGCAGAAACCATACCAAAAATAGAAGTTATCATAATCTTTCATGTACAGTTGATCATGAGTTGCAAACACTAAATTTTTTCAGAGCATCACCTCTATACCATATGAATATTATATAACACTTAGTGAAAAAACGTATACAAAACATCCAGATCCTAAGGCAAATTAATCTAAACTGTTGCCACAGCTGCCATAGTGCTCTTCTTCCTTCCATTAGGATTCGGGGTTATAGAGACAGTTTGGCTTCTGTGCTCATTCACATTTGGAAAAAATGTAAAAATCTGGATAAAGAAAAAACAAACATTCCCTGGGAACCACCTAAACCTATATCCTAAGGGAGAACCTGTTTTCACCTTTCTACATTTCTGCTTGAAAACTGGATGAAAATATAATGGGACTTTGCAGTTCATTTAGGCTTCTTTTTTTCTAAGATAAATGATAGTAATAATAGAGGGAGTCTCATGTTGATTTTAGCCATGTGCATTTTAGTTATAATTAAAAAAACAGTCCTGAGCTCCTTCCATTGTCATACCAAATCTACAGCTACAAATGGAACAATTTCCTGTGAAAGAAACCAAAAACCTAGCTGAGCAACTCTTATACATTAGGCAGACAAAAAAAAAAAAAAAAAAAAACATATTGAAACATATAAGAGAGGTTGAGACACAATCTCACCGTAATACTACCATTGTCACAACAGCACGTAATCAAGAGGTAACTCCCTTTAATTTTGAGCTTCTCTCTGAGGAATGAAGAATTTGACTCCTTCAGCTGGCATTCCAACTTTTTTTTTTTTTTTGTCTTTTTGCCTTTATGTAGAGCCGCACCCGTGGCATATGGAGGTTCCCAGGCTAGGGGTCTAACAGGAGCTGTAGCTGCCGGCCTACGCCACAGCCACAGCAACGCGGGATCCGAGCCGTGTCTGCAGCCTACACCACAGCTCACGGCAACGCCGGATCCTTAACCCACTGAGCAAGGCCAGGAATCAAACCCGCAACCTCATGGTTCTTAGTCGGATTTGTTAACCACTGAGCCACGAAGGGAACTCCATGGCATTCCAACTTTTATGATTTGCCCGAGAGATCAATCCCTACAAACATCTAGCTTTGAAAGTTAATGGGGTTTGTGTCCATAAGACCCTCAAGGATATTGTGAACTGAGCAACAATTTTTAAAGGACTTGCATGGACTCACCCTAGTTATACCCTAAGGCTCAAAGCAAAGGCAGCTGTCTAAAATGACTCCTCCACTAAAAGAGACCCATTAAAGCTATCTTATAAGCTTCAGTCTGAGAGGCAGGGCTCTAATTTGACACACCAAGAGCCTATCGAAACACTCTCCAAAGACCACAGAGACGGTCACAAGCCATATTTGTGTTCTCCCTTTGCCTTGCTCCAAGTTACTGCCATCTCCATGAAAGGAACTTCTGACCTGTCTCTGCTATGGGTTTTGTGGCTGCTACCCAGGGGACACTTGTTGATCACATGGCTCTGATGACCAGCTGGGCTAACATCCCTGGGTTTCATAATAAAGTAACAAAGGGAAATAGTTTTTAAACAGCTATGAACCCAGCACACAGTGCATAGACACAAGTAGAAACATCTAGTCTCCCAAGAAAGAGGCCTATTAGCTTATTTTAATAGCTCTGTTCTGAGGACAGGCCTATAATTAAACACACATCTGAGAGCAAACTAAAATCCTCTCCAGAGACCAAGGAGGCCAGTGGGAGTCATCTTTGTAGTCTCCCTCTGCCTCACCCCAAGTTACCAGTATCTCTGAAAGGGGAGTACACATCTGGTACTCTAGCATTTAGGGCTGCTGCTCAGAGGCCTGGATCTAGTGGCCAGTAGGTCTTAGGTCCACAGCCTCAACAGGATGTTAGCAGGAAAATAAAACAAAACAAACAAAAAAACCTAACTGGCTATCATCCCGAGGCTCAGTGAGTAGAAACAGACAGAAATAACCATTTCCCAGTCTTTCTCTGAAATTTGCACATATTAAAACCTGCTGCCTGGTTTCCAGTCAGCCTGAATTTAAGTGTTAACTGAGATCTTCCATTCACTACAAGGTACCATTCAGAAAAGTGTAGGGTGCTTAGACTATCACAAAGGTTTTAGAGAAAACAAGGAGCTGGGGCAGAGTTTTATAATAAAGTTTATTTCCTACATGAGGCCACACCTGCAAGACTGGGAGGGGTGGCTCTTTTATCTGATTTATAGAAACCAACACAGACAGTGAAGAAACTGATGAATATGTTCCAAGCTAAATAAAAAGGTAAAACTTGAGATAACTTAGTGATTTACTGGATAAAGAGTTAGAAATAAGGGTCATAAAGATAATAAGGTCAGGGGAACAATGCATGAACTAAGTGAGAATTTTAACAACAGAAGGGAAAATACAAGAATGCACCAAACAGAAATCACAGAATTGAAGAACACAGTAACTGAACTGAAAAATGCAATATATGGGGTTTATCTGCATGCTAGATGAAGCAAAAGAAAAGATCAGTGAACTAAATTGTAGAAAAGTTGACTATATGGGGTTTATCTGTATGCTAGATGAAGCGAAAGAAAAGATCAGTGAACTAAATTGTAGAAAAGTTGACTAGCGCAGTGAACTAAATTGTAGAAAAATGAATGAAAAAGACTGAAAATAGATTAAGGAACTTAGGTAATAACATCATGCGCACTGATACTCACATTTACCCAAAAGGAGGTGAGAGGAAGAGGACAGAAAATTTATTTATATGAATAATGGCTGGAAACATCCCTAATCTGGGGAGGGAAACAGACATCCAGATCCATGAAGCCCATGAAATTCCAAATAATGACTGTAAGAAACCCTAACCAAGACACATGATGACTCAATTGTCAGAAGTTAAAAACAAGGAGAGGATCTTAAAAAGCAGTAGTAGAAAAATCAACTTATTAAATACAAAGGAACCTCCCCAAGGCTATCATCAAATTTTTCAGCAGGAACTTTGAAGGCAAGAAGGGAATGATATGATACATGCAAAGTGATGAAAGTGAAAAAAACTTCCAACCAAGAATACTCTACCCAGCAAAACTGTTTTCATAACTGTAGAAAAGTTAAGAGTTTTCAGACAAGTCAAAGCTAAAGGAGTTCCTCACTTCTAGAGTACCCTTACAAGAAATATTAAAGAGACTTCTCTGAGATGAAAGAGTGCTAATTAGTAACAAGAAAACATAGGAAAGAATAAATCTCATTGGTAATAGAAAATATATAGTAAAATTCAGAATAATCTGATGTAAAGCTGGTGGGTTAATCACTTATGAAGATAGTATAAAGGTTAAAAGATAAAACAGTAAAAATACAGTAATTTGGTAGTATAGATATAAGATTAAAAGATATAAATGATAATATCAAAAAACAACTTGGGGGAGCAAAAATGTAGAGCTTTAGAGTACATCTAACTTAAATATTTTTTAAACTTAAAATAGGCTGTTATAATTTATTTTACATAAGTTTCATGGTAACCACAAACTAAAAACATATACAGGTATAACTCACAGACATATTCCAGACCATCCCAATAAAGTGAGCCACACATAACTAAAGTTATGTTTATACTATACTATGGTCTGTTAAGTATGCAATAGCAGAATATTTTAAAAAATTTACATACCTTATTTAAAAATACAAACCAAAAATATTACAATAATGATATCATATATCACCATAAAATTATAATAATAATGAAAAAGTTTGAGGTATTGTAAGAATTTCCAAAATGTGGTACAGAAATATGAAGTGAGCAAATGCTGCTTGAAAAAAATGGCACCAATAAACTTGCCAGATGCAAGATTGCCACAAACCTTTATTGCTTGGAAAAAAAAAAAAGCAAGCAGTATCTTTGAGTATAATAGGATGAAATGAGGTATGACCGCCGCCGTATATACACACACACACAAAAAAAGCATCTAAGCATATTACTGAAGAAAATCAACAAATCAAAAGACAAAAATGGGGAAAAAAACAAACAAAAAAGGATTATAAAACATTCAGGAAACCATATGATGGCAATAAGTCCATATGTAAGTTGGTTAAATTTTCCTATCAAAAAAGACATAGAGTGACTAAATTAATACAAAAACAAGACTCATCTATAAGCTGCCTACAAGGGATTTAATTCAGGTGTAAGCTACACACAGACTAAAAGTGAAGGGAAGGCAAAAGATATTCCGTAAGAAAAATGGAAACTGAAATAAAGCTGGGATGGCCATACTTCTATCAGGCAAAATAGACTTTTAAGTGAAGACTATAAGGGGGAAGAAGGTCCTTATAAAAATGATAAAGTGTCAATCCAACCAGAGTATATAAGATTTGTAAGTATGCAGCCAACATAACAGCACCTAAATATGTAAAGCAAATATTAACAGATCTACAAGGGAGAAATAGACAGTGATCTAGTAATAACAGGGACTTTAATATCACTCTTGTATCAATGAATAAATAATCCAGATAGAAAGCACAGAAGTAAACGCATATGATCAACTGAATTATGGCAAAGAAGCTAAGAATATATAAAGGGGAAAGGACCATCTCTTTAATAAACAATTTTGGGAAAACTGTACAGCCATATATAAAATAATGAAATAGAAGTACTCTTCACAACATACACAAAAATTAACTCAAAATGGATTAAAGATTTCAGTACAAGACCTGAAATCATGAAACTGTCAGAGAAAAACACACTAAGCTTCTTGATGTCAGCCATGGTGTTGACTTTTGGATCTGACTTCAAAAACAAAGGCAACAAAAACAAAAATTAGCAAGTGGGATTACATCTAACTAAAAAGATTTTGCACAGCAGAGGAAACCAACAAAATGAAAAGGCAGTCTATTGAATGGGAGAAAATATTTGCAAATCACATATTTGATAAAGGGTTAATATCCAAAATAGAGAAACTGGTATGTAATAGAATATTGTTCAGCCATAAAAATGAAGAAAATACTGCCATTTCCTATAACATGAGTGGAGCTTGAGGGTATTATGCCAAAGGAAATAGCATCAGATTGAGAAAGACAAGTATGACATGATCTCATTGTAATGGAATCTTAAAATGATGAAATGGAAGTTCCCTTGTGGTTCAGTGGTTAGGATTCAGTGCTTTTACCACTGTACCCTCGGTTGAATTCATGGTCTGGGAACTGAGATTCCGTATCAAGCTTCTGCAAGCCAAAAAAAAGAAAAAAACCACACACAGATATGAAGAACAGATTGGTACTTCCCCAGAGGTAGGGGGTGGTGAGTTGGGCGAAAAGGATAAAGGTACTCAAAAAGTACAAACTTCCAGTTATAAAATAAGTCATAAGGATGTAATGTACAGAAAGGTAACTATAGCTAATCATGCTGTACTGTACATTTGAAAGTCACTAAGAAAGGAAATCTTCAAATCATCAAGAAAAAAAATGTACAGTGATAGATGTTAACAAGACTTATCATGGTGATCATTTTGTAATATATACAAATATTGAATCATTATTCGTACACCAGAAACTAATATAATATTACAAGTATATCTCAATAAAAAATGAAGTAGCCATATACAGTATCCTATGAGATTTATTTTGGTCTTCATAAATGAATCTAGAATGTGAATGTGTGTGGATGCGTGTTGGTGGTTGTATCATTTGTTTGACTTAGACACTTGTAGTTTATAAATACCTAGAAAGTTACCTGACCATATAAACCCTAGAATATATATTCTTATTAAAACCTTGTATTATGTATCATGTATTAAACACACCAGTGTTCCTGGACAAATTACTTTTCTTTCATATCTCAAAAGTGACTGCTAGATATTTGAAAATCCATCAGAACTTTTGAGTAATATATGACAATACTCATAGATTCAACATCATGAAAAACATTGCTTAAAGTGAACCTGTATGCAAAAGAGAACTGAAAGATATTAGGTCAATATGTCAAATTAAGTACATATTCCAATTAAAAGTCCATAGAAAATACTGGATCTAAATTTTTATAGAAATTAAACGTAAATCATTGATATGATTTAAGGTACTTTTAGCAGCTATGATACAAAATAAGCAAGATGTCAGTGGCCTCATACAATTGTTTTACTTCTTGCTTACATAGCAGATCTATGCTATTCTACATGTCCTGAGTTGGTTAGTGACATTGCCCCATGAGATAATTCATGTAACTTGGTTCCTAATACTTGTTGCTCTGCCATTTGCTGGAGCCATGCTGCCCTCTTCAACCAGCTATTATTTTCAGAAAGAAAAGATGAGAAAGATACATTTGCTAGATAATTTTCTTTGTAGCACATCATTTCCACTCACATTACTTTGGAGAATGGTATGGTCCTCTCTAGATGCAAAGTGGTTGGGGAATACAGTTCTCTACTATCAGTGGCTTCTCAGTGACAACTCTCTATCATGTGAGGAGTGCAATTATTCCCACATTAGTAATAGAAAACATTTTCACAAAATAACAGAAGTGACTTGAAAGTTGAGAAATGTAGAAGGTGGGCATAATCAGACTGAAGGACAAAACCAAAGCCTAAAATCTATCTTGCAAAGGACTTCTGTGAGAGAAGGCAGTAGTTGGAGAGGCAATCCACTCACAGTTAGGTGGTAGATATAAGAAATGAGGACTGGCATGGTGACCAGTATGACTTGGTGAGAATCACAGTAACAATAGCTAGGATATTCAACCTTAACAGTCCGACCAGTGCTAATCCTGGGAAGGTCAAAAAGAGCTTGGATGTCATCAGGGTGCCCTTACCCAGAATCTCCTCCAGGTAGCCACAATCATTGGAAACAGTATATCCTAAAACAATTATACACATATACTAAGAGGAAATCTAAAGTATAAAGGTTAAATAGAATCATTTTAAAATCCAGCCCATGAATACAGACCTCTAAGGTCAATGAAACAAAATCAGTATAGAAAGACTTCAAGTACAATAAATCACCAAAAAAATACAGGAGCACATAACATGTAAGTATGGGATCAACAGATACACATTTTAGAAGTTAAGTTTGGATTGGGATATACGTCAGTTGGTAGAAATAAAAATGAGCTCAGTGGACAAGCCTGAGTATTCAAACTAAAGAGTCATCCCACTTCAAAGTGAAAAGGGACTCAGAGAGTAGGTAAAACATCCCAAGCATATGCTCGTTACAGAAGGCACACACACATTTTAAACAAAATAAAACTGGTGAGTTGGATAAAAACAGGTAAAAAAGACCTATCCAGCAATGAGCTAACAAAAGTCAATATGTGCAAAATATTAGTTTCCAGGAAATCAAATTAAAGGAAAATACATTAAAAATAGAGAATATTTGATATTTATAAAAGTTGTAATCAACCAAGAATATATGAAAATGGAATAAATCTTAATATATTAACAATAGCTTCAAAATATAAAACTCAGACCTGATAAGACTGTAAGAAGAAGATGACAAATTCACAACAACTGGAAATACTTGTCAGAAATTGACAGTTTGGTGAGAATGTATTGGTATAGCCACAGTGGAAAACAGAATGGAAATTGTTCAAAATAAATACAGTACTACCTCATGATTCTGTAATCCCACTTCTGGGTATATATTCAAAAGAAATGCAAATAGGATCTCAGAAATGTAACTGCACTCTCATTTTTATTGCACTATAGGCACACATACATACATACATATATGTACACATACAGACACACGCACAATGAACTATTATTCGGCCAGAGAAGGAACCTCTGCCATCTGTGACAAAATGGATGGAACTTGAGGGAGAATTATGCTAAATGAGACAAGCCAGAATGAGAAGATGACTACTGTGTGATAGCACTAATAGGTAGAATCTAAAAATCTGAAGTTGTAGAAACAGAAAGTAGAATGGTGGTTGTCAGGGGCTTTTTGAAGAGATGGGGAGATGTTGGTCAAAGGGTACAAACCTGCAACTAGAAGATGACTTAAGTTTTGAACATCTAATGCACAACACAGTGAATAGTCAACAATACTATATTTCATAGTTGCTGAGAGACTAGATCACAAATGTTCTCACCACAAAAATGAAATGATAATTATGTAACATGATAGAGGTGTTAGCTAAAAGTATGGCATTAATCATATTGTAATATAGAAATGTATCAAATCAAAGCTTTATAACACCTTAAACTTATACAAAGTTATATGTCCATTATAACTCAATAAAATAAAAGTAAAAATAAATTTTAAAAGTTTACAAGTCATCATAAAAATAGAAATTGGGGCGGTCCCTTCATTGCTTAGCAGTATAGTAAAAGGATTGTAATTATTTATCTCAGTTTATTAAAAGGATTGGGATTTATCCATGGATGAAATGATTTTTCAGTATATGCAACTGATTTATTTATATGTAATTTGTCTATTATTTATTGTAATTTATTAAAAGGGTTGGGGTTTATCCAGGGATGCAAGGATTCTTCAATATATGCAAATTAATTTTATGATACACCATATTAACAACTGAAGAATAAAAACCACATGATTATCTCAATAAAAACACAAAAATTCAAAACTCTTTTTTGATAAATACTCTCCAGAAAGTGTGCATACAGGAAACCTACCTCAGTGTAATAAAGGCCGCATATGACAACCCACAGCTGACATCATTCTCCATGTTGAAAAGCTGAAAGAATTCCTGCTAAGATCAGGAACAAGACAAGAGTGCCAATTCTCAGAACTTTTATTCATCATAAATTTGGAAGTCTTAGCCATGGCAATCAGAGAAGAAAAAGAAATAGAAGGAATACAAATTGGAAAAAAAAAGAAGTAAAACTGCCATTCTTTGCAGACGACATGATGTTAAACATCAAAAATTCCTAAAGACACTACCAGAAAAGTGTTAGTACTCATCAATGAATTTGGTAAAGTTTCAAGATATGAAACTAATAAACAGTAATCTCTTGCACTCCTATACACTAAAAACAAAAGATCAAAAAGAGAAATTACGGAAACAATCCCATTTACCATCACATCAAAGACAATAAAATACCTAGGAATAAACCTACCTAACGCGGCAAAATACCTGTATTCTGAAAACTCAGACAGTGATGAAGAAAACTGAAGATGACATAAACAAATAGAAAGATATACCATGCTCTTGGATTGAAAGAATCAACATTGTCAATATCACATACTACCCAAAGCAATCTATATATCCAGCCCAATCCCTATCATACTACCAATGACATTTTTCACAGAACTAGAACAAGTAATTTTACTATTTTTATGGAAACACAAAAGACCCCAAATAGCCAAAGCAATTGTGAGAAAGAAAAATGGACTGAGAGGAACCAGGTTTCCTGACTTCAGACTTTACTACAAAGCTACAGTCATCAAAATAATATGATACTGGCACAAAAATGTAAATACAGATCAGTGGAATAGCATATAAAGCCCAAAAATAAACCCATGTACCTATGGTCTATTAATCTGTGACAAAGGAGGCAAGAATATACAATAGAAAAAAGAAAGCCATTTCATTGTCACTGGGAATACTGGACAGCTACATGTAAAAGAATGAAATTAGAATGCTAACACCATACACAAAAATAAACTCAAAATAGATTAAAGTCCTAAATGTAAGACTGCACCCTATATAACTCTTAGAGGAAAACATAGGCAGGACACTATGACATAAAATGCAATATGTTTTTTTGCCCACCTCCTCGAGTAATGAAAATAAAAACAAAAATAAACAAATAGGACTTAACTTAAAAGCTTTACACAGTAAAGGAAACCATAAACAGAATGAAAAGACAACCCACAAAATGGGAGAAAATCTTTGCAAATGAAGTGACAAACAAAACATTAATCTCTAAAATACGCGAACAGCTTTATACCAAAAAAAACAAAAGACAAAAAAAAACTTAAAAAATAGTCAGAAGATCTAAACACACATTTCTCCAAAGAAAACAGATGGCCAAAAATAACATGAAAAGATGCTTGACATCACTAATTATTAGAGAAATTCAATTCAAAACTACAGTGAGGTATCATTTCACACTAGTCAGAATGGTCATCATCAAAAGTCTACAAACAATAAATGCTGGAGAGGATGTGGAGAAAGGAGTACCCTTCTACACTCCTGGTGGAAATGTAAGCTGATGCAACCACTATGGAGCACAGTATGGAGGTTCTTCAAAAAACTAAATATAGAACGACCAAATGATCCAGCAATCCCACTCCTGGGCATATATCTGGAGAAATACATCCATAATTATCTGTATGTAATTCAAAGATATGCATGCACCACAATAGTCATTGCAGCACTATTTACAATAGCAAAGACATGGAAGGAAACAAAATATTCATCACAGAGGACTGGATAAAGATGATGTAATACATATATACGCTGGAATATTAGCTATAAAAAAAAGAATGATATAATGCCGTTCACAAAAACACAGATGGACCTAATGATTATTATGCTAAGTGAATTAAGTTAGAAAATCACAAGAGATCACTAATACATGGAATCTAATAAAAAGTACTACAAAAGAACTTATGAAATAGAAACAGATTCAAGATTTCAAAAACAAACTTATGGTTACCAAAGGGCAAACATGATGGAGAGGGATAAATTAGAGGGTTGGGATTGATATATGAACACTGCTATATATAAAACAGATAGGTAACAGGACCTACTATATAGCATAGTGTAACCTTCTCCATAACTGATATGAGAAAATAATCTGAAAAGGAATGAATATATGTATATGTATAATTGATTCACTTTGGTGAAACTAAAGCAGCTTAGTAACTCAATGCACCTGAAATAAAGCAACTTTGTAACTCAACTATACCCCAATACAGTTTATTAAAAAAACAAAAACTCCAATAAATTAGAAACATAGCAAAAGTTAGAATTAATCGAGAAAACTAAAATGTGATTTTTCCAAAAAGGCTGGTAAACAAGAAAAATCTTTCAAAGTCTGATCAATTGGGTTATGGAAGAGAGAGAAGGAAAAAATTAATATTAAAAATATTGATTTCAAAACCAATCTTATGGTTACCAAAGGTGAAACCATTGGCGGGGGGAAACTAGGTGGGAATAACATACATACTCTACTGTATAAAATATAAAAATATATGATTAACAAGAACCTACTATATAGGACAGGGAAATCTACTCAATAGTGTGTAATAACCCATATGAGAAAAAAAGAATGGATGTATTTATACTCATAACTGATTTACTTTGCTGTACACCTGAAACTAATACAACATTGTTAACTATACTCCAATAAAATTTAAAAATTTATTGGGATACATAAGTATAGTTTCCAAGATTTCAAAAAATGTGAGATTATATATAAAGCTGCACATACTAATAGTTTGGTTCCAACCAAAATGGCAATGAATAAATAATTCTTTGTAAAGTTAATGTTCTAGTGCAGAGGTAAAGGGAGGGTTGTTGGAGGTTTGCAGGGGAATGGAAAGGGAGAGAGAGGGAGTTATTTAGGATTTTATGAGAACATGATGCTAATTTAAAAGCAGGGCAAGGATAGTATTCAAGAAAAGCTAATTTTATACAAAGATAGATGTGGAAATTCTTAATACAAGATTATCAAAAAATAGTGTTAACATGATACTGTTGTTTATAAAAATATTATTAAAAGAATAATGCATTATGACCATTTTCTCAGTTTAATATTAGAAAATTTATTAATATAATTACTCACATAAACAGATTAAAGAAGAACCATTATGATCACCTCAGTAGATCTTGCAAAAGAAGTTGATAAACTCAGCATTTAGTCTTAATTTAAAAAAAAAAGTCTTAGCAAACTAGGAATAAAAAGAAAATTTCCTTAATTTATAAGCTATTCAACAGAAATCTCCAGCGTGTGTCATTTTAATTAAGATACATTATAAGAATTACTGTTCAATACAGTAACAAGATATGGCTGCTCAAAGTTCAAAGTTACTCTTTGAGTTAGCAAAGGGTTTAGCCCATGAAGAAAGAGAAGTTAAAGAAACCAGACGTATAATACTCAGAATAATGTGACTCTCATTATTATAGATTATAAGATTATCTACTCAGAAAATCCAAGAATCATCTTTAAAAAAATTATAATTCATAAAAATTTGAGGTAAAAACTACCATCTACAAAAAAAATCTAATATGAGCTACGCTTATAATAAAAATGTATCCTGTTCATAACATTTTGGTTTTCTGTTTATTCACTAAAACTTTTTTGAAAAAAATAATTTGTAAGTAATAATAAAATATTTGTTTCCCACATTTATGGGTATTGTAAGTAGCAGTAAGAAATTGCTTGTGCCTATTAATTGATAATGGCCAATAATCAATTAATGATTTGTTTTTGAAACACGTTCTGAAACAGATTTCACATATTGAAAAAAAAAACTTATGGTTATTGTTATTTTGGAATGTAAAAATACCAGTGATGCTGTTAATAGTGTTTTAGAAATCTCAGATGGTCTGATTTATCTGCTCTCAAACTAGAAAAAAATTTTTAAAAATTACTATAACAGGTCATTTCAATATGATATAATTTCTCTTTATTCTAAATATTGCAATTTTCAGCTATCTCTGAAAAAAATCATCATTATAAAACAAAGATCTCTAATCTGTGTTTGTGTTTATTCTTATGCTAAACAATGAGTTAAGGTTGTAACAGCACTTTAGTAATTTCTAGGAACATATTATTTTGTATCATTCACAACCATAACTCTAAAGTTTTAAATGTAAAACAAAGCATTACCCTAGAAAGTTAACACTGATTAAAGTCACAATGTGCTCTTTTGTGGTAGTGCTTTTAATAAAATATTATCAGTGGTAAAATGTAAATAAAAAAGCAAATTGCTTCATTCATCATGAATTTTAAGCAGTTAAAATGAATGAACTCTCCTTTGAGAAAACATCTGACTAAGCAAAATAATGGTTATGAGTTTGGGAAAATGTTTAATGAACTTACTTGTTAAAATGCAGTTGTTATTTTAGAGCCCATTATTGTATGTTTTAAATTAATTTGAGTTTCTTTGCTCAGAGACTTGTTTTTTCTTTTTCCATTTAAGGTACCAAAATAAGGGACCTTAATTGTTAACTCATGTGGATGGCAATAAGTTACAAGGTGGGGAATGCTGGTTGACATATTAACACAAAGAATGGAAGAGTGTATCCATGAATCTTCATATTCATTTGTCTGGTATCAATTCAAAGGCAAAGAAGTTGCCAATAATCAAACAAGATTGTTCTGCAAATAGTTCACATTGTAAGCATTGTGACTGATTGGTATTCATCTCCTATTTTTTTCTTATTCTGAAACATACCTTTTAACACACACACACACACACACACAGCCATTTGCTTAGGGCAATGAGAGCAAGTGTTCACTCTGAAAATATAAACGTTATGGCAGCTTCATTCATAATTGCCAAAACTTCGAATCAACCAAGATGTCCTTCAGTAGAATGGCTAAACTGTGGTACATCCAGATAATGTGTTACTATTAAGTGCTATAAATAATTGAGCTGTCAAGCCATGAAAAGACATGAAGGGAACTTAAATGCATATTAATACGTGAAAGAAGCCAATCTTAAAAGTTATATACTGTATAATTCCAACTATATGACATTCTGAAACGGCAAAACTATGGAGACAGTAAGTAAGTAAGTAAGTAAGTAAGTAAGTAAATAAATAAATAAATACATAAATAAATAAATAAATAAATAAATAAATAAATAAATAAATAAATAAATTGGTGGTTACCAGTGGTTAAGGGATAAGGAGAAATGACTAGGTGAGGCAGTGAGGCACAGAGGATTTTTAGGGCAGTGAAACTAGGCTGTGTGTGATATTGTAATGGTAGAATACAGGACATACATTTGTCCAAACCATGGAATGAATGTCCAACACTTAGAGTGAACCTTAATGTAAACTCTGGACTTAGAGTGATAAGGAGGTGTCAGAGTAGGTTCATCAGTTACAACAAACAAAGCACTCCACTGGGAGATGTTGAAAGCAAGGCAAGCTATGCATGTGTGGGAACAAGGGATGTATGATAAATCTCTGTGTTCGTGCCATTTTGCTATGAACCTAAAACCACTCTTCAAAAAAAGACATAGTAAAAAATGAAAGCATGGACATACAAAATAAGGCTTAATACTAAGAAATAGATAGTTCTAAACCACAAAAAGCCAATCAGATGACTCATTATTAAATGAACTGATAATGTCAAGTCTCTGCGTTCATGAGGAATATTTTGTTCATGCACATAGTAGGAATTTAGTAGCTACAAAGCAGTATTTGATTAAGCTAAAGACTATGTAAAGTGGAAACCTACATGAAGGTAAGAGGAAACTTTGGGAAAGGCTCATCCTAACAATAATAACAGATCATAGCCAAAGACATGTTGGTTGAGGACATTTATATTAGAATAGCCAGGGAGCACACATTGTGTTATCTGAACACAGGGGAATAACAAAAAAGGATAGTTTGCAATTACAAGGATGGGTTTGGATCTAGAGTAGTCTCTTAGTCTCTTAATAGTTTTGTGACCTTGGGCAAGTTAATTTATGTTTTAACCAAACAATGCCTCTATTTACTCATTTTTGATGAAGTGTAACAAGGTAGACATGAATATTAAGTGATTATAACTGGAAATAGTACACAGATAACATTTCACTAATAGAATCAAGATTTCTGAAGCATGAATCTCACATTCCATTGCAATTCCGATCTTATGGGACAAGTAGTGGAAGCAAATATATACGTGTTGAATCAATAAACAGAAAAATGTGGAGACAAGAAAATATATACTGGATAGGAGCCAGATTATGAAAGATTATGGTCAGCTCTGAAGAAAGAAGGAAAGAAAAGAGAAAGATCAATACCTATGCTCACTGTCAATCTTCATAGTTTAAAATATACAAATTCAGGGAGTTCCC
>PVHT020004020.1:14554500-14585061 GCA_004024745.2 Catagonus wagneri
TAACTCACTGAGCGAGGCCAGAGATCAAATCCTCAATCTCATGGTTCCTAGGCGAATTCGTTTCCACTGCGCCGTGATGGGAACTTCCAAAATATATACTCTTCAAAAATGTGCTTGGTATTTCAGTAGTGAAACTGGGCATTTAATATATTCTGGCTATGATCTGGCATCATAAAATATACAAGTATTCATTCATTCATATATTCAGCATTTCTTAAATGACTATAATAAGCTAGGTATCAGGATACAGCCTTAAATAAGACAGTGTTCTTGTCTTCCTGAAAATCATATTCTAAAGTGAAAAGGTGACATTGATAATTCTGATTTCATATTTCATTTATCTCTCAAATAGAAAAGAAAATTGTATGGTAATGTATTCAGAATCTTGAGAAATATATTTTTAAAATTTATTTTTAATTTACATATAGTAAAATTCACTCTTTTTAGTGAACTGTTCCATGAGTTTAGATAAATGCATAAGGTTATATAACTATACCATCATCAAGATATAGTTTTATCATTCCCCCAAAAAATGCCTTGTAAAAGCAAGTTTTTGGTAAAGCATTAAAATGTTTCAAAGAAAACAAATTTGGCATAAGAACAACACAAGTGACTCAAATTACATAAGTATAATTAAGTTCCATAAGCTTAGTCTTAAGGCATATTTAGCTTCAAACACAGAAGTGAGTGCAAAGTACCTTGAAGTAAAACAACAACAGGAGATACAGTCCTTATTAGTAAATATAGGAGGGCTTTATATTAGTGAGGTATCACTATGCACGTGAACTGCAGAAACATTGCCCTACTATTCATTACATCTCTTTTTCCTACTCCACCTAATCTCTTATCTTTTGTGACTCTCTGAGTGACTGCTCATCCTGTTGTCTTGTCATGGCTGTTCTCAACTCTGTGTCCCTATGATATCACATATTTGGCACCCAGATGGAATTAACGTACACAAATTCAGGTTCCAGAGTGCAAGAAAAAAATGAGATATGGCCAGGGAAGTGAATCATATGATGCACAGAGTTACCCATTTTAGAGGGTATAGTTGATTTTGTCAGTCCCCCACTTCTTTGCAATGATACTTCAGCAAGAAGTGTAGCAGTAAATAGGAGTACTATTAATAACAATATCAAAATTCCAGGGTGAGGAACATGCTTTACTTTGAAAAGATTATTTGAATCATGGCTATCAAACTCCAGTGAGATTACATCTCAAAAAAAGTAACTATCAGAACTAGGAAAAGTGATAGATTCTATTAAAAGTAAAACTAAAAGGAAAAAGAAAAGGATTCCAAAAATAATGACCAGTGTTAAAATAAACCAGCCAATGTTAGAATCTTGAGCATTGAGGAAGACCTACAGATTCTCTGGAAGAAGTTTTGGAGATAAACTCACCCTAATTTACTGTGACTAAATTAAATACATTAAGAAATAAACACCATTTTATTGCATGGCATTGACAGTGAAAATAAAACATTAACGTCTAAAAGTGAGTTCCTGGACAATCAAACTTAAATTCGTGACATTAGATTTTTGACAATGCCTGTAGCAATTGATGAAATAATCTGTTTATATCCCTGTAATAACACATACTTGTGATATTGAACTAGAGTATTAAGATCATCTGCAATTAAAGTTGTATTCCTATTTCTTTTGCTCTTAAAGCTCTTGATAAGGAAATTGTATAAATACAGTTATCAGTTATATTATATCATGATTATCAAGTGTCTGGGGGGAAAAAATAACACCTGAAATCCTGGAAACCAAAGAGAAAGAAGAGACCCAAGATGGTAAAGCGATATGCAGAATACATCTTTTCCTCCTACACAAGCCAAAAAATAAAGTAAATAAATCAATGATTCTATTTGAAATCTAGAAAAAAAACAGGGTGGGAAACAATGATAACTAAAATGTTTGCAAAGTGTTTTTTCAAAATCTAAATTCTATCTAAAAGTTATAAATATTACTAGTTTAGTGAAAATGATTCCTGACTCAGTAAATAAAAATAACTCATTGCCAAAAGAACCCATTACCAAAGAGTAATTATATGTATACCCATATTTGTATTCATTATGTAGATTAAAAATTATAAGCCATCTTCCAGATTCTCCTTTTTGGCCTCAGTGGTTCTTGTTACTGTGAAATAAAATCTACTCAAGTGTATTGGCATGTGCACACATACATACTCACATATATAGAACCAAATTGTGTTTTGCTATCTTCCACACACAAGCTCAATAATGTTAAAATCAATCATGGACCAATAAATCTACAACCAAAATTACTACATATGTCAATAGGGTCACAAAACATAATCAAAATTAGTATAATAAAAATCCTACACTGATGAGAGGAGCTTAGCTAAAGCATCTATAAGCTCTGTGCAAAACAGACATATATCTGTATAGAGAATATATTGTGCAATTTGGAATAGAATAATCTGCAAAATATTTATATTTGTTCTATCATCTAATGTTTAATGCTCCATCTTTCATGGGAAAAATGGCTGTGTTTTCCATTCTCAATCCATGTTGAGGACTCTGAGTAGACACTTTCAGCTGTTGTTACTATAATGGACAGTCTTTTGAGCTTCATAAAATGGATTTTGCACTACATTTCTAGCAAGTTTTGATAGAAAATACATGCAGCAGATAGAGGTTTAATGTAGTTGAATTGCCCATTATTCAGTGATGACTAATTACTCATTTTGTAGTGATCCAGGCCTGTGACTTCTTTCTTTTTTCCCTCTGGCTGCCTGCCTCTGGCCATTTCACAGTTCATTAGCACCTGCAGCATCTGATCAGCAAGAGAAGAATTCAGACATGACTCAGATAAGTCAATTTACAGTTTTGTATCACTGGAACTATAGTTTTGGTGAGATATGCTATTGAAACTAATACCTAAAAAGGGATTCTAAAGTTTTCTATGAATTTCAAATAATAATTTTCTGTCATCAGAAATACTCAAACTGATTATATAGACTTGGCATACCTAAACAGTTTTTAAGGATTTTTTTTCCTATCCCAATCACCTCCCTTCTCTTTCTTAATAACGACCCAGCGTTCACTGCTTTACTGAATAATGTAGACACGTGACAGACATAGAATGTGCTGGATTAAAGTCATGCAAAGAACACACTGCATTAAATTTAAAATTCTGCCTTACATCACCAATAATCCCCACCTTCTTAATGGCTTTCGCTCAAAGTAAATGAATAGTCCAATAAGCAAATTAAATCATTTAAGCAGTAATATTAAACGTAATATATATCTACATACAAATATATATACTTATAATGATACATTATGTAAAAAACTATATGGTATATTTTCATGTCATATTTGTAGTGTTCTATCCAATGTAGTTCCTCACATATTTATAGGTCATTTATATATTTGCATGTACATACATATTCTTATATTCTAAGATTCATATTTTTTAAATGAGTGGACATTTACACTTAATTTGGAATTGCTTTTTTCTTTAGAAAATAATTGCATGTTAAAATTAAGAAAACAAGCACAAGCCCAAATAACTTCACTTATGTAGGCTTCAGTTTCCAATAAAGTTACTGTGAGACTTAAATGAGAAAGTATATATCACATATCGACCTAATACTGAGGGTATAATAAACAATCGATGGAACAATATTAAGATTATATGCATATATGTGTTTAATTGCCTTTGCTTACAGTTTCAGGGTGAGAAATTTTACCTCAGTGTCTGCTGCTTACTTGTCACCCTCACAGTTTCCCATGGCATGTAAATTCCATTTGCACTATGTATAGGACTATCTATACACTTAAGCGGTGTGAGGAACCTTTTACATTTAAAAGGGCTAGAGCCTAAAAGTCTGAGTTCTAGTATTGATCATGATTGAATGAACTGTATATAACTTTGAATGAAGCTTTTGACTTCTTAGACCTACAGAAATACTCATTCCTCTCAGACCTGCAAAAATGCATATTACTATATAGTATGTTCTCATCATATAACAAGGCTATGTGATATTATGTAATTGAAAGTGTTTTGTAATCCATCAAGGGATATTAAAGTGGATATTCTACTATAACAAAAAAGAACAACCCATATAAAGCAGTTTGGATTCTATTCTATAAGCTTCTAGAGAGGTTTGAACACTAGAGGGACAAGGACAAAGATGATACTGGCTTGCTATAGCAGGAATCTAGACAGTTTAATAAGACTGGGGCATATGTGGAGAGGTGGAGAAGCTTAATAAAGTAAAGCCTTAGGAATGAATCTATCATAATAATTTCAACAAAGACTTATTCATGGACAAAAACCTTTCTCTCCCATTTCTGCATATTAAAATTTGCAATTAATAATATGATAAAACTACTTCTATATTCAACTTCATATCTGATTCTCCACTTGAAAGATACCTGATCACCACCAAGGTCCAAGAAAGATGTCATGATCAAATATAGTATCAAATCCAAACTCATTAGGTACAGTTTTAACTGGCCCTCGTTCAAATCACTAACTCCATTTCACGTAGTTTTATTACTCCAATCTATTCTGCAACCCCATTAATACATTTTAAAATATCTTCTCCCCTTCTAATTCCTTCCTCTTATACACACGTCATATTTCTCTGTGTACATCTAGACAATGGGTTCCTTCACCACCTTTTGTCCATATTATCTGAGCTTTTAGAAATTATTTATATAATGGCCAACACCAAACCATATCATTTAGGGGTTTACTGCTCATTTTGTTACCATCTTTTGAATCTTACCAGAGCATTCTTTTGTGATCAGAGAGTTGTACTTTCCACAAAGGAGTAACCCAAGTGAGATACTTTCTTCTCACTCCACTAACTTTTTTTGTTACATATGTAACAAACTACATATGTAAAGGATTTAGCTAGGAATGTACCTTGAAGAATAACTAGACGACTACAAAGCAAGGAGCAAGTGAAAGACAGTGACAAAGATAAACAGAAGGGAAGTGAGCATTATCAGGAAGAAAAAAGAGTAACAGACGTTGAGAGAGGAGAATTTCTCTTAAGAAAGGTCAGTATTTCCAAGAAGATGATATAACATTAGACAATCCATGTATCTCATTTTATTTCTAAAATTGAGCATCTTTGCAAGTTCCCTAGTGGTGCAGCAGGTTAAGGATCCAGTGTTGCCAGTAGCTGTGGCACAGATCACAACTGTGGCATGGGTTCTGTCCCTGGTTTCTAATTTCCACATGCTATGGGTGCAGCCAAAAAAAAAAATACACCATTTTTGTCCAGTTTATTATTTTAAACTTCTTTGATTAATATAGGCTTTGCTCAATATGTGAAAATAAGAAAGGCCAATTTTATTATTTTTGTAAATGTGACATGATTATTCCTTTTCAAGAAAGAAAAAGTTAAAATAAGGTTCCTTGTAAAAAGTCACAGTTTCTTTTTGTAAAAAATGTACTAAATTGCTAAGCACAGGTAAACATCACTACTAAAAAGGAGATGCTCATTTTATAAAATTTTCCTGATTATAATGAGAAGGTGAGAGACAGAGTACATGTACATACATGTTTGTGTATATATGTACACACACATATATACTTTATAAAATGTATATGTATATATACTTCATATAGTATATGTACTCTATAAAATGTATATGTACTTCACTTTTTTTTGGTCTTTTGTCTTTTGTCTTTTTAGGGCTGCACCCACAGCATATGGAGGTTCCCAGGCTAGGGGTCGAATCGGAGCTGTAGCTACCGGCTTACACCACAGCCACAGCAACACAGGATCTGAGCCGTATCTATGACCTACCCCACAGCTCACCGCAACACTGAATCTTTAACCCAGAGCAAGGCCAGTGATCAACCCTGCATCCGCATGGATGCTAGTCAGATTTGTTTCCGCTGAGCCATGATGGGAACTCCTATACTTTAAAATATATATTCACCCTTTATAAAAGAGACAGACACACACACCCACAAACACATGTATATAAAGAGAGAAGACTCCAAAGTAAAATGTTGATAAGTCTGAAATTCCAAACTCATAAAATTATATGTTGTTATTATAAGCCAAAGAGTAAAAAAAGCTAGGCTAAACTACAGTTGACATTTGAACAATGTGGGAATTAGGGTTACCAATCCTCCATATAGTCAAAATTCTTTGTCTAAGTCATAGTTGGCCTTCCCTCATATACATGGCTACTCCATATTTGCACCTGCACATTCAAGCAATTGCAGATTGTGTAGTACTGTGGTATTTACTGTTGAAAACAATTCAAATCTAAATGGACCCACACAGTCAAAACCTTGTTGTTCATGGGTCAACTGCAGTTCTTTCAATGAAATAGTATATCTGAAGCATTTCTACAGTTACCGAGTATGTTAAGAATGACTACTGGAACATAAAATGGAGACATTTTCTAATTGAAATCTTTGTACATCAGTTTACTTACTTAAAATAAAATGTTTTCTCTCATGTTAAATATGAATTAAAACCTTTGTTTTCCCATATTGATACATTATGATTATTAGGATCAATATATCTGGGTAAATTAGATCTTCCATAGCCTAACTCTAGATATTTTCTTGAAATTTAAAATGCAATTAATATAACTAATATCTGAGTAATATGTTACATTAAATACTTTGTTACTAAAGTCTCATTATAGAAAAAAAACAAAACACAAAGAGAAATGCCACTCTAACAACAATGAATTAACGTAAGTGCTTGCTTTTTGTTTTTGTTGATGAGTTTTAAAAACTGTAGGTGGGTAAAATTGCATACTTCTGTGTTTTTTTTTTTTGGTCATATTTCCAATATTATAAATAAATTATTTGTATTATTTCAATTCAATTAATATTTCGGAATTACCATTCTATTCCATCCCTATGTATATATCCAAGAGAATTAAAAACATGTTCACACAAAATTGTATGTGAATGTTTATAGTAGCATGATCATAAGAGTCAAAAAGCACAAACTTCCATCAGGTGATGAATGGATAAATATATTGGATAACTATATCCATGCAATGGAGCATAAAAAGGAATGAACTAATGATATATGCTGTAACTTGGATGAACCTTGAAAATCTCATGCTTAATGAAAGAAGTCAAACACAAAAGGTCACATATTTTATGATTCTTTTATATGAAATGTCCAGAATAGGCAAATTCATAAGAGATAGAAAGAAGGTTGGCTATTGTCAGAGACGAAAGGGAAAAATTGAATAGTGGCTACTAATAGTTATAGAATCTTTTTAGGGTGACCGAAACATTTTGGAATTAGTGGTGATGGCTTTACATTTATCTGAATAGTCTCTCAAACTAAAAAAAAAAAAAAAAAAAAAAAAAATTCTAAAAATAATAACTGACTTTAGCCTTGTTTAATTTTACTGAATTTTCGAGTAAATTTCGAGTATTTGTCCTACTATGACCTACCCCACAGCTCATCGCAACACTGAATCCTACTTTGGAGGTTTCTCGAAAAAAATTTTATTTTTTTTAGGTCCATACCCTCAGCATATGAAGGTTCCCAGGCTAGGGGTGGAACTGGAGCTCTGGCTGCCAGCTTACACCACAGCCACAGCAATGCCAGATTCGAGCCATGTCTGTGACCTCCACCACATCTCATGGCCACTGAGTGAGGCCAGGTATTGAAACTGAGTCCTCATGGATGCTAGACAGCTTCATTTCCACTGAGCCACAAGGGAACTCCTGGATTTTTAACAGGAATGAAAGATCTTGAACATGAAAATTCCCTGTGCTTCCCACCCCCTCAAAAAGTGAAAACATTAAACCTTATCTGAATTTGCAAATGAAAAGTGTAATTTCTAGAATGTCATACCAAGAAAAAAATTAAAGAATTGTAAATTTACATATCTAGGATTAAAAAATAAACACAATTAATAAGGCTCCTTCTTAATTTTGTTATCTTGACATCTCATGTTTCTATTTTGTAGAAAAGAAAGCATATTTACTTGTAAAATTCTGACATGGAGATAATATCTAAAATTTTATGAAATTATCCCTTATAGCTCATTACAGTGAGGCTATTGATAAGAAGTAATGAAATGATGAATCCACTTTGCAAATCTGAAAAGTAACAGTATATATAATTTCCACCAATTTTTATTTAGTAATAACCAACCAGCAACCTGGAGTTCAAAGGACCTGGTATAATATAAAATAACAAAACAATCAAAGGAAGGAAATTCTAAAAGACCTATATTTTTAACTGGCAGATAGTAACCAGACAGAAAAATATAAAGTAATTCAGTATGGAATATACGTATCAATTTGAAACTCTATCTTCCTGGCAATTAATCACTTCCTATGAATATCTAAATGCCTAAAGTATTTTCACAAGTTTCTGCCTTCCATGCAAATTAAAAAAAAAAAAAAAAAAAGAATCTCATCTCTCACTGCCTCCCTATGAAAATCTTGTATTTCAGCCAGGTCTGTCTTTCAACAGGAGTCCAAAAACTCAAGCAAATCAGAAGCTATGAAATAAGAAGGCCTGCAGAGTGTGTGGACCAGTCAACTCTGAAGGGCAGAACCAGAGGTGTCCTCGGAAGATTCAGACTGTGCTAATGTGGAGATCCAGGCCTAAGATAATGAAATTATATCTTTAAGATGTCTCATCACTAACACACTTTATTAAAACAATAAAACAACAGCACAGCTGTATGGCTAGAACAAAAGATAAGAGTCCAAAAAATAAAAGTTTAAAAAAAAAAAGCATTGAGGAGTTGGCAATACGAAAGCCACAAGAAAAAAGGCCACAACGTAACTTAGGTAAAAAGAGGAAACTTCTGAAAACAAATGATGTAAAACTGAAAAAAATATCCCTGTTATATATGTGTGCTTAAACAGTTTTAAAATGAAACTTGAGTTGTATTGAATTACTTCTAGCAAGTAAAACACATTTAATTAGTTATATTATTTTGAAGGATATTTTAAATGATTTGTTATTAAAAGCAATTCTTTAAGAATTTTAAAAAAATTGGTTTGATAGTCTTTTTGGTGTTAAAAATCTGAAGGTGATTTTAATATTCCACATTCTTAGGTTGCAGCCGGCAGCCAGCAGTTGAAATTGACATATGAGAGTTCTTCTAAGTCCCAGATGCTAGCTGCCAACTGCCTTTTTGTTCTTGTTTCCTTGGAAACGGAGGTTGGTTTCATGAAAACAAGGTAAGTACAACTTTTACAGGAGAGAAATGGAACACTCCTTTGTCAGCTTGCTAGCTGAGACTTCTAAGTGCAGCTTTCCAGAAAACACTGAAGTTGGAAACCAGTTGAGGCATTGAAGAGTGTATAGCAAAGCATCAATACCCCAGTTTTGCCTATTTGAATTGACTGTGGGAAAAATGACCTAATAAAGTGTTCAAAATAATCAAAATTGAAACAGTCAAAACTTTATCAAGTCAAAAACAACCTCCAACAACAAGATGCTTTTAAATTTTCACTAACATTGAATGGATCAGTATTGAGTGATACTCCAGATCAGTAGTTCTAAGATATTGCAAGAGTAATTCACTCCCTCACTCCGTGGTGACTGGGGGACAAGGTAAGAATGAGAGAAAGTGAAAGGGACTCTTCTCTCCCAGAAATGTTTTGCAAAAGGTTTTCAGCTAATTCTGATTTTCCTTATCCTCTCTGCCTTTATAAATCACTGATATGATCTAACCATCTATTTTGGGGAGTAAAAGGGGCATTAAGTCGAAGAAAGAAAGTTATTCATATCAAAACTGAAATTTAGCTAATGGCAAGTCAGGCAAAGAACTTAGCTCTCTCCATGCTTCAAACACATTTCTATTTCATACAGTATTACAGATTTTTGCTATTGTAATGATTTTAAAATTCTCCTAATCATTTTATTTTTCTTTGGGTATCATCAATTGAATGTAAAGAAATATAATCATGGTTTGTAAGGGCCATTCATAAAATATAAGGATTTAAACAGTTACCCATTGAAAACCAACAGTTACTTTTTTTAACAGCATAGTCAAGTTACCAATGGTATACATTACAAGCTGGAAAATACAGTAAAAATTAGGACAGGATATAATCTCATTTTTTAAAATAATTTAACTTAATCACAGATGATATTTTTGTTTTAATTTAATTTTAACAACAGGATCTATTTAGAAAAAAATTTACCCTCTAAGACTTGAACCATATTGTGTGGAGATTCTTTCTACCTCTGAAGTGGATTGCAGGCCAAAACAAAGGCTATAAAAGCTCCCAGCTACATCTGTTACCTGTTTAGGTGTTTTAAAACATATTTACATTTTAAAAATTGGAATTCCTTTGCCTGTATCACGGTAATGACTTGGTAAATGGTTGGTGTTGTCTGCTATTTTAAGAAAAAAAAAAAAACCTGTCTCTTTAAAAATCATGATAAAACCCAGAACTTAAAAAGCTAATTTCTATTTCAGTGAATCAAAGAACAGTGATTAAACACAAGGTTCCTTCAATGATGTTCCATCACAGCCTTCATGTTTCCCATCACACTACATATGGTCCAATTGTTTACAGATTACAAAAAAAAATCCCTGCTCAGATGTTAAAACAAGATGTTTTCTTCACTTTCAAATGGCAGGCTGGCTGCCAATTTTTACAATTAGTTATTCTGTGCAAAGAAAAAAAAGTTTAATTATCACAATTTCTGATGTTTGGACATTACTCTTGTGATGGTATCAACCTGAGGCCTGACAAAAATGAACCCTGGTCCATGACACAGGGAAACCTCTTGGGAAGACAGCTTTTTATAAGGGAGAGAGAACCACAAAATAAGCAGGGCAAAGCATCTTCACCAGAAATAGGTATCGCAACATCAAGGCACACCAGCCACCTGCCAGCAACAGCATTTCCCAATGGCACCGTCTGGCAGGCAGAATTTCACAGTGTTAAACAATAGTGCTGCACACACCATGAGTGCACCTATCCATGGGTCACTGATTCTTTAAAAAGACTTGCTGAAGGAGCTAGAGTGATGATGGCAGGGCAACCAACTGACAGGAAAAGACTCATTTAGATGCTTAATCCCTGTTTATTGCATGGGCTGAAAGTTGGTGTTCCCAGCCTTTAGAGGAAGTGTTTGGATCTGCATTCAATGGTAATAGTGTTTTTAGTTGGAAGTTGAAGAAAATAGAGTAATGGATTTATATACTTAGAATTCTCTCCATTATATATTTCAGTGTCTCTCCCCCTTCAAGCCTCTGAAGCGCCTCACTTTCATGTAGCAGTTAATTTAAATTTTACATTTTAGAAGTAATATGACCACAATAATAACAAGTGGCCCTAGGAACAATGAGTAAGTGAGCTTAAGGGAAGGGGACTCAACTGATACAGTCAGTTTTCTTGGTCCCTGTCTCACCATAAAATGAGGACCAGACTCACTCTGCAATAGTCTTTATACCCTACAATGAGGACCTGAGTGGAGACCCAGTTTGATCTGATTGGTCAGGATACCCTTATTTGCATGCGGAACAGGTTTTACAGAAGCAGAGTGAGGAAGGGGTGACATTCCTTCTCTAGCAGAGAGTGAGCAGCCCAGGCTGGTCAAGGTGGGGGAAGGGGCTTTAAAATGAGACATGGCCAGGGGCTTTTGGGCTTAATCTCCTTGAAGGGGACTTAAAGCCTATAACAGAACCATGCTAAATTATTTTGCTTTGTTTTGTTTGGCTTTAATAGGATTCTGCGCTTAAAAATTACTTGAGGTGATGATAGTAAGTGTGTCTCAGGAAGAACTGTGCTAATGTGGTGTCTAGTGGTGCTTCCTTTATGTTTTGCATTTATAGATGAAAAGGAGAAGGTAGGTGGATGCCAAATTTCTGAAGTTTGTTTGGCCAAACCTGAACAACTTTGCATGCTATTCAAGGATTTTGCCAAAGGATGAAAAGTTTTTGGTTATTAGTTAAAACCTAAAATTCAAGACCTTTTGGCTACCTCTAGGGACATGCATCTTATTAAAACTGTATAAAGACTTTTACTAGTTTAACAGTTGAAACCGTATTGGTAAGAAAAGGGGGCATTCAAATGACAACAGAAGTTAAAATGGACATTGAAATTCTTTCACCTAACCTCTAGTCCCATTCCTAAGACTGTTCCACCACAGTTCTAAATAACAGGTCTCTCCCTCTATATCTTGGTTTATCGTTAGACCAAACCAATTTGGTCTCCTCTAGTTAAAATTGCTGACTCTTCTCTTCTACGCCTGAATTGTGTTACTTTTATTATGGTTTCTAATTTTCTAATATGTAATTTTACATTTTTTCTTTCTGCTAGTGATATTCTCATTTTAAATTGTTTTGCATGAATTTTAATTAAGGAATACAACAATAACTTCTAGAAAATCTAAAATATTACATATAAGACTATTATCTTCATTGACTTATTTCATTCTGTACAAATAACCGTATACTTATAAGGCTGTGAAAAAACAATTAAAGAAATTTCTCTTTAGTCAAAATTTTTCTAATTTGGAGCTTCTGTTGTGGTTCAGTGGGCTCAGAATCCAACTGGTAAGGAGCAAGATGGCAGAGGAGTAAGAGGTCGTGCTCATCCTCTCCCACAAACACATCAAAAAAACACATCTACATGTTAAAACGACTTGCACAGAACATCAAGTGAATGCTGCCAGGAGAACTTAAACCTCCAAAAGGGGCAAGAATCTCTAGACATAACTGGGTAGAACAAAAGAAAAAAAAAGAGAAATAAAAGGAATCAGGATGGCACTAGCACTCTAGGGAGAGAGATGTAAAGGAGAAAAGGAACCCACACCTTGGGAAGCCCCCTAACCAATGGAAAGATCAGCTGAGCCAGAGTGACCTTGAAGTCACCAAGAAAAGCACAGCAGCAGGTCTAAGAATAGAAAAGCAGAGTGAGAATCTCACACATCGTCTTAGCACCGGCACAGACACCACAGCCTGAGACACTCGGATAGGGGCTGGGCACTGAGACTTAGGCTCCGGAGGTCAGTCCCTGGGAGAGGGCTGGGGTTGGCAGTGTGGAGACAGCCTAAGGGGCTAAGGAGCAGTGTGCCATGGCTGGGGGAGGGGGGGGATGCTATGGGATGTGGAGTGGAACACCAGGGCAGAGGGAACCCAGGAGAAGGTCTGGACCCGCAGGAGAGGCAAGGTGCCATTGCTGGGGAGGATGAGAAGAGGAGGGGTGGACCACCACAGGAAACTCCTTGCACCAGAGCTTGTGCACACGCCTGTGGGCTCGCAGAGGTTGGGGAGGCTCAAGCACAAACTGCCCAGGGCCGGAAGCTTCTGGCTAGACCTCTGTGGTCCGGGCATCTTGGTGCAGCCCACCTGCGACCAGAAGCCACTTTCTAGCCTGCAGTGGATCAGGCTTCTTGGGCCACAGCCTGACTTAACTGGAGGCTGCTTGCTAGCCCACTGAGGGCCAGGCAACTCCGGGTGCAGCCCACCTACAACCTGGAGGCTGCTTGCTAGCACACGGTGAACTGGGTGTCTCCGAATCAGCCCACCCATGACCAGAAGCCACTTGCTAGCACACAGCAGACCGGGTGTCTTAGGCACAGGCTATCCAGAAGTCTCCTACTCGTATACAGGAGATTCTTGTGTGGGCTAAGGGCATCAGGGGGCTAAGTGTGACAGGGTGCCTACCAAGCACCATACGCTGTTGCTCTCACTTCCCTGGGAACACACCCACCCTGCAACTGCCACTGCCAAACACTCTAGGCAGCACCCAGACACTTGTTCGCTGTCCCCTCCCAATTCCATACAACTAGGAGCAGCTGCTACAGCACCTCCTGTGTGGTCTAAGTGGGACAGGTTGCTTCCTGGTAGCCTGCAGGTGGCAGGAGCAAACAACCACAGTTATCCCTGACTCCAGGGGTGGGATACTGGAACAAAAATCACTTGTAGCCCCAACTACCTCAGAGGGCACCATAGAGAAGTACATTATGATGGAACAACACCTGCTGTTGCTCCTGCTCCCCCGGGAGCACACCCACCCTGCAGCTGCCACTGCCAAACATTCTTGGCAGTGCCTAGATACCTGCTCACTGTCCCTTCCCAGGAACCTGTAACTAAGAGCAGCTTGTGCAGAACATCCTGTGGGAGCTAAACAGGATGAGGTACTCCCGCATGGTCTACAGGAGGCATAGGCAAACCACCGCAGTTATCTCTGGCTCCAGAGATGGGAATGACACGCTACCACTAGGGGTCCATGAACAGGCACCACTTGCAGCCCCAGTTACCTCAGGGGCACCACAGAGGAGGACACTGTGACCGAACACCACCTGTTGGTGCTCTTACACCCCTGGGATCACACCAGCCCTGATGCTCCCACTGCTGAGTGCTCTGGACAGTACCCATATGCCTGATCTCTATCACTTCCCAGGACCCTGAAACTAGGAACAACCTGTACAGCACCTCCTATGTGGGCTAAGTGAGACAGGTTGTTTCATGCATGGTCTACAGATGGTGGGGGCAAACCACCACTGTTATCACTGGCTCTAGAGATGATCATGGCCCACTGCCACTAGGGGTTCCTGAACAGGCACCACCTGCAGCTGCAGTCACCTCAGAGGAGGGCATTGCAATTGAACACTAGCCACTGTGGCTCTCACTCCCCTGGGAACTCACGCACTCAGCTGCTGCTACTGTCAGATGCTCTGGTAGATATGCCTAGAGCTCATTACCACCTCCCAGGGCCTTGCAACTAAGAGCAGCCAGTGCCACCTTCCTCCAGGTCCTTGCTGCTGTTGAGAGCCCAGCAACCAGGCGCCAACTGCTGTCCCTATCCACTGCTTCCTTCTCCCTGAAAACAATGGAGCACGAGGGAGATAACAGCCTGCTCACACTGAAGAAAGAGACACCAAATATTCAAATTCCCACACCAAAAATAAATAGTAATCCCACAAAAAAATGCAAAGGGGTGCTGTTGCCTAGAAGTAGCCTTACAAGACTACAGTTTGGCTTCCCAAAACTCACGGAAAAAGAAAAGTGTAAGCAAGATGAAGAAGCTCAGAAATGATTCCCAGTTAAAGGAACAGGAGAATTCACCTAAGCAGTCAACAATAAAACAGACCTCAGCAGTCTGAAAGACACTGGGTTTAAAAGGGAGATAGTGAAAATACTGAAGGAATTAAGGCTGAATATCAAGGAATTAAGAAAAGACATAAACAGTCTTTCAAAAAGAAAGGGTTTAGTATTTATTTATTCTCTAAATAAAAAAAAAGTAAGAAGAAATACAATGGAGGAAATGACAATTGGAAAGCAACCATTCAAATAAGCTAGCTACAGATCTAAACATGAAAATGTTTAAAAAAACCAAATTAGAAAAAAAGATAACAAAATCATACAATATGGGAAGGGAAAATAAGAAAATATAGATTCTTTTTTTAATTAAAAAATTTTAATGATGTGTTTGAGCCTATATGGCTATCAGGCTAAAGCAAGCAGATATAAGAAGGCATTAATATACTTAAAAAACAGGGCAACCACAAATCAAAATGGAACATCACATCCACAAATACTGAAAAGAAAAGCACTCAAGCATAAAATAAATGGAAACCATGCAACCAAAAAAAGAAAGGAAAAAAAAGAGAAACATAGAATCAACTGGAAAACAAGGCTTAAAATGGCAACATTTACATATCTATCAATAATCACCTTAATGTCAATGGACTGAATGCTCCCATCAAAAGACACAGAGTGGCAGACTAGATAAAAAAGCAAAAATCTACAATCTGCTCTCTACAAGAGAATCACCTTAGGGCAAAGGACACAGATAGATTGAAAGTGAGGGGAACAAGATAGGAAAGGAGGAGTTGCAATACTCATATCAGACAAAATAGACTTTAAAATGAAGACTATAAAGAAAGAAAAAGAAGGACACTAATTAATGGTTAAAGGATCCATTCGGGAAGAGGATATCACAATCATCAATATATATGCCCCTAATATAGGAACACCCAAGTACCTACAACAAGTGCTATCAGACATAAAAGGAGAAAGAGATGGGAATGCAATAATAGCAGGAGAATTTAACACCCCACTCACATCAATGGACAGATCCTCTAGGCAGAAAATCAGTAAGGCAATAGAAATCCTAAATGACACAATAGAAAAGTTAGACCTAATTGACACTTTCAGGTTACTACATCCAAAAAAATCATAATATACATTCTTCTCAAGTGTACATGGAACATTCTCAAGGATAGATCACATACTGGGGCACAAAGCTAACCTCAACAAAATTAAGAGTATTTAAATTATTTCAAGTACCTTCTCTGACCACAATGGCATGAAAGTAGAAATGAACCACGAAAAGAAATGAGAAAAAACACACTACATGGAGACTAAACAACATACCACTAAAAAACGAATGGGTCAATGAGGAAATCAAGAAGGAAATTTAAAAATACCTCAAGACAAATGATAGGTAAGACAGAGCCACTCCAAATCTATGAGATGCTGCAAAAGCAGTGCTCAAAGGGAAATTCATAGCAATACAGGCCTTCCTCAAAAAAGAAGAAAAATCTCAAATCAACAACTTAACCCAACACCTAAATGAATTAGAAAAAGAAGAACAAAAGAAACCTAAAGTAAGCAGAAGGAAGGAAGTGATAAAGATCAGAGAGGAAATCAATAAAATAGAGATTCAAAAAACAATAGAAAAAAAAATCAATAATACCAAGAGCTGGTTCTTTAAAAAGGTAAGCAAAATTGACAAAACTCTGACTACCAAGAGGAGAGGAAAAAAAAATAAATGAAAAAGGAGAAGTCACAATAGATGTTACAGAAATACCAAAAACCATGAGAGAATACTATAAACAATTGTATGCCAACAAATCTGACAACCTAGAAGAAATGGACAGCTTTCTAGAGACTTACACCCTGCCAAAACTGAATCAAGAAGAAACAGATCAACTGAACAGACTGATCACTAGAAATGAAATTGAATATGTAGTAGAAACACTCCCTACAAATAAAAGTCCAGGACCAGGTGGCTTCACAGGCGAATTCTACCAAACATACACGGAGGAACTTATACCCATCCTCCTGAAACTTTTCCAAAAGATTGAAGAAGAAGGAACACTCCCAAAGACATTCTCTGATGCCACCATCACCTTAATTCCAAAACCAGACACAGATACCATGAAAAAAGAAAACTATAGGCCAATATCTTTGATGAATATAGATGGAAAAATTCTCAACAAAATTAAATTTTAGCCAACAAGTCCAACAACATATAAAAAAGATCATACACGACAACCAGGTGGAATTCATCACAGGTGCACAAGGATGGTTCAACATATGCAAATCAATCAACATCATATACCACACTACAAAAGAAAAGTCAAAAACCACATGATCATCTCAGTTGATGCAGGAAAAAGCATTTGACAAAGTCCAACATCCATTCATGATAAAATCTCTTACCAAAGTAGGTATAGAGGGAACATACTTTAACATAATTAAAGCCATTTATGACAAACCCACAGCAAATATAACACTCAATAGAGAAAAGCTGAAAGCCTTCCCACTAAAATCTGGAACAAGACAAGGATGCACACTCTCACCACTGTTATTCAACATAGTATTGGAAGTCCTAGCTACAGCAATCAGACAAACAAAAGAAATAAAAGGCATCCAAATAGGAAGAGAAGATGTAAACCTGTCACGGTATGTAGATGATATGATACTATATATAGAAAACCCTAAGGACTCAATCCAAAAATTACTTGAACTGATCAACAAATCCAGCAAAATAGCGGGATATAAGATTAACATTCAGAAATCAATTGCATTTCTATATACTAGCAATGAAATAGTAGAAAAAGAATACCAAAATGCAATACCTTTTAAAATTGCATGCATGCCAAAAAATCAACTACCTGGGAATAAACCTGACCAAGGAGGTGAAAGACTTGTATGCTGAGAACCAGAAAATATTAATCAAGAAATTCAAAGAAGATACAAAGAAATGGAAAGATATCCCATGCTTATGGGTCAGAAAAATTAATATTGTAAAAATGGCCATAATGCCCAAAGCAATCTACAGATTCAATGCAATCCCCATCAAATTACCCATGACATTCTTCACAGAACTAGAAGAAACAATCCAAAAATTTATATGGAACCACAAAAGACCCATAATCACCAAAGCAATTCTGAGGAACGAAAACCAAGCAGGAGGCATAACTCTCCCAGACTTCAGGCAATACTACAAAGGCACAGTAATCAAGACAGTGTGGTACTGGTACAAAAAGAGACATTCAGAACAATGGAACAGAATAGAGAACCCAGAAATAAACCCACACACCTACAGTCAATTAATCTTTGACAAAGGAGGCAAGAATATAAAATGGGGATAAGACAGTCTTTTCTGTAAGTATTGCTGGGAAACCTGGACAGCTGCATGAAAATCAGTGATACTAGAACATATCACTATACATAAAAATAAACTCAAATGGCTTAAAGACTTAAATACAAGAGAAGACACCATCAAACTCCTGGAAGAGAACATAGGCAAAATGTTCTCTGACATCAACCTTACAAATGTTCTCAGGTCAGTCTCCCAAAGCAACAGAAATAAAAGCAAAGATAAACCAATGGGACTCAACCAAGCTGACAACCTTTTGCACAGCAAAGGAAACCAAAAAGAACACAAAAAGACAACTTACAGACTGGGAGAAAATAGTGTCAAATGATGCAACTGACAAGGGCTTAATCTCTAAAATACACAAACAACTTACACAACTCAACAGCAAAAAAGTCAACAACCCAATGGAAAAATGGGCAAAAGGCCTGAATAGACATTTCTCCAAAGAAGAGCTACAGATGGCCAACAAGCACATGAAAAAATGCTCAACATCACTGATTATTAGAGAAATGCAAATCACAACTACTATGAGGTGCCACCTCACACTAGTCAGAATCACCATCATTAATGAGTCCACGAACAACAAATGCTGCAGGGGGTGTGGAGAAAAGGGAGCCCTCCTGCACTGTTGGTGGCAATGTAAGGTGGTGCAACCACTATGGAAAACAGTATGGGGGTACCTTAGAAAACTATACATAGAACTACCATATGACCCAGCAATCCCACTCTTGGGCATATATCCGGACAAAACTTACCTTGAAAAAGACACTTGCAAACGCATGTTCATTGCAGCATTATTCACAATAGCCAAGATGTGGAAACAACCCAAATGTCCATTGACAGATGATTGGATTAGGAAGATGTGGTATATATACACAATGGAATACTACTCAGCCATAAAAAATAATAAAATACTTTTTGCAGCAACATGGATGGAACTGGAACTCTCATACTGAGTGAAGTAAGTCAGAAAGAGAAAGACAAAGTAAATATATCACTTATACCTGGAATCTAATATACTGCACAAACGAACCTTTCCACAGAAAATAAAATCATGGGCATGGAGAGAAAACTTGTGGTTTCCAAGGGGGAGGGGGAAAGAGTGGGATGGTCTGGGAGTCTGGGGTTAATAGATGTTGACTATTGCCTTTGGGATGGAAAAGCAATGAGATCCTGCTGTATACAGCACCAGGAACTATGTCTAATCACTTGTGACAAATCTATATATGTATGCATAACCAGGTCACCACACTGTACAGTTGAAAAACTGAGAAAACTCTAAACCAGATATAATGGAAAAAATAAAAATCATTATATACATATAAAAGAATCCAACTGGTATCCGCGAGGATGCAGATTCAATCCTGGCCTTGCTCAGTGGGTTAAAGAATTCAGCTTTGCTGCAAGCCATGGTGTAGGTCTCTGATGTGGCTAAGATCTGGTGTGGCTGTGGCAGTAGAAGCTCTCATTTGACCCATAGCCTGGGAGCTTCCATATGTGATGCGTGAAGCCCTAAGAAGACAAAAAAAGTTTCTCTAATACAACATGTACACCCACATTATATAAGGGCATACGACACAGAGTTTACAGCTGAAGTTGAGACGAGTCACAGCTAGCATTTATTTTCATTATGTCACTTAAAACTTCTCTCCAGGTTGTGAATATGCAAAATAGGAACTGGCTTAAAATTAAAATGATTCTATTGAAGCAAACATTTCATAGAATTTTTATGTTATTGCCAATTCATTCTTCACTTATTCATTCAGTGAATTCTTCATTTAGAGCCAGACACTATGTATACTCAGAATATTAAGAGGTATTTATTGCTGTAAAGACTTTACTATATAGTAGAAAGATCAGTGGTCAGTTCCCAATCATCAGTTTTTAAAGCTAATGCTGGATCATTCAAACTAAGTATCGAATCTCTTTTCTAGCTGTTGCCTTCAGTAGCAATTGAGCTTCTTATTTTAGGGAGAGAGGAGTATATCCATTTCTACAGTGTTCTTTACATCTCTAATGCCTCTAACAGCCACCTTTTTTATATCTAGCTTATTGTTACTATGTAAGATAATCTTTGTTCTAAGAAATGTATTTGCTCCAAATATCTAGAAAGAAACTTCATTAATGAAGATGTTTCCCTTAAAACATTACTAAAACCTGCTTTTCACACTTTTTTTTTTGTTTGTCTTTTTAGGGCAGCACCCATGGTATGTGCAGTGCATGTTTCCAGGCTAGGGAATCCGAGCTGTAGCCATTGGCCTATACCAGAGCCATAATAACGCCAGATCCGTGCTGCGTCTGTGACCTACCCCCATAGCTCATAGCAACACCGGATTCTTAACCCAATGAGCAAGGCCAAGGATTCAGTCCGTGGCCTCGTGGATTCTAGTTGGGTTCACTAACCACTGAGCCACAATGGGAACTCTTTTATTTTGTTGTTGTTTTTACACTTTTTAAATTACAATTTAAATAAGTTAGAATCCCCTTAAAGATAATAATTCACATAAACTTGATAAAATTTGACCTGACTCTTGGATTTACTTAATGTAAGTTTCATTAGATATTTCTTTGATTCTAAAGTATTTAACCTAATCAGTCCAAACAAAATGGTTTGGCATGCTGACCATGATACCGAATATAGTTCTCAACAGTGTTTAAGTCTGGAGAGTCAATTCAAATCATGAAGCCATGACTAGCAATTACTTGCACCAATAATTTCAAGTCTGAAAATAGTATACTGAAAATTGTATACAGAAAGTAAATATTCTGGTCCTTTGCTGAATGAATGGGTAAGAGTTGGGCCAAGTCTCAGGAAACCAATTTTGGCTACAACTCAAATTCAACTGAAATGATTTTTGGATTCCTGGGCTCTGCTTATCTCATCTATAGCGTGAGATGCTCAGATACTGTCCGACTGTAACCTATTTTATGCATACTTCCTATATGCTGCTCAGGAGAGGAATTCAAGTGATTGAAAAGTACAATAGGAACAATTCCTACTCTCCAAATACTTTCATTTCAGATGAATGGCCAAAATTTTCACCTGTAGTATCACTAACTTTGAGAAATACATGAATATCATGTGCATATTTTATTTCTCAATTTTATTTCTGATGCTCTTCCTTCCATTCTAAGATCCTAATCTTTTCTTCATGCATTGTACTATTTATTGCTAGACATTATATTTGGATATTTTTTTATATCTCTCATTACTTTAATGTGTCACATTTTTATCTCCTTGACTATATGAAGTATATTTATAATAGCTGTTGTTATGGACTGAATATTTGAAACCCTAACCTCTCAGTGTGATAGTATAAGAGGTGGGGTCTTTGAAAGGTAATAAGGTTATGGGAGTTGCTCTCATATATGGAAATCAAAGAACTTTCTTGTTCTGTTTTTGCTCTCTGCCATGTGGGGATACAAAGAGAAGATGGACATCTGCAAACCATAAAGAGTGCCCTTGGAATTCCTGTTGTATCTTAGCAGTTAATGAAACCAACTAGTATCCTTAATGGTGTGGATTCAATTGCTGGCCTCGCTCAGTGGGTTAAGGATCTGGCATTGCCATAAGCTGTGGTGTAGGTCACACACAGCTTGAGGCTTGGATCCCACATGGCTGTGGTTGTGGTCAGTAGCTGCAGCTCTGATTCGATCCCTAGCCTGGGAAACTCCATATGCTGCTGGCATAGCCCTAAAAAGACAAAAAGAAAGAGAGAAAATAAAGAAAAGAAAAAAGGAAAGAAAGAAAAAGAAGGAAAGAAAGAAATGCTGTATTTGGTGGCGCCTTGATGTTGGACTTCCCAGTCTCCTGAACTGTGAGAAATAAATGTTTGTTGTTTAAGCCACACCATCTATGGTGTTCTGATAGATCTGCCTTAAATAGCTAAGGCAGTTCTTTTAATGTTCTTATTTTTAATTCTGTCATCTTTGAGTCTGTTTCTATTGATTGATTTTTCTTCTGATTATAGGGCCCATTCTCTGCTTATTTGCATGACTAATAATTTCCCATCACATTCCTAAAAACTCTTTCTAGAGAGTGAAGTGAGGCATGTCTAGGGTTCCTCTCATTTGCTTTCCTTTTCTCAGGGATTAATGTACTCAGCTGGCCATTGTGCAATTTCAGAAAACCATTGTTCCATTTATTTTCCTCATATTTATAGTTACTTAAAGTGAGAGTATAAATTTTGTCCGTAATCCTTTTGTACCAATCATTTTCCTTTTTTTTTCTTTGTAGGACTGCAAGTATGGCATATGGAAATTCTCAGGGTAGGGGTTGAATTGAAGCTACAGCTGCAGGCCTATACCATAGCAGCTAGGAATGTGAGCTGTGTCTGTGACCTACACCACAGCTCATGGCAAGGCCAGACCCTTAATCCACTGTGCAAGGCCAGGGATTGAACCTGAATCCTCATGGATACTAGCTGGGCTCATTACAGCTGAGCCACACTGGGAACTTCCTCAAATTATTTTTTGAGTTGACATTTTTTTTAATTGAAATTTAGTTGATATACAATGCTGTGTTAGATTGAGGTTTATAGCAGACTGGTTCAGTTTTTTTATGTATTTATATATATGTATATATACACACATACACAATCTCATGCATATCCTTTTTCATATTCTTTTCCAATGATTTATTTCAGAATATTAAATATAGGACCCTGAAGTTTATCTATTTTATATATAGCTGTCTGTACCTGCTAATGCCAAACTCTTACTTTATCCCTCCCACACCCCCTTTCCTATTTGGTAACCATAAATTTGTTTTCTATATCTGTGAGTCAATTTCTTTTTATAAATAAGTTTATTTGTATCATATTTAGATTCCACATATGAGTGATATCATGGTTAGTTGTCTTTCTCTTTCTGATTTACTTCATTTGGTCTGATAATCTCTAGGTTGATCCATATTGCTGCAAATGGCATTATTTCATTCTTCTTTATGGCTGAGTAGTTTTTTATGTATAGTTTTTTTTAACATATGACCTATTCAAACAATTTTAATAAAAATCTTTTAAGGAGAAAAAATATTGATATCTTCAACAATTGTGTTGCAAATATAATATGAGTAGGAAGGAAAGGAAGAGCCATCCTCGGGTTGTGGAAAACCAGGATGCAGGGTTTGGACTCATTCTCTGAGCCAATAGTCTCCAAAACATGAGGTGTGTCCTATTTGCAAATGATAAACCAATGAGGAAGCAAATATAAAATCAGGTTTTTAAAGTGTATTTTATAAAACATAAAAAAATATATGATAAAACTTACAATATGGTGTAGACATCTAGTAGTTATCTGGATATAATACAGAGGTAAATATGCATGAGTATATGTTCATTTTTTTTTTCTTAACCAGAATCATGTGATTAAAAATTATGGAGATTACTGTTCTAAGCAAATAGAGCAGAGGCAATTGCAATTTCTTAAACAAAGGAGTAACAGGATCGCAGCAGTGATTTAGGAAAACCACCCCAGTGTCTCTGTGTAGAGTTGTCCCAAGGATTACTACCCCAGGAAAATAGAATGAAGTTTTATTTTTCACCACATCCCGATTATCATAGTGTCTCTTATCTCTATTGCTGCAAGAGGATGGTTCTGTACTAATGGGATCCAGTGGCCATTAGAGATCATTTTAAAGGGTGAGTAATTTGGAATATCATTTCATTAGTACAAAACATCAAGAACTGAAATTTTCCCTATTTATGCAGGCATTAGAATTCAGGCCTCAAGACTGAACACCAGAGGACAACTGGGCATTTGCTTTTGTAGTAAACTACCAAACTACATTCTGTGCCTCATTCCGAGTAGGGGAGAGAGCTGGCAGTGTTCTTTAGCTCCTGAAAAGCCTGTCTAAAGGAGTGAAGTTATGAAAATTCACCTTGCTTTCTTTTTGAAGGGATTTCAGCCTGCCTCAGGTCACTATGAGGTATAAGTTATTCTCAGTGTAAGAGGAAGTGTGTGTGTGTGCATGTGTGTGTGTGTGAGAATTAAAGTTACTTTGGCAAAGAAGAAGGAAGAGAGTCTGGCATTTAATCTTAAGAATTAACAAGCTTGGAAGGACTTTAAATATCAAGAAATGAACATGTTAAATATGTAATAAATTGGCATTTTAATGCTGCTAAAAGGGGATGAATGCAAAGACCATAAATCAAAGTTGTTCTTTATCTTTTAGATGTTGGCTCCAATTAAGATATAGAATTATAAGAATGCATTATAAAATTAAAAACTAAAAAATATATACTGCCATTACTTATATTTGAAAACATACTTATTACTTGAAACATTTTCATTAAAAATAAGATTTTTAAATTTTTCTATAAAACAAATGCCATGAGAATGATTATACTATATTTTCAAACTGTGGTTCTAAATCTACAGACCTGTGCTATTGAGGATAGTCACCACTAGCCATAGGTGGTTATTTAAAATAATTAAAAACATTAAAATTATATAAAATTAGAAATAGCTTTTCCATAACACTGGCCACATTTCAGGTGTGGCCAGGTGCTACGGTTTTAGACAGCTCCATTACAGCACAGATATAGGTTAACTTTTATGTCTAAAGTAAATGTGAAAATAACCTGAGAAATCATAATCAAACAATGAAGATATCATCTACATTTACATTTGTGTGTGGTGTGCCTAAACATAACTATTTCGGTATTTTAAAAAAGACCTCTAAATTTCCTTTTATTTTAGGGATACTGAAATGAAACCATTTTGGTAGGCATTTTACATATCACAATGGAGCTGTAGAGGGTAACAAGTTATTTTCATCCATGTGATTAATTCACAATGCACACCACTTATAATAATGGAATTGCTACAATGGTCTGTTATCATTCCTTCAATTAAACATGGAAATAATACGTTTCACAAGTATAAAAATTAATATGCATTTGGCAATCTATCAAATTAGCTCATAATCATTGTGAATTTCTCAATTAGAACTGTAAACCCTTGCCTTACTCAGAATCATATTATGAGAATTTTTGAAATAAATGTATCAAGTGGATCTTTTAAACACATCTGCACTAAGTTTAAAAAGTAATTATTATAATTAGTGCTTTCGGTGAAGATTTTATTAGGGGAATTCAGTTTGCTACTGATTAAAAAGCCCACCTAAAGTAAGTACATTCATATTAAGCAAAGTTTAAACAAATGAAATCTAACATAGGACCAAAAGATAACAGGATGTGATATACGAAGGAGCTATCAGCAATTAAGCCCTAGTATACTTTAGGTATAATTTCACTTTATATTTAAGCCCTAGTATTTATGTATAATTTAATCCAACCACCAATTTTTACAGATAAAGTGAATAAGATGCAAATATATAGGCATAAATTAAGAGACAGACCCAAATACAGCCCAGTTTTCCGGAGTACCAAGGCAAGGGCAAGGCTCTTTCCTTTTTGTACTTATGTCAAAGAAGCTGAAAAAAGGTGACATAAGCTTAGCAAAAGCAAATAGAATCCAATACCTTGTCTTATCATTAACCATTTGAATAAGGAAATGATAACTTCCAAGGTTACATATAATTCATGTCTGACATTCACTAGAATAGAATGCACATAAATCATTATAGAATAACCCTTTTAGATATTAACAATTAGATTGGTAGTCAAAATAAAAATGATAAATCCAAAGTCTTGACTTAGCATACAAGACCCCGAATGATATGGATCCAGCCTAAATTCTATTGTTTACATAGAAACACATCACTTTGCTTTAGTCAGTAATATTGTAATCTAACACACATTTATTATAGTTGCCTACCATGTATCTCAAATTATTCTGGACACTGAAACTGAGCAGGACCCTGTGGGGCTCCTAGGCACCCAAGCCTTTCTGTGTCCCCCATTTCTTGTTTTTGGGAATAAACTTCAGCCTCCATGACCTTCCCTGAGTTCCAAAGGTCAGGTTCAAACAGTTGATACTCAGGGAAGGGAGGGGATGCAAAGACCAGGAAGGAGCCCTCAAGAAATAATAGTGCAGCTTTGGGGCGGGGTCCTGGCCCCTCCTCAGTGAATATAGATAGCAGTATCAGACTAAAACCCCCAACAAATGGAAGATGTTAATAAAGAATTCTTTACTCTGGAAAGACCACCTGACCACTGTACACAATCTTTGAAAACAATGCAAGCTTGCCTCTACCCTGATCCCAGGCTGCAGCCCTATTTTTCACTCCCCCAACCATAAAAACATCTCCCAATCTCTCCTAAGGGTGTGTGTGGAAGGGGCACAGTCTTAAAGGCATTAACCTGCTTTGACCCTCCTTTGCCTGGCAAAGCAGTAAAACTATTGTTTTCTCCTTCCAGTTCTTGCAACAACATTAAGATTTGTCCCAGACAGGAGGTGTTATTTACCACCTTCAAAGAACTGAGGAAGATGGAGAAGCAAACATTTCCTATTTTCTTGAGGGTATTTGTTTTGTAATAAAAGAAAATAAACAATTGCAAAAGATAATAAGAACTGTGACAAACATCCCTGCTATGGAAATACTTAATATGAGGTCAGTCCTGGCAATAATGAGAAAACCCATGATTTGAATTTTAAATGATGATTAAGTATTAACTGGGCAAAGAAACCCAACAAGGGTATTCTAAAGAGGGAGGCCAACCCAAATTTCTCTTGAAGCTTAGAGTCATTTACCTAATTGCCACCTCCATATTTTTTAGATGTCCCCCAGTTTCTTCAAACTTAACATACAAAACTGAAATGATAACCTACTTTACTAAAATTTCTTCTTGCTCTTCTCTTGAACAGCCTAAATGTCTGTGGTTATCTCTGACTGCCTCCCTTTCATATCTTCTACTCAGTTACTGAATACTTCCAAATCAACCTCTCAGGCGTGGTTCAAATCCATTCTTTTGGTTGTTATCTCCACTCTCACTAATCTTGTTCAGGTCTCTGTCACTTTTCACTTGGATGGCTGCAATTACTTTCCAGTAGGTCTTTCTTTAGTGTTACCATGTCTCCATCCAGTTTCTGAAGACACAATAACATTTTAGGAGGCAAATATGAACATGCCACCCTCTTGCTTAAACCCTTTTGAAAGCCCTTCAGTGCCCTGCATTATATGAGCTCTGTTCTGAGAGCTGATTTCTCTATCTCCTCTCAGGAACACCCTTTACCATACAGTAATTAAACAAACAAACCTTCTTTCAGTTTCTCCAACCCAGCAAGTTCTTTTTGCCTCCAGAGTCCCTACGTTGCTAGTCCCTTGGCCTGAAATCTCCCCATCATCTTTTTCTCCTTTGATGGAAAACTCCTATTCACCTCTCAGGATTCAGCATAAATGACACCTCTGCCAGTAAGTATCCCCAAATGCTCCTTTAGTTTTCCTAACTTCCTTTATCAGAGCATTCATCACATATTTTGGAATGACTAGAAGTAATGAAACAGGACCTAACATATTGTTCTCTGCTATATCATCTGTTGCTGGCACATAGAATAAACTCAATCATTATTAGCTGAAAATCACAATTTTCAGGACACATTTTCTCTGTCTTAAGGTGAATGTTAGTATAATAGAATTAGATTTAAAAATGCTCTCAGTTTTAAACTTCTCTGATTCTATGAAAGAGATTATAGATATCTTAGGTTCATAAATTGCATAGACAGTTCTTGACTTCACAGCTTTCCACTGTACTGTTTCTTTTATACATTAAACTTTGAGGTCTCTGAGGTCAGTGTTCATTTCTTATTCATGTCTATGTTCCCAAGCTCTACCACCCACAGATACTCAGACTTTATAAGATGAATAAAGGATAAACAAGTAGGAAATACAGTATTTCTCAAAAACTATCATTTTTAATTTCTCAAAATTACTATTATACCCTTCCCTCAGTATCTGCCAGGTGTTGGTTCCAGGAATCACTGTGGATACCAAAATCCATGGATGCTCCAGTGCCTTATATAAAATGACATAATGCGCTTGGTCTTCCATATGCACATATTCAACCATTTGTGGACCCAAGAAACCATGGATGGTCCTTGGTTAGTTGAAACCAGTGATGTCAAACACTCGGAGGAAAGCCTATTGTATATTTATTTTAAAAAACATTTATGGTTGGACCTACAAATTCGAACTCATAGTTTTCAAGGGTCAATGTATTTTATTTAATGCCTCGTGAAATACTAGATTCAGAAATATCCCAATATTAGCAATTTTTAAGTATTTTTTTAAAAGCATGTGATATGGAGCAGGTGTAAGTCTTACTAACATCTTCTTTCCTTTGTCATCTTAATCAAAAGCTGATTTGATGTTTTATTCCTTCCTTTGAGTAGGAAGGAAATGGGACTAGCTGGCAAACAATAAGTGGTAGATAAAATTGTGACTACTCGCAGTTGCTCTCCACCCTCAACTGCTATTCACTAAGTAGCCTGAAATCTCCCTCTGCCTCAAAATTCAGGAGGCAAAGAGACATATCATCATAGTAAGGCTCATATCTCCACATATTCATAGTGCCTTCTGTGCATTAAAGAAACATAGTCACTCCAGAGAATAAGTGAAATGACTTGTTAATAGGGATTCTAAGAAGTTAAGACACTGGATAAAACTAGGGCTTTGTTAGATCAGGAGGTGAGAATAAACTGATATTAGGCCAAATATCAATTGGACTACAAGGGAGGAACAGGAATGTGAGAAGGCAAATCATTATGATATTTTTGTGCTACTGAGCTATATCCCTGTATCCCTCTTATATGAAAACATCTGATCTACACAGATGTTTCTTTATAAATACCACCAATCATATTTATTCCCAAGGTACAACTTTTTGTTCACTATCAAACTGTATTTATATTTGTTTGGCTAGGCTAAATACTGAAGTTATACTCTGCTAAAAGAAAATATTCATTTAATGATATAGTGTTATATGTTGAGAATAATCCAGAAACTAAGAATTGCTTCCCTTCCTAGATATCTCAAAATGTTCTTTCTCTGTTTAAGTACAAGGAATCCTAAATGAATCTGGTTTGGCTCTGCTATCAACTGGCACCAGCTCGTGGGAGAATCACACAACTTCCTTAGATGCCATCTGTAAAATGAGGCACTTCATTATTTCACTTATAAAGTTCAAAGTGCACATATTTGATAAATGCATCATACTCACAGGATACAATGTACTCATGATGGAGAGGAGGAATTAGCTTCATATATACTGACATGTTTACTATATCGACTTTAAGTTTGGCAATGTAGATTTATTTATTCTTGTAGCAACAGAAGCAGAGTACACATGCCTTTAAAATAAAGACTTTCCCACATTCCAAAAATGCCTAAAGTCAACAAGTTAAATAAAACTAATGAAATGGTACTTGAATTCAAGGTAAAATGGAAATAAATGTTAAAAATTTGTAATGGGTTGTTCACATACCTCTTTCCTGTTCAAAGTAATCCATATTTAGATGGGCTTGCTAAAAGCCTGAATATTTTTTTCTTTCACATTCTTTAGAACCATGGATTCTGACTAGAACAATATCATACATTTAATTATGTGTTGAGTTTATCGATAGGTTAATGGCAGGATAAATGATATCTACCCTAACAAGAGCTAGTTTTATTTTCTCTCTTTTCTAACTCTCCCAAGCTGCCTTTTCAAACTTTTTGTTTATTGATCAAATCCTGAGAACCTATCTCATTGGTCATGGATTTTGATTAGAGTGTGCTTACATATTAGTTATTTCTTGTTGATCCTTGATATTTTTCTGCATTAGGAATGGGTCAATGCATAGTTGTATTGACAGAGTCTCTCTTTGAATGGCTCACTCTGATATGTGATTGATTCTGTGATGCCAAATTGTTAAATATAATGTTGATTAGTAACATTTCTGGAGAAATTAAGCACTGCTTTAGTAAAACAAGTGTGTATATTGTTCTAAGAAGCATTAAAATGTATAATATAGGAAAATATATTAGGAAACAACTGTGACTTAGAAAAAAGAAATATGCTCTATATGTATATTTATTAATATATATGCATATAAACAGTCTGCTCTGAATATAAATACACACATTTTGTGTATACACTCTAATACAACTTATTACTGTGGCTGTAAAAACTGATGGAAAGGAGTATAACAGAGTCATTTTAAGGAAATGAAATTTGAGATCAAGATTTAATTCCAGGAGTTCCCGTCGTGGCGCAGTGGTTAACGAATCCGACTAGGAACCATGAGGTTGCGGGTTCGGTCCCTG